>WOXC01003169.1:0-525474 GCA_011680675.1 Gymnobelideus leadbeateri
TCTTTTTAGAACTTTCTTTCCTAGCTCTTACCTCTTTTCCCATTCTTTCATGTAGTGCTCTCACATTTGGTTTCTAAAATGCTTTTTTTAAGCTCTCTCTCTTCAATGAATTCTGTTTGGTTTGTATTCAAGTTGGATTTTTTCTTCAAGGCTTTTGAGCCATTCTCTTTTTCTGTGTTTGTGTCTTGAGCATCCATGTCAATAGCCTTAATAGCTCTTTATGGTCTGGTTCTTTTTTATTTGCTCATACTGTCAACCTTTTTCTTCACTTTAGACTTTATGATTTTTTAAAAAACTCAACATCTTTAAAGTTGTGAGTTCCAAATTCTATTTCTCCCTCCCTACCCCCCCCACCATGGTAAGTAATCAGATCTAGGTTATACATGTGCAATTGTGTAAAACATTTCCATATTAGTACTTTTAAATGAGAAAATTTGAGAAAAATACAAAAAAAGAAAAAGTGAAAAACAGCATGCTTCAGTCTGTATTCAAAAATATCAGTTCTTTCTCTGGAGGTAGATAGTATGCTTTATTATCAGTATTGTCTTGGATCATTGTATTGCTGAGAATAGCCAAGTCATTCACAGTTCTTCATCAAACAATATTGTTCTTAGTGTGTACAGTGTTCTCCTGGTTCTGTTTACTTCACTATGTGTCAGTTCGTGTAAGTCTTTCTTGGTTGTTCTGAAATCATTCTGCTTGTCATTTCTTACAGCGCAATAATATACTGCTTCAATTATATACCACAGCTTGTTTAGTTCCCCAATTGAAAGACATCCCTTCAATTTCCATTTCTTAGTCATCACATAAAGAGGTGCTATAATATTTTTGTACAAATGTGTCCTTTGCACTTCTTTTGGATATCTTTGGAATATAGACCTCACTGTAGTCTTGCTGGATCAAAAGGTATGCACAGGTTTATAACCCTTTGGGCATCATTATAAATTTCTCTGTTGGATAAGTTCACAACTCCACCAATTGTGCATTAATGTCCCAGTCTTCCCATATTCCCTCCGACATCCAATAGTTTCTTTTTTTTTGTCATATTAGCCAATCTGATAAATGATATCTGAGAGTTGTTTTACTTTGTGTTTCTCTAATCAATAGTGATTTAGAGCATTTTTTCATATGACTATAGATAGCTTTGATTTCTCTGTCTGAAAACTGCCTATTCATATCTTTTGACTATCAATTAAGGGATGACTCCCATTTTTCTAAATTTGACTCTGTTTTCTATATATTTGAGAAATGAAGCCTTTATCAGACATACTTTTCACAAAATTATTTCCCCTCCTCCTCCAGTTTTTTGCTTTCCTTGAACTTTATGTTAAGGCTGCTTTCTGCACACTTCTGTGTGGAGATGTATATCCTGAACTTATGTCCTCTTTGTCCTGCTACTTTCAAAGCTCTGGCTGCAGATCTTATTCAATAATCTTGGGGAAATCTTCTCATATTTCTTAGCTTCAACTTCTTCATTGGTAAAATTTAGGCAAACAAATCCTGCTCAAATTGTGTCATTGATTATAATGAGTGTGTTGAAATTATATCTTCTTCTGGTCCCCCTGACTACCCTCCTATCCAGTTAATGTAGTAAGTTTGTAAGTAGCTAGTATAAGGAACAATAATAGGAAGCAAGATTGCAAAGGGGAACCTAGAAGTTACTTATAAACTGGCACATAAATTAAGAAAACATAACAGTTGCTTGTGATCTGTCTCATAAATTAGAGGAGCATAGGAGCCACTGTAAACTGTCTTACAAATCAAGTAAGGCTATATCTTGAGACCATGTGCTAAATTAGGGGAAGTCCACTAGGCCTTAATGTCACTTTTGCTAAATAAACCTCTTATAAGCTCTAGACATGAGTAGTAAGCAAGCAAAACACCAGCAAAACATTATGCTAATGGACTAACCCTGAGGTATTGTTGATATCTTTGAAATGATGTGAATATGTTAATGAACTAACCCCAAGGAGGCTTGGATAAGTTTTTATTTGTCCCCCACTACTAAAACCCTGCCTCAGTACTTTACCACTTTCTAAAGGTCCCTGCTGCCTGAGTGTTTGTATTGCCCTACCCTCTCTTCATTCTCTTCTCCACTGATGCCAGTCTCACTCTACCACCCCATCCTCTGTCCTGACATGATCAGCTTCTCTACCCTACTCCCACCTGCCCTTTGTCTCTGCATTTTCTGTGCTGTTTGCCTCTCTACTCTCTGAGCCTTATTAAAATATGATTGAAACATTATTCTTTGCTTGTTGCCATTATGTTCTTTCCTTGTGAATATCCAAGGAAATATTGTTGTGCCTGATCCCTGCCCCTGCACTCAAAGGGATCCCCTAGTGGTTCCATTTCCTTAGTTATAGACTAGGAGCACCAGAACTGAGATTAGAGGTTACTCCTAGCCACTCTTACCCCTGAATGGGAAAGGTACAATAGATTCACCGATAGAAAGTAAGGATAGCTAACTGAACCTCATGTCCCTTCCCAGAAGAATTTCCCTTTATCTGTGTTATAATAAATAAGTTAATAATTCCACAAATTAATTGGCAATTCAATGGGATACTGGGTATGAAAATATTTTGAGTAGTATAAAGTGCTATACAAATTCCAGGAATTAAAAGACATGTGAAATGCATTTGATGTATTTTGTGTTGCCCTTTAAGCCCATTTCCCTGAACCATGAATAATTAGGAATAAGTAAAGGTTGAAAGCTAGGTAATTGAGGTCTGTATTCTTGGTTTTGTTCAGATCCTGAAGTCTAGTGAGGACCACTAATAAGATTTTTTCCCTATGTAGTCAGAAGCTGAATGCACCAAGATTCTTTACAGAAACCTGGCTAACATTGCAGATAAGTATCCAATTCCTTGGGTGCCTGCCCACCTGACCCTTGTTAATTATACATTAAATGGTGATTCAGACCAATCGATTTGGGTGTCAGAAACTATAACTCCTATTTCAAATTTTATTTAAGAGGCAATTAGATATCTAGCTCTGACAGATATTTGGAAGGAAGGCATCTTGGTGAATGTGATTTTGTTTTCTCAGTTATCAGGCCTGCTGTTGGATTTATTTCCTGGACTGATTGGGTCCTAATTCAATTTCTCTTAAATGTCTATTTCAAGTGGTTAAGAGCTTTGGGTGGAAATTTAATAGTCCTATATTTGTAACCTCTCTCCATAGCCAAATAATGATAAATTATCTTCCTTCAAACAATCTCTCCAAATAATTCCAAATAAATACTAAGAAGCTACATTAAAAATGGTGAGAGCTTTAGGTATTTGGGGAAGTTTCAGGCCAATTTTGATTATTTGGAACAAGCTTAAAGAGTATCAAAAAGAAACCTATCAGTGCATTAGAATTGTTTTCTGAACTTATTTCCAAATAGTTCTTACCACTCAGGGAAAATTAAATCACCTTCTCATTGAAGGAATTGTGCATTAATTTAGACTCATTAAGTAGGCCTATTATGAGACAGCTAAGTTTCTTTCCAATAAGTTAAAAGCTTAAAATAAACACCCAAAGCCTAACCTTTAAAAAGAAACAACACATTAATGTTTTGGTTGCCAAAGACCCTGCTCAAATAGTATGATTGATATTTTAATGCGTAGTCATTTTTTTTTCTGGTATAGTGATGTTTAATTTATCTGAAGCTGTTAAAGACTGCGTTCCTATAAATATTGTCAGATCCCTGCTCTTAATTGGAAAGTTCTATTGCTAGTAATTAAGGGCAATTAAGAAGGTCTGAGGGAGATAACTAGAAAAAGAGGGTGGGGTAGCAGAAATATCTAAAGTCTGGTCATCTAGGCATTGTTACTTTTTCCTAAGAATTTGTCAGATCTGGTGGGTCTGATATAGATATAGAAGTTATCTAAGAGACTTAGTCTCTACTGGAGGGTCTTCCTGTCTCCCTTCCTCCATCCAAGACTTGAACCTTGACACAGGCTTCCTGGTTGCCTAGAGCTTAGAAAAAGCCAGCCCACAAAGAGTCAGTACCCTTCAGATTACAGTAAATCAATAAACATTTATTAAACTCCTATTATGTGTCTAGGCATTCTGCTCAGTGCTGAGGATATAAAAAGAGGCAAAAGATAGCTCCTATCCTCAAGGAGCTCACCATCTAAGGAGGGAGGCAATAGTAAATATGTACAAAGGAGCTACATAGAGGATAAATAGGGAATAATTGCAAGAGGGAAAGGATTAGACTTGATGGATGTTATACTTTTGAGTCAACAAAACCTTCTGACCAGATGCATTTCCATATGGAGGTGAGGGGGCCTCTGTTTATTTGATCCACAACTGTATCCTTGCAGAATATCCTTTTTTATGCTCTGATTAGGTAAATATTCTTTGGTTAGTTGTCTGGTGGCCTTCAAAAGTCTCATTTTGCTCCCATCAGG
This sequence comes from Gymnobelideus leadbeateri, assembly GCA_011680675.1. NCBI lineage: Eukaryota > Metazoa > Chordata > Mammalia > Diprotodontia > Petauridae > Gymnobelideus > Gymnobelideus leadbeateri. The sequence goes on from WOXC01003169.1 coordinate 4,398, forward strand.
AACCTGAATCATCAGACTGACCCGGATTAGGTGTGGCCTGCAATAGAAGGTTTGGGCCATGCCTGGATCTGATAGAGTTCTGGTTATAATATTCTGCTTCTAACTGGAGTTGACAAAATCCAAAGACTAGGTAGAAGTTAGAAAGAGCTTGTAATCAAACCGGGGAGATCAATGCAGAAGAATTAAAGGATTAGAATCACAGAATTATAGAATTTTAAAGACCTCAAAGGCCTTCAATTCTACTCAGACTTGAAAAAAAATCCCCTCTATAACAACAATAATAAGGATAATAGCTAAGGTTTGTATAGGACTTACTAAGTGCCAAGTGCCATGCTAAACACTTTACAATTATTATCTCACTTGAACCTTATAGCAGTTCTGGAAGGTCTCCTACTCACTATGTTTGTCCCCATTTTACAGATGAAAAAACTGAGGCAAACAGAAGTTAAGTGACTTACCCAGGGCTATATGATTCCCTGCCTTGTCTGCAAAAACCTTAAACTATGTTTCTGACTCTAGGCCCACCACTCTATCCACTGAATTATTTACCTGTTCTAATAAGTGGTTACTCAGACTGCTTCAAGATCTTCAGTGATGGGAAGTCCACTACTTTCTATGGAAATCCATTTCACTTTTGTACAGCTCTAATTATTAGGAACATTTTTTCCTCATATTAAGGCTAGATTTTCATGATGATAACTTCAACCCATTGCTTCCAGTTCTGCTCTCTAGAGGCAAGCAGTAAAAAAAAATATCAAATTTCTTCATGAGAGTCTTTCAAGTACTTAAGTTTTTTCTTATTCAAGACCCCTCCATTACTTGCAATGGTTTCTCATATAGTGTGATCTTGAGGCCTTTCATTCTTTGGCCAACCTCTCTGAATTCTCTCCAACTTATCAATCATGTCCTTTCTTGAACATGGTGAAGAAAACTTAAAATAACACTTCAGATGTGTCTGATCAGGTCAGATGGTGCCATTTAATGAGGGCAAGATGGACCTTTTATACAGAAAGACTGTGGGAAAATCTAGATGTGATCTAGGATTGGCCAATAGCCTGGAGTGACCTGGAGGTAACAGAGAAGGGGTCTAGATGGGGTTAAGGGAGAGAAATAACCTGGGGTAGTCTGGAGGTAACAGAGAATGAAGGTTGGACTGGGTCAGAGGTAACAGAGAATGAAGAGTTGGGGGGGTGGCACAATGAAAGGATAGTTGAAAAAATTATTGACTTGGATGGGTGATGCCACAGGTGAATGCTAAAGACTTGGCCATGTGGGAAAGTTCAGGGACTGGGTTGAAAGTTCAAAGAGGAGGGAGGGGTCCACAGCCCATACCCATAACAACCTTCTAACTATCTTTTTCAAAAAGAACTTTTTACTATAAAACTAACAGAAACAAAATAAAACACTATGGTGGCTCTCAGATTTATTCTAGGTGAGATAGCTAATAAGTAGTCATGTTAGGATTTGAATTTAGCTCTCTTTATCTCAAGCCCAGTGTCCTTTCCACTGCACCATAGCTCTCAAGCCTGGCTTTACCATACTGTGAAGTGTGGTTTCTTCAACTATTGTTCTAAGCTAGTATCTCAAACTAGTTCATATATCAACAACCAGCTGGTGATGGTGTTTGGGTTCTGGGAACCCCCATGTATCTTCACACTTGATGAGGCATTTGCCTGAGGCCATAAGCCTTTCATTATAGCTGGGCCCAAATCTTTGTTACTCTTAACCTCCCCTAGCCCTCCATTGTCCAGCTACTTCCCTTGATCCTATCAAAATATCTACAGCCAAATCTGTTACCCTTAAACTAGCCTAGCCCTCCATTGTCTGTCATCTCCAGGTAGCCTTCAGCTGTTTCCCACCCTTAATCCCATTCCTGGAGTCTGACCTAAATCCTGGTCAAGATCCTCCTTAGACTCCTCCTCAAGACCTTCCCTCTAGACCAGCCCTAGATCCCTCCCACAACCTTTCTGTATATAAGATCCATCTGGCCTCCGTGAGGGTGCTGAGATTCAGTCTAGCTCAGACTCAGTCTGTGTCAGGTTGTACTGGCCTCCTTGTCCAATACAAGCATCATAAATACTTAGGCTCCTTAAGAGTCTATCCATTATGGCAAATCTTTAATAAACTTTGCTTTTCTTTGGCTGAGAGATTTGAGTTGAATTCATTTGGCAAGATCCAGTGTGTTGGTATTTTGGGGTCTCAAGCACCCCTAAACCCCAAACCTCAGCACTAGCAATTTGGGAATGGCATGTAACTCTCAAGGTATATAGACAGGCCTAAAGATGAGTGGGTTATGAGCCTTAGAAGCAAGTATGGCTTAAATCTAGAGTTTTCATGTTCCCCCCTCTCCCATATAGCCCATGCCAAAGGCACAGAAACCTTACTCATGTGTCCCATTTGTGACCTTTCTGTCTTAGTTATTGCCTGTATCACTGTTCTTGCCACTACTCAGGCTTCCAGGACAAGATTTTCATTTTCTTTTATTTCTGCTCCTTTCATTCCCACATTTCAACCCTTTAGGGCCTCTGCTTCCTGTGATTATTAAGGTGATAATTAGCTAATCTAATCCCCTTCCTCCAACCAGACTACAAAGTATTATCAGGATTGGGACTGTGCATTATTTAAATGTATTTCCCCTTCCCCTCTTCACCCTCAATATAGTGCTTCTAGTTGAATTAATTTATTCAACTGATTTTATTAGTATGCTAATTAATAGAAGAACACTATAAAATCTTTCTAGGATCCTACTTTTAGTTCTTAGACCATACAGGTGCAGTATAATGAGGACCTTCTAAAAATAAAAGACAATTGTCTCTTTGTCTCTTCATTGCATTTATTATGAAAGGTGACTCCTTCCCCCAAACAGATTATAACCTGTTTCTGAATTACAAGGGAAGTTCTAGGGAGTAGGCTTTCTGGTGGTGTCATCATTCTCTGGGAGGAAAATCAGTGGCTAAATTTCTGTTTCCTGGGTGACTTCTGTTTCTAGCTTATTTGTAGGGCATTTAGGGCTTTCCCAGCTCAGGTTTTCTCCCAGTAGAATGTAAGATCCTTGAGAAGAAGGATTTTTAAAATTGGATTCTTTATATTTCCATTACAGAATAGGTACCTAATTAACTATTTGTTTAGATGAATTTAATGCCCCCCCTCTCAGCTGCCAGTCAGAGGATCTATTTTCTAGAATCTTACAATTACACTTTTATAATACCATCATGCTGTCTATAACTATTCAGTTGTAATAATTCAATATTTCAAGAACCTCTGATGTCATTAGGGCATGTGTTTCTTTTATCTATGAAGATTGATACTCTTTAGTAAATAGTTCATGTGAATTTCTATGGTTAAAAAAATCAGTCCTCTGATGGCTAAATCTGGTGATGAACCAGTCTCTCTTAATTTAGGTAAGGTAGTCTTTGATTTGAGATAGAGTCAATGCTCAGTCTAGACCAATACTTGAAGACTTTTTAGCTTGGGATTGTAAAGGTGTCACAGCTTGTTCTCAGGCGGGAAGGTTCAGCTTTTAAGAGCCCAGGATGACCTTTAGTTCCCAAGGAGGTATCAGAATAGGACCTCTGAGAAGGCAGATTACAAACCACCTGCATGGGGAAAAGAAGGTTATTACTTTGCAAATCACTGAAACTTTTCTGTGTCTCCACTGAATATTGAAGGGAACGGGAGTGGCTTAAAGACTGGGTAGAGTCTCATTAATGTGAGAGGTCTTTTGTTTTCTGGTTTCTGACTTGCTGCTTGATGGAAAGGTTATATTCTATCATTCTTCAAGGCCTGCAGCGAATTCTATGTCCTCCCTTAAGCTTTCCCTCACTATATCAATCTGTGCCACCATTGTAATTTAGATGAGATCACTGAACTTGGGGTGCTCACCTTCAACTTCATACCACTTTTATTGTTTGTTTACACTTAAATTTTTTTTTTAAGCCATACACTGCTTTATATTGCTCAAAAGTGGTCTCAAGGATAGCCTCTAAGGGAGTATTCCCACCTCAGGCTGGGGTCTCCAATAAGTTACCACAGGACTGGGCATTTTGTGGGTCAGGATCAACTTTAAGCCTCTGTTTTCTTCAACCTATCAATCAAATGACACAGTTAAAAAGCATTTTAATTGAATAGAAATATGAATAAAGTAACCACAGAAACTGTCGCCCCTCCCCCAAATGAACAAATAGTGCAGCAGCAGTGACAACCTAGAACTTATTCTTTTGAAAATATGAAGTCAGTGGGAAGAGCGGATGGTAACGGAAATTAGGCATGATACTACTGAACAGGAGGAACAGTTATCCAGATGTAAGGTGATGCACATGCTGGGGAAATGTTTGACCAGGGAACAGGGCAGCTCTTGCCTTTAACATTGTAAAGTTACCAATTACTTCTACTATTGTTAGCACATTATTCTCTGTTGAACTTGCTTTCCACACTAGGCATTGCTCCCAATGACTCCCCACCTGGAATTGTGTTCCAATCTTACTCCACTAGGTCCTATTCTCTGATCCACCTGGTGATCAAATCCAGTCACTTTACTGGTAATCTAATACCCTGTACAACATCTCCTGAGAGGGGGTGATACATCTCTTTCACCATCTCTTTTAGCCATCTTCCCAATCCACTGGTGGGTATTCAACTCAAGTCACTCCCCTGGGCCTCTCAATTCAATTGTCACCTTACTTATGGTAAGAAACCCATTTCATTCTTTAGGAGTTATCAAGCTGCCTGGCAGTGGAAAATCTCCCCTGGGCTGTACTTCCTGAGAAAGGAGAAAAATTGAAAGACACAGTGGTAAGGAAACTGTTTTAGCTTCATAGCTTCACATCAACATCTCTTTAGTTCCATGAAAAATAATTACTGCTGTGTTGGCTGGAGAATTTTTTTTTTTTTTGGAGGGGGGAAGGCAGGGCAATTGGGGTGAAGTAACTTGCCCAAGGTCACATGGCTAGTAAGTGTTAAGTGTTTGAGGCTGGATTTGAACTCAGGTCCTCCTGACTCCAGGGCCAGTGCTCTATCCATTTCGCCACCTACCCCTGGCTGGAGAATTTTGAGAGACACCATGGCCTTTGTCCAGCATCTCATCACAAACTGTTCCTTTCTGAACCCTCTACACACATGAATGCCCTGTCTTTTCACCTGTAAGTTCTACTACAGTCTTTTCTCTGTTCTCCCTCAGACAGGTATGCTGTACAGTTTTATAATTAGTCTCCGTGCCTTAAGTCTCTGAATTTGAATCCATTCTACACAGCTGCTAAAGTGATTTTCCTGAAGCAGGGGTCTATGTCACCTTTGTCCCCTACTCAATAAACTTCAGTGGTTCCCTTTTACCTCCAAGATCAAATAGAAAGTCTTTTTGTTTGGCATTTAAAGCTCTTCACAACTTGGCTTCTTTCTACTTTTCTGGTCTTCTTACACTTTATTTCTCTGCATGAACTCTAAGAATTAGCCCTGCTGGCTTCCTTAATGTTTCTCCTTTCCCTAGAATGAAAGCTCCTTGAGGTCAGGGATGAATTTTTTCCCCCAGTACTTCATATCCCCAGGACTTAGCACAATGTTTAGCCCATAATAAATGCTTAATAAATGCTTGTGGGCTGACTTGAGTAATTGCTGAATAGAACAGTGTTATTGTAAGGACTCTTTTAAATCCAGTCAGTACTAAGTAGCCTGCGTTTAACTCATGATTCCTAAGAAGGGAAAAAATTCCTAAAGGCTGCTTAATGAGTACAAGGGGTATTTGGGCTATTGTCTTACTACCACAGGAGCTGTGATTAGCACTTTCATTTATTAGGGTACTTCTTAAAAGTTCCATTGGGAGGAAGCCTCATTTATTAGCTTCCTGAGAACTGTCATTATGAAGAAAACTATTGAGTACAGATGGGGAAATGTGCAGTTCACCTACTTGTAAAATTCAAATCCCTTATCTCTTTCCAACAGTCCGTGGTGATTGGAAATAATGGTTATAATAAAGAAAAGAACTCATTTTGAATAAACAGGACAAAAGGATCTGGAAAATGAAGGACTTGGTTGAAGGAGAACTCAAAGCTAAATTTCAACCAGAAAAGAAGCTTTTCTACTATATGCTTTTAAGCTATTTTTGCTCAGAGCACAGCATTATTCTTTGCCATGAGGAACTGGGTTCACTAGGGAGCATCAGGATACTCACATATATTCATTTGATTGCAAATGTTCATTCCAGATGATTCTCCCTGGTGGAAACTCAGACACAACCTCTAAGAACCACTGTTCTATACTAAATAGTTTTTGCTCTGTCCTTTCTTCTTTCTCTTCTTCCTCTCTGCTGATTAAAAAGTTTTTTTTTCTACGAATGTCTTGTTTTTATGTCACCTCCATTTCTCATTATATCCCTTAAGCTTACCCCATTATTTTGTGTAACAAAGACTAAAAAAAAAAAAAGGAAAAAAGCATTTAAATAAAATTAGTCCTCATATTAATGAAATCTGAACATATATGCAGTGTTCCTATCATCTCCAACTTCTAAAAAGAAGGAAATTACAATTTTGTCAATGTTTTCTTTGTGGTCAAGCTTGATCATTAAAATCACACAAATTTCCAGGGTCTTCTTGGAGATGGGGGTTGTTTTTGTTCTTTCTATTTGCATTGTTACAGTCACTATCTGTATTAGTCTCCTATATGTTTTCACTTCATTCTATATTAACTCCTATCAGTTTTCCTACATTTCATCCAATTATTTATAGCCATCATTTCTTACTGTGCAGTAATATTTTGTTGCTTCTGTATACCAAAGCTTGTTTAGTTATTTCCCAATCGATAAGTAACTCTCTTCTTTCTAGTTCTTTGCGACTCCCCAGATACTAAATATTTTGTTTATACGCTATTAGGGAGGCCTCTATACCCCAGATCAAGTACCTAGCAGTGGTATTTTTAGGTCAAATAGTATAGACATTTTCATCACTTTTTAAAGCTGCGTTCCAAATTTCTGTGTATCTTTCAAGATAGCTTAAGTACTACTTAGTAGCAAGAGTTCTGGATCTGGTCAGAAAACCTGAGCTAAAATTTCATCCCTGATATTTATTACCTGTGTGACCTTGGGAAGCTCATTCAAGTTCTCTGAGCTTCAGTTTTCCCATCTATAAAATGATGAGGCTGAATTAGATGACCTGTAAACTCTCATAATGCTCTAAATCTTTTGATTTTCTTTTTCTCAGGAAGCTTTACCTGACACCCCAGTCAATAATCACCTTTCTCTACTCCCTTTTACTCTATGTTATTGTCAGTCCAGTAAATATAATTTTTCATTTCTCTCGCATTGATGTTCCAACATGTAATGTTGATCTCACATAACAACTTAGTTAATCACCATTTATATGCCAATCTTTCAGTGCTCCCAAGATACTCACTACTGCAAAAGATGTTCAATTGTTTGGGGATGGGGTAAAGAAAGGAAGGGCTAGCATGTCACCATTTGGCTAATGCCAAAATCATGAGTTAGACACATGAAAGGTTCAATAGCTTTGCAGAAATAAACTCTCCTACAGTACCGACTGTGTATACAGATTGATCTTCTAATTCTCTCAATTTACCATGTTCCTTCTTCAGCACAGGCTGACTTCCCCCTCTGCTCCCCTACTCCCCAATACCAGGGGAGTGACAATAAGCCTGGTCACAAATCAACACCCTAACTCGACTTCTTTAAACACTATTAATGCTGTGTGACTATGAATCATGAAACGCCAAGAGCAATAGAAAAATCACAAGATGGTGGATATAAGGAGGCTGAAGAATATTTTCCATGTTGACTTGGAGGTGGGGGGAGAAGTTACAGAAAAGAAGGCTCTTTATTTTTCATTCAACAAGAATTTGTTGAGTACCTACTATGTACCAGGTACTGTGTTAGGTGCTGGGAATATCAAGACAAAAACAAAACAGTATCAAGGACATGTATGATTAGAAAAAAAATATGTAGGTGGTCAGGCAGTAAGAGGGAGAGAAAAGAGATGGATAACTTGAGAGTGGCTCATGTACCTATCAAATATTTTTTAAAAATAGTTCTCCAAAAAGATAGACAAATCCTCTCTTGAGGGTTTATAAAAAAAAGTTATGAGAATCATATGGGATGAGAAATTATAGAGGGTTTTACAATCTGTACTGGTGGAGAGAGTAGTTAGGCCAATAAGATCAGTCAGTCCATCAATAAGCAGTTTATTAATGACTGATTATATTTTAGGCACTGGCTAGATACTGGTGATATAAATACAAAAGTGAGATAGTTTTTGCTCTCAAGGAATTTGTAATCTACTGGGAGAATACAACTTTTCATGGATGAGTAAATACATATATGTATCAAAAATGTATACATCGGGATTTTGGTTAGGGAGTCACTAACAATGTGAGGAGTCAGTACAGTTATCATGAAATTGGTGGTTCTTAAGCCAAGGATGAAGGCAGTAATGTTCAGAGGCAAACATGAGAAAGGAGAACATTTTAGTCATAGAAGATGGCCTATGCCAGGGGTGGGGAACCTTCAGCCTCAAGGCCACATGTGGTCTCCTGAATCCAAACTTCACAGAACAAAACCCTTTAATAAAAGGATTTGTTCTGTAAAACTCCGTCAAAAGGCTGCACCTGAGGACCTAGAAGTTTGAATGTGGCCTCAGGCTGAAGGTTCCCCACCCCTGGCTATGCAAAAGCACAGAAGCAAGAGATGGAAAGTTATGTACGGAGAACCCCAAACGGACCAACTTGGCTGGTATACAGTTTGCATGAGAAGTAGTAACATGATCAGCCTGGCAAGATGGACTGGAGCTAGATTGTGAATCTTTAATTTCCAAGCAGAGATATTTGTATTTTATTCGAAAAGCAATGGGAAACCACTGAAGCTTCTGAAGCAGAATGGTAACAAGGATCCACCAAAGAAGAATGATATGACACAATATGCTAAAAATGTATTAAGTGTCTACTATGTGTCAGCACTGTGTTAAGCTCTGGGGATACAAATATGAAAGAGAAAGATAGTTCCTGTCCTAAACGAGCTTACATTCTATTGGGGAAGACAATAGCCAAAAACTGACAAGGGAGGTGTGCCAGAGGGTACCTGGAATGAGGAGATAATAAATGTGATGGTAGAGTTGAAACCAACAGAGTCGCTGGTAGCAAATGAAAAGAGTGTTGGCATTTGGTGCCCTCCATAAAGGAGACTATGGGAGGATTTTTTAGCTTTGCCCTCTAGGCCTCCACAATTAGAGGGACAGAAGCAACTGAGAGTGCAGATGAGGTATGAGTAGCAAAGCTGAAGAAGCAATATTCATAACTTGAAGTAATGAGTTTTTCTGGTGATGAGTTTATCCTGGGCAGGGTATAATGAAGATGATGATGGAGTTGAAACCAAGCAGAGCAGTCGGTGGCAAATGAATCAATGAAAAAGTAAGTTAATATTTTTCCTCAATAAGCTTGTAAGCTCTCAACAGAAAGGACAGTGTTTTCACCTTGTCCTGCCCTTATGTCCTTCACAGCATCAAGCACAGAGCTGTGTCGATAGTATGCACTCTATAAGTATTTGTTGGAGTGGATGTAAAAATGAAAGACAGATCAGGATCTTACTTTAAATGCACAATTCTTAAAGACTTCTGGATAATCTGGATTCAGTTTTAGGCATTATATACCTCTGATATATTTGAAATGAGAGCTACAGAGCAAGCTACTTGATACATTTGATAAAAATACAAAAGTGAGATAGTTTCTGCTTTCAAGGAATTTGTAAAATACTGGGAGAGTACAACATGTTCACTATTTTCTCTAGTGGAGAGAAAGAACTGCCCTGAGTCTTACTTATTTTTTCACCTGGGCATCTTGGTAACCACATGGACACATTTACAATAAGGTTAGGTGTCAATCTATGCCCTGGGTTAGGATTTGGTGGGTTACAAAACACCAACTAGGTTAGGAAATTAATATGTAGACAATCTGCTTGGAGAAAAGTTTTCATTTATGTAAAGCAAGTAGGCCCTATGTGTTTTGAACTCAGAATCTTGGCATTAGTTCTTCCCCTCCTCTCTCTAAACAGGTGAGTCAATAGAGGCTCACACTCAGTTATCATAAAAAAGATAAAACCCCAGAAAGTTGTGTCAATTTTACTGTTTACTCCTAATATCTTTTTTTTTTAAAGCAATTGGGGTTAAGTAACTTGCTCAAGGTTACATGGCTAGTCATTATTTGTGTGTGGGTGCTCATTTTCTGAGGCTGGATTCGATATTGGGTCATCCCAACTTCGAGGCCGGCGCTCTTACTCACTGCACCACCTAGTCCCCAAACAATTTTTTTTTGGAGGGCAATTGGGATTAAGTAACTTGCCCAAGGCCACACAGCTAGGTTTTTATTTGTGTGTGTGTTAAGTGTCTGAGGCCGGATGACGCTCTACTCACTGCACCACCTAGACGCCCCTTACTCCTAATCTCTTTTGGAGCTTGTCTGGGGATGACGATTGATACATTCAGGCTGGATGTGCTTCTGGCAATATATGAAGCCTCAGGAATGCTCTCCTCACATACAATAATCATTGTCTCATTATCCAGCAATGATGGCATTATTATACAGTGCTGGAGAAAAGAGGGCAGAGTTCCTTGCAGAAATGACAGCATGCATCCTCAAGTCAATCTTAAGGAGGAAGGAAGGTGGCAGGTGCTATTAACTTCTTTTTCTTTAAGCAAATAGTTAGAATACGGAGTGATATATCCTTTTTTTGAACTCCTATAGTATCCAGAGTAGGCATCAAATTATTTAACATCTAATTATAGCTAGTCTTGTGGTCTCTAATTTTTTCATATGTATATGTCTTGCTTCCTCAAACAAACAAACATAAGCTCCTAAAGGAGAAAAGAGGACCCGTTAGCTTCTTCTATGAGCTCTTCCGTGGTGCCTAGTACAAAGTTGGACATAAAGTATAGATGCTTAATTTTCTTATTGATTGTTTGATGGATAGTCAGTGATCTAACTACACAAAGGTTATTTCTTATCATGTTGCTAGCTTGGAGAAAAAAATGAAATTTAATCCAGTCAAAATTCAAATCTCCCAATTCTTATTTGACTGAATCCAACTGATTATGTTCTAACTGACTGGTGTGTGTAGACACCAACTTTAGAAACAAATGTATATTTCACAAGGACAAATTTTCTGTCAAAAGAAGAGTCATAACTAGGGCAGAGTGGTTGGGGCTTTCTCCTCAGGTGACAAAATTGAAAGAATGCTAAAAGCATCATCCCAGGGTATGTTTCTAGTCCTCCTATGGTTATACTCAGTCTTACGCACATAAATTCCTAGTTATGGCTTTGATCATAAGCATTTATTGTATCCCTACCAGGTGAAGAGTGTTTCACTAAATTCTTTAGGACCCTGAAAGCAAATGAACTGTAGTCAGACATCAGTTACCCAGTGTCTTGGGTCATTTGGTATTGTGGTTAATTAAATTTTCTGATTAACTGAGTCTTAAACTCTTACTGTTTCAATCCTTGCTCAATTCAAATTCATTTGATTCAGTTCAATTCTTCCTGGTCCATTCAAATGGATTCCATAATATTAGATTCTATTTCATTCCATTGGACTCCATTACATTTATTTTGTTAGGTATTTAACATCTACTTTGTGTTAAATACCTTAGGGGATATAAAAAAAGTATATACACTCCTTGCCTTCAAGGAGATCACAATCTTGTTGGGAATATAAAATATAGACCTCTAAAACAGCTAGAAGAAAAAGTAGTGTGTCTATGATGGGAACCTTTATTTATCAGAGATTCTAAGCATCAGGGTGCCAAAGTATTAGAAGGTCTGTGATTCCTCAGCCTCAAAGGTTAGGTAGCCTGAGTTCTTATTCTTCATTGAGGATATTTTTTAGATGTGTCTCAGCCTCTGACAGAACAAATAGGTGGCACAGTGGATAGAGTACTGGGCCTGAAGTCAAGAAGACTCATCTTTGTGAGTTCAAATCTGTCTAACTGTGTGATTCTGGGCAAGTTACTTATCCCTGTTTGCCTCAGTTCCTCATCTGTAAGATTAGCTGGAGAAGGAAATGACATACTACTCCAGTATCTTTGCCAAGAAAGATACTTTTGCCCCAAAGAGGTGGACACACCTGAAATGACTGAACAAAAACAACCTCTCATGTCTTATAAAGATGCTGTAATGTTAGGACCAAGCAAGGCCTGGAGGATACAAGTAAAAGTAATGTACTGACTCAGGTGTATCTTCCTCTCCAACCTCCATCCTCCTACCCTCTTCCCTTCCTCTACTTGGTACTAATTTTGAGTCCAGTCATCTGGGAATTGGACTAAATGGCCCCTGAAGTCCCTTCCAGAGTTATAACAATTAACATTCACATAATGTTTTAAGGTTTGCAAAACACTTTACATATATTTTCTTATTTGAGCCTGTTAACAATCCTGTGAGGTAGATGCTATTATTATTTCAAATTTCCACATGGTAAAACTGAGGCCAAGAGAGGTCTAATGATTTGGCTAAGATCACAAAATTCCTAAGTATCTAAGACAGGACTTGAACTTAGACCTTGGCTTCTTAGTCACTAGATTGGAAAAGATCAGTTTACATCCCACTCCTAGAAAAAGACAAAGCCAAAGAATGTTCAAATTACTGAGGAACTACATTCATCTCACACGTCAACAAGGTTATGCTTAAGATTCTGCAAGCTAGGCTTCAATGATATGAGAATTACCAGAAGAGCCGGCTGGTTTTCAAAGAGGCAGAAGAACTGGAGACCAAATTGTCAACATTTGCTGGATTATAGAGAATGTAAAGGAGTTCCAGAAAAACATCTATTTCTGTTTCATTGACTGCACTAAAGCTTTTGATTGAGTGGATCACAACAAAATGTGGCAAGTTCTCAAAGAGATGGGAGTACCACATCATCTTACTTGTCTCCTGAGGAACTTGAATGCAAACCAAGAAAAAATAGAACTAAGCATGGAACAACTGATTGGTTTAAGATTGGAAAAGGAGTACAAGAAGGCTGCATATTGTAATTTTATCTATTTAACTTATATGTAGAGAACATCATATGAAATGCCAGACTGGATGAATCCAAAGCTAGAATTAATGTTGCTGGGAGAAATATTCACAATCTCAGCTATGCAGACAATATTCCTCTGATAGCAGAAAGTGAAGAGGAATTAAGAAGCCTCTTGATGAGGTGAAAGAGAAGAGTGTAAAAGCTGACTTGAAGCTTAACATTAAAAAAAAAAACAAAAGTTCTTGGCAATTGGTTTCACCACTTCCTGGCAAATAGAAGGAGAAGATATGGAAGCAGTATCAGAGTTTATATTCTTGAGCTCAAAGACCACTGTAGACAGCAACTGCAGCCATGAAATGAAAAGATGCTTGCTCCTTGGAAGGAGCTATGACAAATCTGGACAGAATACTAAAAATCAGAGATTTAACCTTGTCAGTAAAGGTGTGTATAGTCAAAGCTGTGGTTTTTTCGAGTAGTGATGTATGCCTGTGAGAGTTAGATTATGAGGAAGACTGAGTGCTACAGTATTGATATTTTTGAATTGTGCTGCTGGAGAAAACTTTTGAGAATCCCTGGAACAGCAAGGAAATCAAATCAATCAATACTTGAAGAAATTAGTTAAGGCTATTTGGAAGTATCTGGAAGGTCAGATACTAAAGCTGAAGCTCAAATTCTTTGGCCACATAATGAGAATATGAAAATTATCGGAAAAGACCCTGATGTTGGGAAAGGTTGAAGGCAAAAAGAAAAAAGGATAACAGAGGATGAGATGGATAGAGAATGTCATGAAAGCAATGCACTTGAACTTTGACAGACTTTGAGAGATAGTGTAGGATAGTGGGGTCTGGTCCTCTATGGTCCATGGGATCACCAAGAGTCAGACATGACTGAACAACTGAACAACAACTTCTTGACTTCAAGTTCAGTGGTCCAATACTACATTCACTATATTGCCTGGATGCCTCTTTCCACAATCATGTCAGAACCCTGGAGTGCAAGAGCCTCAAACAAATGTTTCTTCCCTCATCCTATGGCAGTAAACCTCCCAGCTTTTGGTCTCCTCGTCCCTGTGATTCAACAGTGGTGTGAATCTGATGAAGCAAAAATCCCCTTTACCTCTCTGCTTTTTAAGTGCCTACTATGTGCTAGCAGTGTTTTAAAAGTGCTGGGGAAAAAGAAAGACGGTGCCTGTCCTCAAAGAGCTTACATCTAATGGGGGAAGACAATACTCAAAAACTGAAAAGGGAGGGGTGCCAGAGTGTGTTATCATCATGCATTAGGGCATGATAAAGATGACAGTGAAGTTGAAACCAAGCAGAGCAGCTCATGGCAAACGAAGAGAAGTTTGACATGTGGTCTCCCTATAAAGGGAGGCTATGAGGGGAGTTTTCAACTTTGCCGTCCAGGCCTCCAATCAGAGGAACAGAAGCAATACTTTGCCTTGTGTTCTTATCTCTATCCAGCTCACTTCTACCCTTCAAAACTCCATCTATATTACAATTTTGCTGTGTCCTTTGGAACTCTTTTGCTAAAAATTCCCTTCTACCCTAGGTCTCTTTACCTAATACTCTACACTTTCTGTTGCTGATGGAAATCTGGCTTTCCCAGAAAGATGCTACACAGCTGGCCAGCCTAGACAGTACTGGGTTTCCGTTCTTTCATGCTTTCTGACATTTTGGGCCCAGAGGATCTTTGCTCTTCCCTATAACTTCTATATGTCTCACTCCCTAATTTTGACTTGGACTCACAAGTCTTAATCCTGGCCCCTTTTGTGTCTCCATACTCTCTCGTGATCTCATTAGTTTCAGCAATTTGATTATTATCTCTATGCAGCTACTAGATTTACAGATTTAGTCTTTAGTCTCCTGAGTTCTAGTCCCACATCACCAGCTACCTATTGGATATCACTACCTGTATATCCTAAAAGGCATCTCAAACTCAACAAATACAAAATGGAACTTATCTTCTATTCTAAATTGCCCATCTTTCTGCTTCCCACATTTGTGCACCACTTTCTTTTCTGGGTTTATTTCATAAAATATCCTTTTACTCTCTCCAGTCAAACTATATTAGTAGCTATTCCCTGAAATGGGCATTCTGTTTCCTATCCCTTGTACAAGCTGTCTCCCATGCCTGGAATGTACTCCTGCCTCCACTCTAAGCATTCCTAGCCTCCTTCAAGACTTTGGAGCCTTTCCTCATCCTCCTAGTTAATAGTAATTTCCTCCTCCTCATTATCCTGTATATACTTATCTGTGTACATATTATATATCTGTACCTTCTCTTCTCTCTTAATGTAAATTTCTTGAGGTCAGAGACAGTTTTCAGTTTTGTTTTTGTATCTCTAATACCAGCACATTCTCTTGCACATAATATGCCTTTACTAATTTTTTTGGGGTGGAGTTGTTGTTGCATTGAATGAGAATAAAAAAGGTTTCAGGCAGGTGTCTTGAAGGCTATGCTAGATTGGGCTTCATGTTGAGTGCTCCTAACACAACAGGGACAATATAGTTTGTTGAATGCTTGGTGTAGGGAGGGGCTGTCTTGACATGGAGGAGTGAAGGATAAGGGGCACTGAAGGATATTCAAACCCAGCTCTATCTGCTTTGCCATTTCACCTTGTGCTTAATCAGTATTTATTATCTGACTGGCTTATCATTAATCTAGAACCGTCTTACCATGTTGAGGGAAAACTGTTCTTCCCACTGAATTAGAGAATCTTCTCATATCTCACAACTTCCACTCATGGTTTGTATGAAATGATGAATTCTCCTGAATTGTTAAGAATGTAAACCAGATGCTTAAAGTCTTGAGGTAACATTGAAGCATCAGCAGGGTGACCCTTATTTTCTACTCTGTCTGGAAGACTAAAAGCCTAGAATATTATCTTCTTCCAGGATTAGGAGGTAGAAGCTCCAATGTCTCCCACACAACCTGTTCCGTCCATAATTTGAATATACTTTGTAATGAAAAGCAGCTTCTTTTTTTTTTTTAGAAGCACTCAGTTTTAAAACTAACTTCAGCAATATTAAGGCTTTGCCTATAAATCTCTCCATTCAAGGGGTTACAAGTATGAAAGATAAGTTTCCCTTCTATGATCTCATTTTGCTATGAAATCCCTGGGGACCCATGTCGGAATCAATACATCTAATCTTTTCAAATTAAATTAGCTTCCTTTAGGGAGCCAGATAAAAGAATGATTTAAATAGATGGAACAATTTGGATTTATCTTGGTTTCTAGGTTAAATTCTATTAAAATGAGTGTTCTACCCTGCCTAAATTATCTATTTCAAAAGCTAGTTATTAGCATTCCTAAAAAATGAATATGACCAGACTTTAATTGGATATTTTTCACAAGTGGTAAAAGTAGATACACAATTGGAGGGCATTTTCCTAAGTGACAGATAGTCAATGAAGGTTCAACTTTCCCAGTTTATATTATTCTTATTGTCCTTGTCTTTCTATCTTAGTAGATTTGTTTAACAGCATCATCTAATAACACCTGAATAACTTCAATCCAATTTCAAATGTCTGTCATTTCTTTGGAAATATTCCCCTTCTTTTTGTGAGAACACATTTTTTGACAGGTATAAGATGCCAAACAGTTGTAAGTTTAGGAATGTCTGACTGATGGGATTTTTCACTTTTTATAGGGATGTTTGACATCACACAGTCCCAGACTCAGACAATATTTATATCCATTGGAGCAATTAAAATCCTCACCATAAAAATGGATTTTATTTTAAAAACTCCAATACTCTTAGAAATATTGATTTCTGATGACATGAATTATAGATATAAAGGCAACTCAATAAGATTGGAAAGTCTAATGGAAAACATGTAAAACCACAAGTTCAAAGCATCTAATATAGATAATGCTGGGTTTGCACTCCATACTCCTGGAAATAGACAGTCCCATTTGGTAGTTCTGCCTAGTAATGTAGATCAGGCCTGTAAACTCTCTGGGAATAGATTTCATTAGGCTAAAAATGAAATCCATAATCAATGCACTGGAATGCTGTTTGCTTAGCTTTTGATTTCAATCATTCATCTCTCCATTGAAGATGCAGCTCAGCTACTATCTTCTTCATGAAAGCATTCTCAATTCCCCCAATGACTAGTGCTCTCTTTTCCAAACTATCTTGTATGTGACTACTTTGTATATATTTGTAGTTATTAACTATAGATTTAGGATGCATATATAAAATGTAAGCCCATTTCAGGTAGAGATTGTTGAATTCTTTGTAGTTTATCCCAGGTGCCAAGCACAGTGCCTGGTACATAGTTTCTGCTTAATAAATTCTTGATTGACCCTTCCAAATGTACACATAAGGACTGTCTACTGTAGTCTCTATTCTTCCCCTGCTGTTTATGCTGCCACTCTAGTACAGAATTGCTCTTTTTATTCCATTTCAATCCAGTCCATTTCAATAAACACTTATCAGGCACCTGCTAAGGGCAGGATACTGTGCTCAGTGCTGGGGGAGACACAATGAATGAACAAGATCCAGTTTACACTGCTGAGGTCATTGGACTTGGGGAGTTGGAGGAGAAATGGAAGGCCAGTGGATTCAAAGGGTCAAAAGCTGGGATGGAGAAGACTGACTGTGAGGCAGGTATTGAACTTATTGGAAGTGCACAGAGTGACTTGAAGGTCCATAGATAACAGCAACAAAGAGCTGGTTAGGATGCAGAGAATTTTAGAGGAGGAGAGAGAGGGGTGGAATGTTGGTGGTGGAAAGAAATTCTAAAAGTGGCAGCGGGAAGGAAAGAATATGACAATTCCTCCTCCTTCTAGCCCTATACCAAGAAGTGTGAGAGAAAGAGCAGCTAACCCTAGAGAGAGTGACAGAAAATTTGTTTTTGTTTTTAAAGATGGGTTTCAGCAAGCACCAGAACTTTGAAGCAGGATGAGAGGAAGAGCTGAATCAAGGGGAATTTGTTAACATTAGAGGAGTATGGGGGGATAGAGGATAAAGATTAAGGGAGGATAGAGGAAAGAGAGAGTTGAGGGGATTAAGGACTGGAGAAGGCTAGAGTAAAGAAGCAGAGAGAATGTAGGAAGAAGGAAAAAGGGATTTCTTTTAAAAATATTTTATTTTCATTCCCCCAAACTCCACCCTACCATCACTGAAAGAAAATAAAAAATAAAAGTCATGAAACAAGCAAGCAAAGTCAAGCAAAACAAACTCCCTCATTGGCCACGTCCAAAAAAAATCTATTTCTCATTCTGCACCCCAAGGCCATCACCTCACTGTCCGGAAGTGGGGTAGTATGTTTCATTGTGAATTCCCTGAAATCATTGTTAGTCATTGCTTTGATCCGAGTTCTTTAGTTGGAAAAGGGGTTACAAAGGGTGGAGAAGTCAGGGGCCTTTAAGAGTGATAATCTGTCTGTGGATACTGCTGTTCTGGGAGAGGGCAGTCCAGTTTTTCCTTCCTTCACTAAACTTGAATGCTAGTGACTCCTTCATCATCACCCTTTCCATGATTCATCTTTTGCCCAACCCCTACAGGGGTATGGGAATGAAGCTCTGTCAGCACTTGGGACAAAGCCAGGGATAACCCACTATAGTTATGCTTCTCATTATGAACCTAGGAAAAGAGGGGTTCCTTTTGAGTGATGGGGTGGAAATCATATTGCGAGGAATGAAGTAATAAATGTATTATGGGAAAATAATAGCAGGGACTGTAAAACTACGATCCCAGGAACTTTGGTAGTGAAGAGAAGGAGTAATATTAGACAACAGCTCAAGTAGTTTTGAGGGGGTGTATGTGTGTGTGTGTGTGTGTGTGTGTGTGTGTGTAAAGAGACATGAGCAAGAATGCATATATAGAGGGAAAAGATAGTGGAGAGAGGAAAGTTGAAAATGAAAGAGAAAGAAAGGTTGATCAATGGAACCAAATCTGTAAGGAGAAAGAGAATGATAAGACCAAGTACTCAGGTTGAGGGGTTGGCCTTAGCAAAGACTTAGGACACTGTGGCTCCTTATCTCAGGCTACTCCCCTTCATGGATTCTATGTTTTGGTGGGATTAGACTAATCATCATTTTCTGAACTTATAATGTCTTCGTGCCTTTTGCTCATACTGCCTCCAGACCTAAGATGCACCTCTGATTGCATTTCTGCCTCTTTGAAAATCTACCCATCCCTCAAGACCTAGGGTAGTTGCCACCTGCACTGAGGCAGTTTATTCACATCTGCATTGCCCAGTTCAGTCACTAAATCATTGTTGCTAATGCCACTGGTAGAAGTGGAAGGGGTTTTCTATTAGAAGAAGTGATTAAGCCAGGTATTTGGAAATATCCCAGAAACCTTGAGGCTTGGGTTCTATTTCATTTGCTGGGAGGTTGTCCATGTGCATAGCAATCTTTCTGTCTATTTTGCATGTACATATCATAATCTTACCTAAAAGAGGGGTTAGCTAAATAATGGTTCCCCTGTTTCTTTGGAATATTATTTGCACAGGTTGGTAAGTCATGGTTAGGTTTCAATCTGTACCACTGGAGACTACATCCAAATCAAGGAGATTCCAAAAACTCTCAAGTATTTGCGTACCAAAAACATGGTGGTATAAAGGAATCATCCTCTGCTGATGTCACAGCTGAAGTCACTAGCCTAATGTGTGGTACAGAGACCACTACCAAAAAAACAATGCAAAGACTTAGATACCTGAAAGCAGAAATGAGTTTATTGCTTTCTCATGAGCCCCTCATTGCTCTAATGGTGCTGGCCAGGGAAGTACAAATTGTTTCCGGAAAGCAAGGTCCTTTTAAACCCTATTGGGAGCCCACCTCCAACCCCTTCCCCTTATCCCATTGGCTGGTATTCAGGGGGCACAGTCTATTCCTTTGAATCTTCCCCAGCAACAAAGAACAAAGGCAGTTACACAAGTTTGCTAGGAGACAAGAAAAAGAGGGAATTTTTGCAAGAGTTTTCAAGAGTGCAAAGTTTAGATTGTGTTGCAAAATGTGGCTTTACAAGGTCAGCTAACTACAGATGTTATTATATAAGGGAGCAAACTGTGTTTCAATGATATAAAAACTATTAACACTTTTGAGGAGGCTTCACTTCTGAGAAATCATCCATCACACTAATAAGTGTTAATAAAAAATGTGAGTATAGTCTTGGAGTTTTAGGATAGGCCTGAGGACCATACTTTAAAGGTTTTTCTCTCACAAGATCAAAACTTTAGTCCTATGTGCTAGGCCCCACATGACTCTTCCATTTGAACTCATGAATGTTCCTACTTAGCTTACTTCTTTTCACTTTGCTGACAGAGATGGTTCCATTTCAGTGCTCTCCTACTTTGTGTCTATCATTGAATTAGTTTTTTTTGAGACCAGGTCTTCCTGTCTCTCCCTGGCTGGAAGTATAGTGGCCACTTATGCAACAACCTCACTACAGATTAACATGGAAGCTTTGACCAATTCTCCTTCTGACCTGAGTTGGTACAACTTGGTGGCTGTGAGCCTCAGGGGCCCACCATTTGGGTGCCAGACAGTGAGGACATGCATTTGGTTTTAGTCCTATGACAAATCAGAACTCTCAGATTCAAGAACAATCCCAGCCCTAGCCTCCTCAGTACCAGGGATTACAGGAATGGACAACAACACATTGACCAACTTTCTACTTTCTCTTGATTCTCGCTCTGTAAATCACTCTATCTTAGATGAACTACAACTACTTCTGCCCCATTTCTTTGGATCTGATATAATATGTAGGACAGTTGGGCCACACATTTTGTTAATTAATCAAATAATCAATGAGCATTTACTAAATGTCAATTATGTGGCGATACAAAGACAAAAGACAAAAATGAAATTGTCCTTAGTTAGCCCTGGCTTTTGGCCATCTTTAATTGGCCTCATTTGCATTATTTCACATAGGAAGGGGAAGGGAAAGGAATAGCATTCATAAAGTACCAGATATGTGCCACGCACTGTGTGAAACACTTTTTACAAGTGTTGTCTCATTTAATCTTCACAACAACCCTTTAATGTAATTATCCCCATTTTACAGTTGAGGAAACTGAGGTAAACAGAGGCTAAATCACATAGCTAGTAAGTGGCTGAAGCTAGATTTGAACTCAGGTCTTCTTGACTCCAGGCCCAGCACTCTATCCACTATGCCACCAGTTTAATTCTCAGCATATTGGAAGTACTTAATCCTCTCCCTGATACATGCCCCATTCCCTTAGGAACCTCTTCTGGTCTTTGCTAATCTGAAATAAAACAAAAAAGCAAGCAAACAAACCCATCCCAACTGATACTTGCTAAGGTGCATTAGTTGTTTAATGTGTCACTCCCAAGGCCAGGTATTTCCATTTTCTTAGAGACTTTCTAGAAATAATCCTTTACCCTAAGGGATGCTTCCATGCTTCCTTGGCTCTGAAAACTCATCAATGTGGATACTCCTTTCAGTGACTCAGATTGTAGCCCAAGGAACAATTGTTAAAAATATACCAAAAGAATGAATCTTTAATGCAGAGAAGAGATAATTTCAGACATAGAAACCATTCCCAGGTTCTTTTAGATGTCACTAGGAAAAGAAAAGAAAAACCTTATTTGATTATTGTTTGGAATACTTAGACTTTTCTTAAGTTCCAGTTTCTAGTGATGTCAAACATAGGAACAATTCTGACCTAAGAGCAACAACTAACTAAACTTTCCCTAATAAGTGTCCTATATTAACTTTTCCCTGTCATTCAGTTTATGTCCTTAATTCAGATGTCATTCATTATCAAGACTGTTCTTTTATCAGCTATTCAGGTACTTGGAAAATGACAATAAATTCACCAAGCAGCCTGTTTTATTAAGAAGGATTGTCCTTTTTTATTGAATGAAAATCTCCACCTGTCCATCATTACCAATGTCTTCTTTTTTCCAGTGTCAATCTTCCAGATCCATATTGCTCCCCCCATACCTACCACAAGGGGAATGGCCAAGTATTATATTTGCATCAATTTCTAGCACCTGCCAATGTCTATAAAAAACACTGTAGAATGCTAAAAATCACAGGGCCCACTATATTGGGAAAATATATTGAAATGTATTACCTGAAAGCCAAATTAGGAAGAAAATAGGGACTGCTCAATCTTAACTATAGTGCAGAAAATTCCTCATTAAATCAGACTAATTGAAGGGAAAGCTAGTCTGATTTAGTGCAAAGTAATTATAAGATATTTTAAAATAAAAAACAATTCCCATTTGTACAGTGCTTTATAATTCTGAACGGGTTTTACAGATGTTATCTTATTTGAGATTTGCAATATCATGTAGGTAGGGTGGGGAGTTGGGGGAAAGAGACTCTATAAACGAGGAAAAGAGTCCAGATTGATCAAAAGACTTGTAAGAACATAGGATTATAGATTTAAAGCTGGAAGAAAAGGTTATTTAGTTCAACACTTTTATTTTATAAATAAGGAATTTGAGGTCCATAGAAGTAAAATTACTTGCTTAAAGTTGCACCAGGATGCAAACCCAGGTCTTTTGACTTCAAATCAAAAACTTTCCCCACCATACCATGATGCCTCTTCCTAAAACTGTCATAGGATCATAGATCTAGATCTGGAAAGGAGCTCAGAGGACTTCGAATCCAAACTCCTCATGAGGAAACTGAGGCTCAGATAGGTTAAAGGATTTGCCCAGGGTCGTGCAACTAATGAACATCAGAAGTGGGATTTGAACCTAGGTCTTTCTGACTCTCAGGCCATCATGTTGTCTACTACACCACAGTGTTCAAAGACCCATTTCTAAGGTATTTTCAGATTCAAGGGTAGAACACAGATATCTGGACTGTAAATTCCATTTTCTTTTCACTGTGTTGTGTTTCTTCTTTAGCAGTTTTATTAATTCAGGAGTATACATTCGGTCAAACTTGGTTAATGAAATGTCACAAAGTAATAGCTTTTGTCAGGGTGGATGGGAGGTGGGGAATATTGCTTTCAATAATAGGTAAGAATTTGTGTTATTTTTATTAAAGAGCAATATGCATTTAATATATATTTTTTAAATTGGATATCTATATCTACGTCTAACTTCTATCTCTAATCTCTTTCTCTTCTCTATATCAAATCTCTATCTTTATCATCTCTACCTCCATCACTATTTCTCTCTCTCTCTGTCTCATTCTCCTTCTCTCTGTCTCATTCTCTGTCTCTCTCTCTGTCTCTCTCTGTCTCCTTCTCTCTCTGTCTCTGTCTCTCTCTTATCTATAGAGGTACATGACAATAAAGCAAAGTGAAGAGAGAGCTGGTTTTGGAGTCAGGAAGTCCTGGGTTTAAGTTCAAGGTCTTCTTTCACCCACACTGGCTGTGTGACCCTGGATGGGTCACTAAACCTCTCAGTGCCCTCAGGCAATTCTCTAAGATTATAAATTATACAGCAAATGTTGTTCTACATTGGTAGAGTTGTTTTCTTCCTCAGATGCTACCTGGACAAATGAAATCATTGTTCTGGATGTACATACATAGGAACACATATTTGTGTGTGTATATATCTATATCAATAACTATTATACATATACATTTATATCATAGATACATGTGGATACATGTATGCACATGTACATCCAGTCTAGACTTTTGTAATAGCAACCTATTTTGTCTCCCCCTCTGAAGTCCCATCTCTCTCTAACTCATTTGCCAGACCACTATGAAAGGAATTTCTCTAAAGCACAGTTCTGACTATATCACTCAAATCTGCTTCTGCTCACCTCCAGGTGCTTCCTATTACTTCTAGGATGAAATACAAGCTCCTCTGGCTATTGAAATCCTAAACAATCTGGCTCCAACCTACCTTTTCCAGACGTTTAATGTTACATATAATCTAGGATTCGGTTAAATGCCTGACTTCCTCGCTATTCCTCACAAATGATGCTCCATCTCCCCTCTCTGAGCCTTTGCCTAGGCTTGCCCTCATGCCTGACATGCACTGCCTCCTCACCCCTGCCTCTTAGAATCCCTAGCTTCCTTCCAAGCTGTAGCAGCAAGCACCCCAACATCCCCAGGGTAGCTGCCAATATAGGTTCTTAGATCTGCTTTTGTATAGGAAAGCAACTCAGAATCAGTTAACAAGCTTACTTTAATCAGACAAACATATATTACCTAGCTCAGGGGGAAAAGGTCAGCACCCCGAACTTCAGAGTATACAGACAGAACTTACAGATCAAACAGACAGGCTTCCAAACTGTCCCAACATTACATACATCAATACAAAATCACAGTTACCAGACAGGGAAGCATCAGCATCTGGGTTTTCAAAGCCGGGGGGCTCTCAACAACGGCTTCCCAGAGTCTCATCTGGTCAAATCACACAACACTTCTCAGAGTGAGCCCCAAAGCAAAGCCTCTCCTCAGGGTTTATATAGCTATCTCCTGGCTCAGAGAATGTAACAACCTTCTGGACCCACTGTCCAATCACAAAGTATTAAGGTGTGGGCTTTCCTGAAAAACAAGCCTCCCACCACAATCTCCAGGTGCACTTAAGCTAGGGGCAGGGAAGATCTTTAAATTTGCATTTCCATTACACAAGCTCAACTCCAGATGACTTTCTTCATGAGGTCTTTCCTAATCCTCCCAGCCACCAGTGCTTGCCCTCAGTTACTTTGCATATATTTTGTATATGCATATGTTGTCTCCCTTTAGGAACATAGGATCATGGATTATAAGTCACAGCATCAGTTCCTTGAATGCATGGACTCTATCTCTGTCTTTGTATGCCCTTGTATGCCCTAGCATAGTGCCTGGCATGGAGCAGACCATTTATAAGTGCTAATTGATACACACACAGACACAGGCACAGACACAGATATAGACACACACACACACACACACACACACACACACACACACACACACCCCAACTCTACTGAAGTCCCTGAAATCCAATTTAAATAATTTAAACATTCAGACCCATGATTTTTTAATAATACTAATTTGCTTCAACACTTCCTCTCTCCCCCCCTTTTTTAAAGTTAGAGCAAAGGTAAACATTAGTGCACCATGAGTTAAGATTATCCCGAATGACATAATTTATTTTTAAAAAACCTGCCTCTTTTAAACAGGTGAATTCCAAGAGAAAAAGACTAGTGAAGTCTGGTTTTTGTTGTTGCTGTTCTTCTGTGTCCAGGGTGAATGGCTTCTCCTTTGTCTGGGTGCCTATCATGTTTGACAGAGCTCATTTATGTGTCTTGGCATGATGTGTGCTATCAGTTTGAAAATTCTCTGAGTCTGAGGCTTTCACTTCTTATTTTTAAAAATTTATTTATTTATTTGCTTTTTGGAGGGAGAAGGGCAGGGCAATTGGGGTTAAGTGACTTGCCCAAGGTCACATGGCTAGTAAGTGTTGTGTCAGAGGCCAGATCTGAATGAAGTCCTCCTGACTCCAGGGCTGGTATTCTATTCAATGTGCCACCTAGACACCCAAGGCTTTCACTTCTATAAATCAAGCCATTCCTTATGTTACAACATCTAAGCTAATAACAATGCCTATAATGGTGCTTCCAGGTTTGTGAAGCACTTATGAACATTATCTCATTTGGTCCTCACAATAACACTGGTGCTGTAATTCTACTCACTTTGCAGATGACAAGCCTAACCTAGTAAAATAGAGGTTGTGGATGGCGAGGTCTTCCTGAGCTGGACTGAGAATTGAGCAGGACAAGAGTAAACTAGGTTCCCTTTGGGACATTTTAGATTCTTTTAGTGGCTCCAAACTTCTCTCCATGACAAAGGCTCATCTTTTAACACCAATATTCTTCTGATAATATTGTATGGGTATGAGTCACAGAACATGGCCATCCTCAAAGATTTGAAGTTGAAGATGACCCAGAGAGGGGTGGCTAGGTGGCACAGTGAATAGAGCACTGACCCTGGAGTCAGGAAGACCTAAGTTCAAATTCTGCCTCAGACACTTAACACTTACTAGCCCTGTGACCTTGGGCAAGTCACTTAATGCCAATTGCCTGGCCTTCCCCTCTCCAAAAAGCAAAAAAAAAAATTACCCAGGGGGCAATGGAGAGGTGTATGTAGTTGTGAACACATTACAAACAAGAAATTATACAGGAGAAAAGTTTTTAAAAGATGTCATTAAAATGTGATGAAAAATGGGTCCACTTTGTAGCATGACTAAGGAATAAACTAATGGATAGTCTAAATACTCCACTCAAATTTTATTAATATGAAGAGAACTTGAGGAAGACACCCAGTATATTGAATAGACCCTCTGGATTGGATGGAAAACTTATTGGAGACAAAGATGAGAGGCACTTAGGATGGGCTTTTGAGTATCTTTTATGTCTGGAAAAGGTAAGCCAGATTTCTTTGGGTAACTTGGCATAGGCTAAATTTGAAGCAGCAGTCTGGATATAACGGCCAATAAAAGGACCATTAGCCCATCTTTAAAATGATAGTTCTACTCCCTTCCTTCCACCTATGCTACACTGGAGACACCAAGTCAGAAAGGTACGCTATAGGCAGTCATAAATGGGGAGAAAGCTGCATGATGGGAGAGAATACACCCATGGAATCAGAAATCCGTTGGAGTACTGGGGTATCACTTATGTAAGTCTGTGATACTTTAACTGTGATGTCAATAATGTAGGTACTGTCTCTATAGGTACAAAATTTAACCCATTCATGCTGTCTCTTCCTGTATGATTATTGTCCCAAGTTCTCACATAAATCCTCCACAAGAGATTCACCCCAAATGAGGATGGCTTTTGTCTAGTTCTGGCATCAAATAGATGTCCAAAGATCACATAGGCTATCTAGTCTTCACTCTTGTTGCATCATCTAGCCTAACTCTCTTTTTGGTCTTACATATCTCTGATAACATTCCATACTGGTATTAGTCACCCTGAAAAATTAGTTTACTTGAGGGAAACATAGTTACCATGGTAATAACCAATATTTCTTTCCATCACTGAGGATCTTACTGTTCTTAATATTAAGTTGTCTTGCATTGCTATAGAGATTTTCAATCATGTACTGCTGTGCTAGGATGGACAAACATAAGAAACTTCAGCAAGTTAGAAGAGCTTTAATTTTTATTAGGAGGAAATGGAAATATATATACATATTTTTTTTTCAATTCTCCAGAAGCATTTTGCAGTTGATTTCCCAGACTTTGTGCAATTACTTGTTAATAAAAACATGTTTAATATGCTGGCAGGAAATTGATACTATTTCCAATCTTTGCCATGAAACAAATGAAATGTAGGGAGAAATTGAGCTCCCTCATTTCTGAAATGGAAAATGGATTTTTTAAAAGTTCAGATCATTACCAAGTGTAATTTTCTTATAATAAGTTTAACACTGACCTTGTACCTTTACCTGTGTGATGCAAAACTTTTCAGTAAGAGGAATGTTATTTCTCAAAGAATGGTGTATATTCTCAAAGATCTCTGGGTTCTCAGCAATGATGTTGCCCAGTGATTAAGCAATCATTTGATGGGAGCTGGTGGGTGGAAAAGGTGACCCAGTGAGGTTAGTCTCCATCCTAAAGAAACATGGATTGGATAGTTTCCATACAGCCATTCTCTTCATTGAATATGCTTAACCACTGGCCAGGGAGGTGGATGTCATTATATGTTCTCTTCATTTACTTGGGTAAAGTGACGGAAAATTGGGTAATATTTTATTTTCCAAATAAGGCAAGACAGGCAGTATGGTGAAGTGGAAGGAATAGTAGTGCAGAAGGCTATAATAGCCCTTGGGTCTTATCCTGGCTCAGCCATTATCTAGCTACATTATCTTGGGTCAGTCACTTTCTCTCCAGTTAACTGAGTTTCTTCTTCTGGAAAATGATGCAGCTGGACTGATGTTCCTCCCAGCAGAAAGATTCTATGGATTCCTATATCATCAAGACACTGGGTGCTTTGTGGCAACATTTTTGGTGGATCATTCTATTCTGATTTCCCCAGTCTTCCTTCTCACCAATCTTTGATTCTCATTAATAATTGGGATAGGGACTGGGCCTGTGATTTTATTAGTATAGTGAATTCCTGGGTGAGGAAAATCCCTCTACTCATGCAGATCGGTATGTTCTCTGCATCTTATCATGTTATGGAGGTCAAATGACTTGCCCAGGGTCACACAGTCAGTATATGTAGAAGGCAGGAATTGGACAAAGGTCTTCCTGATAAGAAATACTATTTACTAGGCCATACTATCTCTTTGATTGATAATGATGATGGTAGCTAGAATTTGTATAGTGTTATGAAATTTACAAAGCAATTTCCATTTATTATTTCATTCAATCCTCACAACAACCTTCTGAACTAAGTGCTATAATTATTCTTATCTTTAGAGAAGAGGAAACCAAGGCTGGGGGAGTTTAAATAATTTACTCAGGATCACACAGTAAGTATCTCAGACAGGATTCATACTCAAATTTTCTCGACTCTTAAGTTCTATACACTATCCTCTCTCTTTGTCTGTCTGTCTGTCTCTCTGTAATGTGGTTGGGGATGAGAAGCATTACTATTTTCTTCTATTGTCTAGTTTCATATATATCTTAGCCTTATCCTTCTCCAAACTCTTCTCACAACCCTCCCTAATTCCAATACATGATGTGTACTACTAACCTCTTGATCTTTCTAAAATGTAATTTTCATCATGTTACTCCCCTGCTCCCTATTGACCTTGCCATAGATGAGGTCATATTGATCTCCACCATAGATCCTCTCTTCTCACATATGATCTGTTCATTGTCTCTTCTTTTTCTCACCTCATATTTTTTTCCTTCCTTTGCTCACACTAGTTCCCCTACTGTGAATGCACTAGCCTGTCTTAAGTAAATCCTGTCAGCTTTTTAAAGACAATTTACAGCCTCACCTCCTCTTTTAATTTTTTCTTGACTACTCTGGTTGGCTCTAATCTTTCCATCTTTTGAAATCCTACCGAATTGTGCAACTCTTTCCATGTTTTTCTAAGATCATTGAACTCATCATTTCTTATAACACAGTAAAATTCTATCACAATCATGTAACACAACTTGTTCAACCATTCCCCAGTTGATGGGCATCCCTATAATTCCCAGTTCTTTCCCACACAAAGAGAGCTGCTGTAAGCATTCTAGAATATATAAGCTCTTTTCCTTTTTCCCAGATCATCTTTGGAAATAGACCTAGTAGTGGTATTGCTGGGTCAAAGGGTATAGGCAATTTAGTAACTCGTTTGGCACAGTTCCAGATTGTTCTGCAGAATGGTTGGATCAGTCCATAATTACACCAACAAAGAGTTAATTTCCCATTTTCCCACATCCCTTACAACATTTGTTGCTTTCCCTTTCAATCATTTTAGTCAGTCTGATAGATGTAAAATGATATCCTAAGGTTGTTTTAATTTGCATGCCTCTAGTCATTAATGATTTCAATTGAATCTATACCTTTCTTCTCACTAATAATGATTTGTATTTTTTTTATAGAATCACAGAATTTGAAGCAACTCCAGAGGTCCATTCCATCCTGTATCCAAACAGAAATCCCTTATATAACATCTCTGATACGTGATCATTCACCTCCAATGTTAGCAATTTCATTGTGGATAGTTCTAGCTATTATGGAGGTTTTTTTTTAGCTTCACAAGTTGTTTTTGTGGTTGTCATGATTATTGTTGTTTCTCTTTTAGCCAGAAATCCTGAGATCTTCCTCCTCTCAGATTAACTTCACAAATGCTTTCCTGCCGGAGGAAAGTAGGTATAGCATTACCATTCCTATTTGACAGATGAAAAAGCTAAGGTTCAGTGACTTGTGCAGTGATGTGATGTTTGCTTAAGGTGGGAACTATATCCATGGTACCTCATTGTACCTCCTATAGAACTTAAGCCAGGGGTGAAGACACTATATGTGCTCAGTAAAGATTATTCAATTTGAACTCAGAAGTGGACATGTTTCCTTGGCATTTTCACCTTCTTTGGAGGCAGCATAATAAGGTGAATCACACAGTGGAGTCTAGTCAATCCATCAATCAATCAAGATTATTAAGCACATACTACATACCAGGCATTGTGCTGAACACTGGGGATACAAAAAAAGGCAAAAGTTAGTTCTAACCCTCAAGGAGCTTACAATCTAATGAGGGAGACAACATGCAAATAAATATATACAATGTAATCTTTATTCAGAATAGGAAATAATTAATAGAGGAAAGGTTCTAGAATTAAGAAGGATTGGGAAAGGCTTCCTGTAGAAGGTGGGATTTTAGTTGGGACTTAAAGGAAGCCAGGGAGGTCAGCAGTTGGAGTGGTTCACATTCTATCTCTGACACTTATTAGTTGTGTGACTAAGAAAGTCATTTAACTTTTCTGTGCCAGCTTTCCTCACCTGTAAAATGAGAATTGTGGACTTGATGACCTCTACTGTCCCTTCAAGCTCTAAATCTATGATCATATTAACCTAAAAATTCTGTTACTTCAGTTTGACAGCTTTCTTTCATTTGCTCATTCAGTTCAATAAGTGTTTATTATTTGCCTATTGTGGACAAGCCATTTCTGACACTAGCTTGTGCAAGTTATAGTTTCATAGGATTTAAATCTTTATATATGTTCCCATAGCATACCCCTGCTTGCCTCTACCCTTATACAAAGGAATACAAAGCCAAAAATGAAAGAGGCTCTGTTGGAAGGGGTGAGGGATACCACATGTAGAAAGATACTAAATACAAGCTAACTAGCAGAATCAAGGAAGTTTTCATAGAGGGAGTAATGGTTCAGCTGGAACTTGAAGGAATATGAGAATTATGAAATTAAAGATGTTCTATCCCATCTAGCCATTCCATACCTTTCAGCCTCCCATCTTACTACAAGAGAAAATAAGATTCTGTAGCAGTAACACTCTCATTCCCTACATCTTCCATATAACCTTTTCTAATGTGTTCAGATAACTCTGATCTGTCATCTTCTTGATAGACCATAGCACCCATTATGCTATACATTGTGGGCACTTAGATTCAGATGCACAATTTATTGGGTACTTCTATTTTTAAAGGTCCTAGGAGCATAGATTTAGAGCTTGAAGGAAAATTAAAGGTCACTTGGTTATAACTCCTCATTTTATAGATGAGGAGACTGAGGCCCAGAGTGGTGAAGTGACATATGTATGGTTACACAGCTTATAAATTCAGATTCAAGATTTAAATGAAGATCTTCTTATTCCAAATCCAGTGCTCTTCCCACTAGCTCTGCTCAATTCTAATCCCAGTAATAGCCCTTGCTACAGGATCCACCATGCCAGGTCACTAGGTAGTGAAGTGGAAACATCATTAGAATTGAAACCAGAAGGTCACTTCTGATGCTGAGTAGCCTTGTAATCTTGCGCAAGTTATAGGTTCATAGGATTTAAATCTTTATATATGTTCCCATACCATACCCCTGCTTGACTCCACCCTGTTTGAATGGATGAAGATCAATCTTAGGGAGAATTAAGACAGAAACACTGTTTAGAATAAAGAAGATGGTAGTTTTACTGTATGCTATCCTGATTTTTGACATTATGTACATTTCTGGGCTCCATATTTTAGAATGGACAATGATAAGGAGGAGGATGTTGGTGGTAGGGGAACAAGAGAGTTACTTGAAAAAAAGTGGAAATATTTATCCTTGAGAATAGAAGAGTTAGGAAGCACATGATGGGAGTCTTAATGTATTTCAAGGACTGTCATATCCCAGAAGTCTCACACATGTCTTACTTGGCTTCAAAGGAAAGAACTAGGAACGATGGGCGAAAGTTGCAGGGAGACAGATTTAGATTCTAGGGCAGTTAGCTGGTGCAGTGGGTAGAGTGCT
The DNA here is from genome assembly GCA_011680675.1 of Gymnobelideus leadbeateri. NCBI lineage: Eukaryota > Metazoa > Chordata > Mammalia > Diprotodontia > Petauridae > Gymnobelideus > Gymnobelideus leadbeateri. The sequence continues at coordinate 36,182 of WOXC01003169.1, forward strand.
GAACCTGGGTCAGGAAGATTCATCTTCCTGAATTCAAATCTGGCCTCAGACACTTACTAGCTATGATCCTGGACAAGTCACATAACCCTGTTTGCCTCTGTTTCCTTATCTATAAAATGAGCTGGAGAAGGGTATGGCAAACCACTCAAATATCTCTGCCAAGAAAACCCCAAATGTGGGTCACAAAATCACACATGACTGAAAAATGATTAAATGAAGATTAAGATTTTATGTAAAGGAAAATTTGCTTATTTTTGGAGATACTCTAAAGCAGAGAATGGACTGCCTTGAAATGTTCTTTGCTGGTGGCTTGTAGAAAGGAGTCTTATTCTGGTCTAGGTTAACACTGAGATGACCTCAGAGACCATTGCAACTCTGAGCCTTTGTGGTCATTTTCCTTTTCCTTAAGAAAGTGTAAGTTCCTTAAGTCTAGGGGCCATGTTTTATCTCTAGTCCCTCCATAGTGCCTAGTAATAAAGGCTTCTTAACTTGATCTGACATATCATATCCAATTTCTTCTTCTTGTTTGACTTTTGGACTATTTTAATTTTTATGCTAACTCATAAGATACATTACCTGTGACACTCTTGGTACACACACATTTTTAATTAAAGGCATGCTTTCTTACTAGAATTATGACTTAGAGCAGCTGCTTGAGCAACACAGCCTCACAACACATTGAGTATACCTGGTTATACCCTCTCTTCTCTAATCTCTGTGAAATCCTTAATGGTCTAGGTTCTCATTCAAATCAAGTATTAGAAATTAATTGCTTCAGATTCATAACTTAACATGTGGCACTAGCCTCCATATTCATCGAAGAGATCCAATCATGTTTTGTCTTCTCACTGTAATGTTCCCCCCAAATTTCTCACTCAGTATTTAGACCAGAGATTCTTAACTTTTTGTGTGTATCATGGCCCCCTTTAGCAATCTGGTACATACCTCTTCTCCGTTTAGTGTTAAAATACATTGAATCACCAAGGAAACCAATTATATTGAAGTACAGTTATCAAAATATTAAACAAAAATAAGTTCTTGGATGCCAGGTTAAGAATGCCTGCTTTAGACTAAAATGGAGATTATAAAAAGAAAAATGGAAGTAAAATGTAAAAGTTTTAAAACCTGGAGCAAATGAATAAGCCATAGTTGATTGTGGCAGATTTTAAATCTCCATCCTCTTACCTTTCTGCTGTATTCTGTCCTCTTTATCTCCTAATAGGAACAGAAGCTCCTAGAGAGAAAAAGAGTCTGAGTGAAGATTGAAGCAAACTACTTGCTCTCTCACTTTTGTGTTTCATTTTGTTTTATTCCTTCTTTCTCATTCACTCCATTGGTTATAATTCTTCCTTACAACTTGACTAATGTTTAATGTGAAGGTATTTTAGAACCTATATCAGATTGCAGGTCACCATGTGGGGGAAAGAGAGGATGAGAGGGAGGAGGAGAAAATTTGGAACTGAAGGGATTATGGAATTGAATGATGTAAATTAAAATTAAATAAGTATTTTTTTTAAAAAAGAACTTTTATAAATGAGAGCTCTCAAGAATTCTGTTTCAGAATGTACTAGGTTAGAGATGGAGTGAGGAGTAGAAAAAACTGTAGTCCAGTCACATTATCTTTCTTTGCTGGAGGTGATCATCAATTCCAACTCTTGGCCATCCACCAAATAAATCTTGTGGTTAGGTACTTTAGCAGTCTGGCCCTGAAAGTGAAACCTGGAGGCTACTAACATGATCTCCTAAACTAACACAATCTCTTTTACCTCCAAATATGTTCTGGGAGATAGAGGATGTCACCAAAAGCACCTTCTTCAAGTACTGTTGGGACTGGCCCAGTGTGCAGCCTCTGATAATGTCTCTCTTTATAGCAGATCTTCCCTGTAGCCATTCTAACTCCATACTTTCATATCATTAAAATTTTTTTTTCATGGAAAAAATGAACTATTTTCTTTCTCCCCTATCTCCATCTTCCTGAATAAAAAAGAAAGCCTTTGTAATAAATATGCATACTTAAGCAAAACATATTCCATGTCCAAAAAATATATGCCTCAATCTGTACCTTGAGTATATCATTTGTGACATCAAGCAGGTTGTATGAATCAGTTTCCATCTCTCTTTAGTGACTGAAGATTCAAAAAGTAAAGGTAACCACTGTATATACAAAGTTCTTTCAGTAGGGGATTACATATATTTATAAGTATAGAGATAGTGACAGAGTGAATAGGTATAGTTCCTAGAGTATGGAAAACCTGTGTTCAAATATTACCCCTGATGCTTTAGATAAGGCACTTCTTTACTTCTCCCAGGCAATTCTCCTGCTGAGCCCTACTAATAGAGAACTATATGTACAGGTAAAAGGAATTCCCACCCAAGGAGTTCCCCTTACTGATCTTTCATCTAATTATGTACATAGGTATAGGACTGTAAGGATCTTTAGATAATAGGATCCAAATTCATTTCTTTGGGCCAAATGAATTCTTTTTATGAAATAACCTTCACAATCCTTTTTAGTTTATTGGTAAACCATTTTATAAGCCCAGTACCAAAAGAGGAAATGGTCAAGGTCATGGCTGTAGAAAAACAGACTACTCACTTCCATCAGCCTTTCATGAAGGGATTTCTGCCACACAAGTCAAATACTGGTATAAACAACCAATACGTTGTCTTTCCACAGATGGCAGAGCCTATAACCTGATCTGATAGAGATTGATTGTCTTGGGGCTATTTTCCCTTTCTGAGTTGAGATCTTTTGAATTAGTCCAAATAGTCACTTGAAACTACATTGTGGAAAACAAACAAAGTCACTGCAGCCTTAGAAATATGTGACTCTTTTGTTCAGCTGAGGAATGTTTTTAGCTCTAGAAACCAATCAATTATAGCTTGTTCCAAGGTGAAATATTGGCCATCAACACAAAGCTATTGCTGAGAATAGCCTGGAGACAAGGATTTCTTCTGGAAATCCTAGCCATACCACTAAACAAGTAATTTAAAGAAATGCCAGTGTCCTGCTTTCAGTGATGAGGAGTGCCAAGGATGGAGTGCATAGAATCACAGCGTCTTTGAGCTGGAAGGGCCCAATGAAGCAACTAGAGCAATATCAAATTCAGATTTGAGAACAAATCCAGTATGAATTCTTCTTGGCTAAATCTTGGGGTTTGCAGTTTTCTTGTAGGTACATAAGACAGTCCATAAAAATCTATTAGTGCTGGAGAGATTAGCTTTTTTCAAGGGTTATTGATGTTGTTCATCACTTATACAGCCCACAATAAAATTCTCAATGCCTTAACATATCACTGAGAAGGCAAAGTTTATGGACTATATATGGGCTGGTGACTGGTGGACCAAAGGGAAAAATCAGGAAGAATGCTTGGCTGGAATTGAATCATGCCATGAATCCATTCACTTTAAGTCAACAGGTAGGTGTTTCATTAAGCATTTTCTATGGGCAAAACACTAATCCCTGAGAGGAGCTAGGATTAAGGAATATAGGGATAACTGAATAAATTTAGGTCTAGAAGGGGTTTTAGAGATCATTGAGTTCAACCACCTGTTTTCACATGAGGAAACTGAGACTCAGAATTTGGTGATTTCCTAGGGCAATGCAGGTAGTAAATATGTAAGTGGTATCTGAACCTAGATCTTCTTGACTCCAAATCCAACAATCTATTCACTATGCCATGACAAGATGAGATCAAAAGGCAATAGTGCTAGCACAGTGCTATAAATGTTACGGGCACTTAAATGATTGAATGAAAGGGAATGGTAGGTGTGAATTTGTAAAATTGCAGTAATATCGGAACTGAGAAGAGTTGTCTATTTGGTGTGATTATAGACCCTTTTGTCCCAAAATATTTCCCCTTATTATGGCTGAAATTATACTATTCTGGTCATGATTATAGAATCTTCAGTGTATGAAAGACTTTCAAGGTCAGAGATTTCATGGGTTTAGAGATAGAAAGGACCTTATTCGTCATCTTGCCTAATCCTCTTATTGTATAGATGAGGAAGTTGAGGCCCAGTAGCTAACTTGCTCAAGATCATGTAGGTGGAAGGATTTTAACCCAGGTCCTCCAACTCCAGATCCTTTCCACTGTTCTATGATACCTAGGTCACCTAGTCCAACATCCCACTTCCCACCAGAATCCCTTTCACGATAGATGAGTTATGGTAGATGGTTATCTAGGCTTTATTTGGATATTTCCAGTGACAGAAAATTCACTGTTTTAATGAGGAAGCCCTTGTTGTACTGTTGGACAGTCCTAATTGTTAAGATTATTTCCCTTTTACTCTCAGCTACTGGGGAAACTTAAAGTTCATTACAATGTCTAATCATAGTTTTTTTTTTTTTTTTTTTTTGCTTTTTTGCTTTTTGGAGGGGGAAGGCAGGACAATTGGGGTTAAGTGACTTGCCCAAGGTCACATGGCTAGTACATGTTATGTGTCTGAGGTCAGATTTAGAACTCAGGTCCTCCTGACTCCAGCGTTGGTGCTCTATTCACTGTGTGACCTAGCCACCCCTAGTCATAGTTCTTCTTTTGAGCCATGCTTGCTTTTTATAATTTTGCAACATTGACTTTTTTGGTGGTTGTTCTTTCCTTTCACATTGTTGTAGTTACTGTATGCACTGTGTTCTTGGCTCTGCTTCCTACACTCTGCATCAGTTCATGTAGATGTTCTCTATATTCATCATTTATTATAGTATAATGATATTCTATCATATTCATATACTACAGTTTGTTTAGCCATTCCCTAATCAATGAACATCTATTTTGTTTCTAATCCTTTGCTATTACAAAAAATGCTGCTATAAATATTTTGATGCATACGAAGACTTTCTTCTTATTGATGGCCTCGTGCTATAAACAGTATAAAAGCATTTCTGGCTCCAAGAGTATGGGCCCACTTTGAATCTGAAATGTGAATAAGATTATCAAATGCATCTTCCTGGGTTGGGAACTACAGGTCAGGAGAGCACTGGGTTCCTGAGGGTTAGGAGTACTGATAGGGAAAAAGAATAGAGAAAGGGGAGGTAGGGGTGCCAAAGACACAAATAAATCAGTTTCTTATAACAGGACTTTCTTGGACTCCCTCCTGGAAATAGTGCTCTATTTGAAATCAGAAGACCTCAGCTGAATCTTAGTTCTGCCATTTTTTGTGACCTGTGGCAAGTCAATTAACTTTTATTGTCCTTTATAAAATGAGAGGGTTGAACTAAGGTACCTTCTAGCTCTGGATCTGTGAAAATGTTTTCCATAATGAAGAATTCATTATCTCACAAGCAGCTCATTCCATTGTTGGGTGACCTGAAATTATAAAAGGTTCACCAATGAAGTGGGTTTCAACATGAGAGTCATGGAATGGTCGAGCTATAAGGGAACACCTATTCTACTCTTTTTATTTTACAGATGAATAGACTTAGGCCCAGGGGAAAAAGGGGAGAGCCCAGAATGAAAAGTAGGTCTACTTCGTGAGTTGAGCAATCTTTCTCATATCAAGAATCCAAATCACAAAGTTGTTGGCGGCGGGGAGGGAGTGCTCTATAAGCCTTAAAGTGAGTTATTTTGATTATTATTTTTACCACCAAATAAAAGTAAAGAAAGGCTGACACAAAACAAGAAAAAAAATTCCTAGAATTCAATGACTATAGCTTCTTTCTCCACCATATCTCCTTTTGTGGTCAAACAAGTCACAAGGAGCATCTGGCTTTGAGCAAATCTGTTACTTTAATATCTCAAAGTATAATCTAAACGTATGTGGTGATAAGAGCTGAGGTTGTGATTCATTTTTCCAAAGGATTCTTTATTTTAGGGAATATACCACAGGGTTTATTGACATAACAAATTCCCGTAGGGCATTCACTATGAACAAGGGTTTATAAAAATTGGATTTACAGACAACTCCTTACCCTCATCCACACACAAGAGAATCTCTTACTTTATTTTAAAAATAAATTTTATTGATTTCTTTTGGTTTTATATCACCTATTTCCCACCATATATTCTTTCTCTCTACCTCAATCTCCCAGGAAGTCATATCTTATATTGAAGAATAAAAAAAGTTAAAAAAATCCTCAAGAAAGCTAACCAATACAGTAGAAAAAATATCTGACATCATATACAGTGTTCCATAGCCACTGTCTTCCACCTCTGTAAAGATAATAGAGTGGTGCTTTCTCATATTTATCATGTTAAGTTTGGACAGTGTAATTTCATTGTGAGTTTTGTTATTGTTATTTCATTGTTATTGTTCTTTCAAGTTACATTGTTATAGTCATTGTGCATATTGTTTTCCTGGTTCTGCTCTTTTTGTATCAGTTCACATAAGTCTTCTTTCTACATGCTTCTCTGTATTCATCATGTTCATAGTTTCTTTCAACATGGTAATATTCCACTACATTCATTCATTACAACATGTTTATCAATTTTCCAGGTAATGGGCATCCATTTTATTCATAACTCTTTGTTACTAAAAAAGGTGTTATAAATATTTTAGAGTTATGTAGAGTCTTTGTTTTTAACAGTGACTTTCTGAAGGTATATGCATAGCAATAGTATCTCTAGATCAATGAATATGGTTATTTTATTACTTTCTGCACATTATGAATTGCTTCCCAGAATTCTTTTTAGATTAATTCACACCACTGCTACCAACAGTGTGCATTAGTATGGCTATATTTCCACAATTGCTCCAATACTCCCTGTTCTCATCATTTGTCATCTTTGCTCTTCCTCATTTCCTCCCTCCCTCCTTCCCTCTCTCTCTCCCTCCCTTCTTCCTCTCTCCCTCCCTCCCCCCCTTCCCTCCCTCTTCCTTCCTTCCTTCCTTCCTTCCTTCCTTCCTTCCTTCCTTCCTTCCTTCCTTCCTTCCATAAAGGAACTTAAAGACACAGGATTATATTAGAAGTCATCTGTTTCAATCCTTGGATCTTACAGATGTGTAAACTGAAGCCCAGAAAAGTGAAATGACTGGTCCAAAGTCATATATAGTAAGTGACCAAGTGAGCCAAGATTTGATCCCATGTCTTCTGAGAACTGCCATTTTAGCTCTTTCCACTGAACCACACTGCCTCTAGTCATTTAGAACAACTACTTTTCCCAAGCATATATCCTTTCTACACCATCCTTAACAAGTAGTCTCATGGTCTCTACTTGATGACCTCTCATATTAGAGAACTCACTATCTCCCAAGCCATCCCATTCCATTTTCTGACAGTTGTAACAGTTAGGACATTTGTTTTTCTCCTATGTTCTTATGCCTAGCTGAGACCTGCTTCTCTTTAATTCCCATAAGTATTTATTGAGTGCCTATTCATATGCAGTACCTTCAGAGGATTGTTTAATTTGAATTGTCTTGACTGAATTCCTCCAGGAAATATTGACTGAGTGAAGACAGATGAAAATGTCAGTGCCAATCCAGGGGACACTGTGCAACAGAGACGTAGTAGCCAGGTTCTCTGGGTTGTCCCTGGGCAAATTTATGAAGTAGAAAATTTTTGAGATTGAAACCCTCTCAACTTTTTTCTGTCCCTTCCTTCCCTGACTTAGTACTCCATTTTCTTAGGTTTCCATTAGCCTCATGTTTTCCTCTGGCTGAGTCAGGTCCCTGCTGTGGTGCTCCATCCAAGTCTGCCATCACTGAGCAATCAATATTCTATGCCTTGGACCCATCTGGGCAATTTCTTTCCTATCAAAACTTTGTTGCCTAGTCTTACATTCCCTCAGATTCCTGCTTTTTATGAAGGGAATCTGGTACATTGACCTGTCTTGATGTGATAGTGGATGCTAATGGGTGAAGGTGTTCTCCATCCTCCTTATCTGCTTGGTAAAACATTTGGGTATAGAGTTAGCCAATTCAATTCTACATTACCTCTACTCATGAATCATTTGCCCCCTTTGTCCTCCAGCTGCTTATGCCTTGCCAAACCTCAGCCCTGGATTATTCCCACCATCTATTTTCTTTGTTCGTCCAGATATACTGCTGAATGTAGATGAAGGGAATTTGTTATCAAACTTTGACCTGGCTCTCAATGCAGCAAGGCAATCCTTTTGTTGTTCCTTAGTTAATTCTGTAATTCACGTTCCACAGAAGGTATTCTAAATCTCTTATTCTCTTTTCAAACTTCCTATAGCACCCTTGCACAATGCCGCCACCCCAGCTGAGGATGTTGAATCTTACTTTACTAAGAAAACAGCCCATCAAATATAATCTCAATATTCTTTCTTCTTCATCTCAGAATCCTTTGATATGATCCTTCACTCTTCTCCTTTTTCTTGTTCTTCTATGAGGAAGTGATCCTTTTCTTTGGTAAAACCAACCCATTCACATGTGCCCTTGATCCAATCCCATATTCCCATATTCTATCCCATATTCTCCAGGAAATACCAGCTTCAACCTTCCCACCCACCGCTACCGGCACTCTTTAATAGTCTGCCACTCTATTTGTTTTTCCCCAAATTCTTTCAAAATATGCCATCTCCCCACTCCTTAAAAGAAACCCTTCACTATCCTGTACCACCCTCTCAAATTATTGTCCTACGTCTCTTTTCTCTTTCTTAGCCAAAGTCCTAGAAAAAAAAAAACCAACCTGTTTATTATTGCTGCCTCCATTTCTTTTCCTCTTACACCTCTTACACTTTTGGTATCTGGTTTCTGGTTTCAGCATTCAGTTGAAGGCTACTATTTTTCTAAAGTTACCAATGAATTCTTAAGTTTCAAATATGCTGGTTCTTTCCTTCAGACTTTATTCTTTTCAGCCTAATATATTTGTCACTATTGATCACATTCTTTTTTTTTGAATACTTTTTTTTCAGGCTTTCATGACATTACTTTCCCCTCATTTTTCTGCTCCTTATCTAACCATCCCTCCATCTCCTTTATTGATTCATTGTTTATATCATGCTCTGTTCTAGGACTTCTAGACTCCTATCCTTCTTTCTCACACTTTTTCTCTTGTTGACACTATCAGCTTCCATGGATTTAACTATCATTTCTATTCTAATGATTTGCAGATCCATATATCCACTTCCAGTCTCTTTCCTGAGCCTCAGTCTTGCATTACTTATTGCCTTTTGGAAATTCCAAACTGGATGTCCTGGAGATATTATTAAACTCAACACATTCAAAACAAGCTAGTTATCTTTCCCCCCCCAAACCTACTCTTCTTTTGAACTTCCCTGTTTATACCAAAATCACTACCATTTTTACAGTTTTCCAGGTTCTCAACCTTGGCATTGTTCTAGCCTGAGGTGGGGAACTTGTGACCTTGAAACCACGTATGGCCTACTAGGTCCATGGGTGCAGCCTTTTGACTGAGTCCAAGTTTTACAAAACAAATCCTTTTATTAAGAGGACTGGTTCTGTTAAGTTTGGATTCAATCAAAGGGCCACACTTGAGGACCTAGAGGCCACATATGGCCTTGAGGCTGTAAATTCCCCACCCCTATTCTAGATTCTTCACTCTTCCTTACCCCACATATCTAATCAATGACCAAATCTTGACATTTCTACCTCCATGATACCTCTCCCATCTGACCTCTTCTCTATAATCCTATATCAACCACCTTAGTTCAGGCCCTTATTCTCTTTTACCTAGATCATTGTAGCAACTTCCTAATTGGTCTCCTTACCTCAAATCTTTCCCCACTCCAAGGCACCCTCCACACTACTGCCAAAATAATTTTCCTCTAGTGCAGATCTGACCAAGTCACTCACCTACTCAATAAACTTCAATGGCTCTCCATTGTCACCAGGATCAAGTATAAACTGCTCTGTTTATCTTTTAAAACCCTTCGCAAACGTATTTCAGCCTGTTTTCCCATTCTAATTGGAGATTGCTCTATTTCCTAGACTGCTCTGTGATATAACTGGGTTAGCATTCTCACTTTGCCTTGTATACTATACTCCAGTTCCCATCCCTTTGCCTTTGACCTGGCTGTTCTCTGTGAGATGTATGTTTTCCTCTCTTTCTTAGAAACCTTGACAGCCTTCAAGACAGTTCAAGAAGTACCTTCTACCTGAAGCCTTTATTCAGTCTAATTCTTACACCTCCAAATGCTTGATTTCTCCCTCTCAAACTTCCTTGTATTGAACTACTTCTCATTTACTCTTAAAAGTTATTCTGTATTTACTTAAATGCACACTTATTATCTCACCTGTTAGAATGTAAGCTCCTTATGTGTAGGGATTGTTTCATTCATTGTATTTGTATCTCTGGCACCTACCCTAATGATGTCACTGAGGACAACAACAGAGCTTAGTAGTAGGTACTTAATAAATATTTGTGGATTATTTTACATTTAAACCGCCTTCTTTAGATAATGCCTTGACTCAGAGGAGTGATCAAAGGGAAATTGAGGCCACCTGGCAGCCTATTTGGGAAGACTGAGTGCAGAGGGATTATGGCTCCTCTCACATCATCCTTGAAAGGCAGCCTCCTCCCTCCATACACAGGTAGGGATTTCTGTAAATGTGGCAAATCAAACCTGTTCATTCAACTCCTTGGTTCTTACACAAAGAATGAGCATGTTGCTCTGTAGCACCATGTTAATGATGAGGTTCATGAGACCACCCAGGGGGTCCTACTTTGTGCCTGGCACCTTTAGGAGCAGTTGAGTCCATGCATGGAGAGGACTCTGCCCTGATAACAGCACAAATCAGTAGTGTTGGAGGCATCTGGCTTGTGGGCATTGGCAGGAAGCTGTGAGTGATTACACTTGGCAAATCTAACAAAACTAACTTTCTTGATTTAGTAGGTGTGGATTTTTTCCCCTAATTCTGTGTCTTAGATGAAGGTGATATGCCAAGGCATAGACAGATTTGATGGATCTGGGAATAAGTCAGTCACTATGGCTGTAAGAAAGAGGGGCTGCATGACTTCATGGCCAATCCATCAAATCTATGAGGGTGGAGAATCTACTTTTATCAGGTGTCCAATGAATCTTCTGGACACCTCCAGAAAATGAGGCTGGTTTGGCTTTCTGTCAAAGGAAATATGTGTCCAGGGCTCAGGCTCAGTGGGAAACAGCTGATAGAAGTTTAAAGGCTTATTGGGTTCCAGGCTTGCACTCCATAGCCTGCTTCTTGAAATCCAATGGGAGAAAGACCCAGTCATTCAACAGTACATGAATATGACCCCCATTGCCATAAATGTCTTGACATTTAGCAGCAAAAAAATGAATTATGGTCGTGTGAAAAGAACACAGGGTTGGGAATCAGGAAACCTGGGTGCTGATCCCTATGCTACTAATTAACTGTGCGGATTTAGAGCAAGATGCATGCTGCTGCTGCTACTACTGCTGCTGCTGCTGTTCTTACTATCACGAGCTGATATTGAAATATCACTTTACTATTTGCAAAATGCTTTACACTGTTCTCACATTTGATCCTTCCAACAATCCTGTGAGATAACTGCTGCAGGTATTATCATTCCCATTTTACATGTGAGAAAACTGAAGCTGAGTTTTAATGGCTTGCCTCTGCTCACACAGCTACTAAGGGAAACAGGCAGGATTTGAATTCACGTCTTGATACTAGTATTCAATCTATTATGCCATATTGTTTTTCTTTGGGTATAACTTAAATATGTAACTATATACATTATACATATAACTTATATAACAAAAGTTTTATATATATATAAACTTCTTTGGGTTTTAGATTCCTCCATATGTCAAATGGGTATATTATCTATTCTATCATTGTCTTGAGAGTATTATGAGGATTAAATGAAATATGGTGGTGAGAGTTTAAAAAGGACTTTATAGTCCATATCATCCAAGCCCAGAGTTTTATTGACTGCTTATTGAGCTATATCACTATATAGTTCTACAACCCATTTCTTTCCGGGCTACAGTGATAAGAGTCGTCTGATATGGCTACACTCATATCCCAAATTTCATATATGGAATAAAAATGATTACCTGCTTGAGAAAGAGCATTCAGTGTTTAGTTTTATCATCAATCCTTGGCAATTTTACGTGTTGAGTTTGTTGAATTAATTCAGTGGATCTAGGTATGCCTATAATAATTAGTATTAACAAAGTACCTTTGTATAAACATAGATCCATTTGGTCCTCCCAGCAGCTTGTTATTTTTTATCTCAGAATAAGAAGGGAAGCAGAGACTCTCTAGAACAGTGGTATCAAACCTATATTAAAATTAAAATCAGAGGCCACAAAACCATACATAAGGATTGGGTAAGCTATAGATTGATTTTGTTGTTGTTCCTCAATAGTGTCCAACTCTCCATGATCCCATTTAGGGTTTTCTTGGCAGAGATACTAGAAAGATTTGCCATTTCCATCTCCAGTTCATTTTACAAATGAGGAACTGAGGCAAACAGGGTTAAGTGACTTGCCCAGAGTCACACAGTAATAAGTGCCTGAGGCCAGATTTGAATTGAGGAAGATTTGTTTTCTGAATTCTAAGCCTAGTGCTGTATCCACTGTCTTACCCAGATGCCTGAATATTGACTTAGAACATCACATACTATGGGGCTGCTAGATGGCACAGTGAATAGAGCACCTGCCCTGGAGTCATGAGGAGTTCAAATCTGGCCTCAGACACTTAACAAAAAAACTAGCCATGTGACCTTGGGCAAGTCACTTAACCCAATTGCCCTCCAAAAAATGAAGCAAAAAAAAAAAAAAAAAGAAAACCACATACTAACATTATTTGTGTTCTATTGTATTTTCATTTATTTTGTTAAACATTTCCCAGTTACATTTTAATCTGGTTCAGAATGCAATGGACAGTGTCCTGGGCTATATGTAGTCTGTGGGCTGCATGTTTGATATCTCTGATCTAACTCAACACTTACCTTTGAAAGAACATATAAAAACAGGTCATCTTGGAAACTCTAGTTCAGTTCAAGTCTCAGCTCAATCGATCAATCAATCAATCAACACTTACTAAGCATCTACTATGTATGCCAGGCACCATGCTAAGTACCGGGCATACAAATATGAAAAAGAAAGCCAATCTCTTCCCTTAAGGAATTTATAATCCAGTAGGGGAAGAAACCCACAAGAGGAAATTGTGAAGGGTGATGAGGGAGGGAGAGGGGATATGGTAGAGAAGTCAATCAGAGAAGTTCTAAGGTGTAGCAGCAAGCACCCCAATATCCCCAGGGTTGCTGCCAACACAGGTTCTTAGATCTGCTTTTGTAAAGGAAAGCAACTCAAAATGGGTTAGCAAGCTTACTTTAATCAAACAAACACACATTACCTAGTTCAGGGGAAAAAGGTCAGCACCCCAAACTTCAGAGTTACAGAACTTCAGAGTTCCAGACAGGCTTCCAAACTGTCCCAACATTACATACATCAATACCAAATCACAGTTACCAGAGAGGGAAGCATCAACATCTGGGTTTTCAAAGCCGGGGGCTCTCAACAACGGCTTCCCAGAGTCTCATCTGGTCAAATCACACAACACTTCTCAAAGTGAGCCCCAAAGCAAAGCCTCTCCTCAGGGCTTATATAGCCTTCTCTTGGCTCAAAGAATGTAACAACCTCCTTGACCCACTGCCCAATCACAAAGTATCAAGGTGTGGGCTTTCCTGAAAAACAAGCCTCCCACCACGGGATCCAGGTGCACTTAAGCTAGGGGCAGGGAAGATCTTTAAATCTGCATTTCCATTACATAAGGTAGAATAGCCAAGTGAAAACTGAGATGTATGAGCTGAGATCTTTCCTTAAATAGAGGTTTTGGTAGTTCATTACTTAACCCCACCCCAACCAGAGAGGCAGAGAGTAGAGTAGAGGTGAAGTACCAAGGCTGATGAAATCATACAGGATGAGCTCCTAGGGCTTGGGGGAGAGAAGTCAGGACCACCCTACTACTCGAGACGCTTTCTAATGTTGTACTGACATACTCACTTAAATCCAATTTACTTGCAAGTGATGACATCACCTTCCTGATGTCATGGTCTTTTTTTTTGAGGAGAACTAAGGACAAACAACAATCAATAATCTGTGAGTATTGGTAGCTCCCCCACTGGGTACCCAACTGACTAGTACCAGTTGGGCAATTCAGTGCCTTCTTCCTTCCTTCCTTCCTTCCTTCCTTCCTTCCTTCCTTCCTTCCTTCCTTCCTTCCTTCCTTCCTTCCTTCCTTCCTTCCTTCCTTCCCTTCCCCCCTCCTTCCTCTCCCTCCATCCACATAGGGAAGCCTATCCTTACCTGCGGGTGCTCTGCCTGAAGGAATATAAAATTTTGATCACTGAAACCTCATAAGACATCTTGGGGTTTATGGCTAGATTTCTTTTTTTATGGACTATGCCTTAAACCCAAATCATTCTTACTCTCATCGACTGGCCAACAACAGGTCCAAGTCTCATTTGGTCACTTTTTGAGATCTGATGGTATAGAGTGAGTGTAAATACCAGTTGTTTCTATTTTTGCCAGAAACCCTAAGGGTCTTTCCCTACCAAAATGATGTTTTTTTTGGACTAAGTGAAAGAGACCATTCTTTGCCTCATTTCTTACCTAGCTGTAATCACTGAATAGGTGTTGCCTCAGACAAACAGAGACCTAGGAAAGACCTTAGCTTAGAAAGGTCAAAGCCTCCCACTGCATCTGGGGCCATCTCTAGTAGTCCTGATCTACAGGACCAGATGACACTGGAGGAGAGAGTGAGGCTGGTGACTTTGCACAGCCCTGCCTCACTTAAATCCAATTCACTTGCAAGTCATGTCATCATCTTCCTGATGTCATGTCCTCTTCCAGAATGAAAGACAAACAATAATGACGTTGCCAGTTATTAACAACTCTACCCTCCCCTCATCAAAATCACTGCATATTTACATTTATTAATTCCTTATGGACTAGTTTATATGGTGTTCCTCATCTCCCCACCCCTTAATAATAAGAATAATACAAACTCTTAGAGGGCAGAATTTTTTTCTTTATTTCCTTAGAGTGCTAGTACCTTTTTTATTTGTATGACTTCATTTTTCCTCTGTTTGAGATCTTTGGAGGCAAAGAGAAAGCACATGGTTAAGATCGAGTGATGACAAGTGGTTGGGACCCCAAAGAGAACTGAGTCTTTCTGCTGCTCATAGTCTTTACCCATCAGTCAGTAAGTCAATGTTCACTTAAGTGCCTACTTAAGTGCATGTTCTATGTGTTATGAAGTATATTAAGAGAGAGGATTAAAAGAAAGTAAAAACATGGTCCTTACCCACAATGCAGAGATAACATGTAAATCCCCCCCCCCCAGAACAAACTACATGTAAGTTATAGATAGTATAAATGGAAAGTCATCTCAGATGGAAGGCACCAGAAGCCAGAGATGTAAAAGGTTCCTGCAGAAGATAAGATTTGAGTTGAGTCTTTAAGGAAGTCAGAGAAACAAGGGGGCAGAGGTGAGGGGGGAGAGCATTTCAAACGCCAGCACAAAGGCACAATATTTGGGAGATTGGGTGTCATGTGTTAAGAACAGTAAGGAATCTAGTGTAACTGGTTTGTAGAATATATGAGAGCAAGTAAAGTGTTAGAAAGCTGGATAGATAGGTAGGGGTTAGGTTGTGAAGGACATTAAAAGCTAAACAGAGGGTTTTATATTTGGCCACAAAGATAATAGGAAGTTACTGGAATTTATTGGGAGGGGTTGGTTGGTCAGACCTATGTTTTAGGAAAATGACTTTGGAAGTTGATTAAAGGATAGATTGGTGTGGAGACACTTGAAATAGTGAGACCAATCAGAAGGCAATTTCAATAAGCCATTAATGAGATTTTGAGTGCCTGCATCAGGGTGGTAGCTGTGTGAGGAGTGAAGTGAAGTATATGGGAAATGTTACAAAGATAGAAATAAGACTTAATGAGAGATTTAAATATATTCGACTAGAGTAAGGGATGAAGGAGTTGAGAATGACAATGAGGTTATAAGCCCGGGTTCCTGGGAGGTGACGGCACATTTGACAATAAAAAAGTTTGAAGAAGGGGAGTATTCAGGGGGAAAGAATGAATCCTGTCTGGCACATGTTGAATGTGAGATCTTTATAGAACATTCAGTTTGATATAGCTAAGAAGCAATTGGTCATGAAAGATTGGAACTCAAGATATCTGTCTATATCTAATATGTATGTCTATCTATTTGTCTGTCTTTCTATATATCTATATCTATGTCTACTTACACCTACCTATATCTATACCTCGATTTCCATCTATCTCTTTATCTATCTAGAGAGAGAGTGAAAGCTACATATATAGATCTACTAATCATCTGATATTTGCACCCTTGGGAGCTGAAGACATCACCAAGTAAGATAATATATAGGGAGAAGAAAAGAGGACCCAGGATAGAATTTTGGGAGATGCCCACAATTAATGGACATGACCTGGAAAAAAGATTCAATGAAACAGGACTGAGAAGGAGCAGTCATTCAGGCAGGAGAAGACCCAACAGAGTACAGCTGTAAAAACTTAGAGAAGAGAGAATATCTAGGAGAAGAAGGTGATTGACAGTGTCAAAACCTACAGAGTTATCTCAAAGGATAAGAACTGAGAAAAGACCATTAAGTTTGACAATTAAGAAATCATCAGTAACTTGGAGAGAACAGTTGCAATTGAATGATGAAAGCAGAAGCTAGATTGCAGAGGGTTTAAAATAGAGAAGATAATAGTAAATGCCCCAGGTGAAGAGAGCTTTCTTGATCAGTTTAGCCACTAAGGGAAAAAAGAGATCAAGGAAAATAGCTAGCAGGAATGCTTGGCTCAGGTAAAGGTTCTTTTTTTTCCTTTTTCTTTTTTTGATGGGGAAGAGATAGGTGTATTTGTAGGTAACAGGGAATAGTAAGTGGCCAGGGGAAGACTGGAGTGAGAGGCTATGTTGTAGAGCCAGCTATCTGCTAAAGAAGACAGGGTGGAATGGAAAACAAGCCACCTCTTTATGTGAGAAGGGGCCATTCTTCTCCCTTGTATTGTGTGTATAGGGTATATGTTGGATTGGGTAAAATGCCACATTTCCTTTTTCTGTTTTTTTTTTTAAGTTACTAAAACCTAGCCCACTTAGTTAAATTTCCTGAAATCCCTAAAGACTCTGCTCTGCCCTCCAGTTTAGTCCATTATTTGTGTCCTTTACAACAGTGAATTTAATGACAGGTGGCAGGTAGGCTTCAGCGTCTTGTGAGAAAAATGGGGCTTGTTAATTTATTCTGCATAATACTCCTAATGTTGTGATTTTCTATTTCAAACTTACAGGGACCAATAAATCAAAGCTGCTGCATTCCATCGAAGTCAAACTCAGCTGACAGCTCTGACATTCATGGGGACATGGACCACAAGCCCTGGCTGGCTATTTGTTCCTCACTATCAGGTGAATGGAGATAAAAGGTGTTAATTATAAATTAAGTGCAACTGTTTTACCTGCACTCTTGCACTTGGGAAGCTTTGCCAAGTGAATCCAAATGAAATCCAACGTTCTTAATTTGACCTCTCTGGCTAAGGGACAGGATGACTGGTTTGGGATGAGGGCTAGTTCCATCCTGAAGAATTATGTAAAAGAAAGAATGCTTTGTATGGAGACCAAAGACCTGATTTTAAGGAAGTCCCAGTTTTGTCAATGACTAGCTGTGTGACCTAGGAAGTGTCACCTCACATCTCTGGGTCTTGATCTTCTCATATGTAAAAGACGGGGGTTTGGATGAAGTGATCTCTAAGGCCCCATTTCTATGACGTGCAAATTCAGCTGCCTCTGTAGTTCAGAAGTTGCAGGAGAGTGTTGGAAAAGCAGACTATGCTGAGCTGTATTCAGTTTGCAATGTAGTACTAGTCATATTGCTTTTCATTCAAAGTCTTATATAACCGGGCTCTACCCTTTCAGAGTGGGGTGAGTAGGATAATAGGAATTAGGAGACCTGGATTTGAGTTTGCAATCCAATTAAATAAAACTTTTCCTTTTGTTCTCTCAACATAATGAATTGTGAATATAATGAATCCCTCAGACTAGATGATCTGTAAGGTACCTTCCAGGTCTGGTATACACTTTCACATATCCTTTTACCATGTACCCTCTGCTCTAGGTAGGCAATTTTCCTCATCGTCACTGACACACATCAAACTCATTCTGACCTCCTTGGTTCCATCTGTTCTACCTTCCTGAAGTGCCTTCCAATTTCTTCCCTCCTTACTTAAATCTTTTTTTTGCCTTTTTTGGAGGGCAATTGGGGTTAAGTAACTTGCCCAAAGTCACACGGCTAGGTTTTTGTTTGTGTGTGTTAAGTGTCTGAGGCCAGATCTGAACTCAGGTCCTTCTGACTCCAGGGCCGATGCTCTACTCACTGAGCCACTTAGCCTCTCCTACTTAAATCTTTATCATTCTTTAAAAATATTATTTTTAATTTATAAAATGGGGGGTGGAGCCAAGATGGTGGAGTAAAAGCAAGGATTTGCTTGAGCTCTTCCCCAAATCGCTGTAAAAAATGACTCTAAACAAATTCTGTAGCTGCAGAACCCACAAAATGACAGAGTGAAATACATCTCTAGCCCTGGAACAACAGCCCGGAAGACCCACAGGAAGGGTATATTGTACTGGGCTGGGAGTGGAGCACAGTCCCATGTGGGCTGTGCTGGGGAGGCAGGAGCAGGCCTCAGGGGACTAAATCACTAGCAGCTATGGTGATTTCCAGACTTCTCAATCCACAAACACCAAGAAGAGTGGAAGGTCAATGGGGGAACTGTGTGGGACCTGGGTGAAAGAGAAGCACATGATCTGGCCCCAGCCGTGGGGCAGCAGAGGTGATGGAAGCAGTGGTAGCAGCAACAGCAGCAACAACAGAAGCTGCTTCTGGTGCTCTGGGCCCACAGACTATGGGGGATCAAGCAACTGATACAAAATTCCAGAAGCCTGGGACAGTACATCTACCCTCACCCCCATCCCCATGCACACTGGAAGCAGAGTCCTGCCAGACAGGGGGTTAGAAAATCAAGTATTTGGCTGGCAAGATGAATAAACAGCATAAAAAAGACCCAAGAATCTTATTTGGTGACAAAGAACAAAACATACAACTAGAAGAAGACAACAAAGTCAAAGCTCCTACATCAAAAGCCTCAAAGAAAAATATGAATTGGTTGCAGGCCATGGAAGAGCTCAAGTAAGAGAAGTAGACAAAATTTTGGGATGAAAAATGAGAGTGATGTAAGAAAATCATGAAAAACGAGTCTACAGACTGCTAAAGAAAACCCAAAGAAATACTGAAGAAAATAACACCTTAAAAAATAGACTAGCCCAAAGGGCAAAAGAGATCCAAAAAGCCAATGAGGAGAAAAATGCCTTAAAAATCAAAACAGGCCAAATGGAAAAGGAGGTCTAAAAGCTCACAGAAGAAAATAATTCCTTCAAAATTAGAATTGAGCAAATGGAAATTAATTTATAAAATAATACAAGCATTTATTATTTTTTAAGGTAAAATTCAAGTCCTATCTCTTACAGGATTACTTTCCTGTATACTCTAGTCAGGAATAATTTCTTCTTTTTCCAAATGACTAATATACTTATATTTTATATCACATGCATAAATACTTTGCTTTTCTTCATGTCATGTTTTGATCTCAACTAGACTGTGGGTTCTTAGAGAGCAACTATCATGTCTTAGATTTTTTTTCATTTTATTTTTCTAGCACATAGCCCAGTGCTACATGCACAAAAGACTCAATCAAAACATGTTACTAATTGGTTGATTTATTTTCCACCTAAAAGACTTAAACTTCATCTATACAATATCAAAACATTAAGCAATCAATCAACATTATGTCTAATAAGCATCTCCTGTGCCAGGTATTGTGCTAGGCCCTGGGGATAAAAATATAAAAGTGAGATAAATCTTGCCTTCAATGGAGCTTACATTCCACCAAGGGATTGCTTCATGTTCATAGATAAATATTATATATATATATATACACACACACACATATGTGTGTGTTTGTGTGTGTGTGCGTGTATGTATTTTAGTGTATTATGTATATATGTTTTAAAATGAATTACATATGTATATATGTATGCATATAAACATTTACACATATATATACACATAAATGCATACACTCATATAATGTTTCAGGATAGGAAACAGAACTATTCTCTTAAAGGAGTTGACATTGGAGATGTGTCTTGAAGGGAGCAAGGGATTCCAAGAAGTAGAGGTGGAAAAGTAAGTGATTTCAGAGACTGGGGACAGGTTGTACAAAGGCACACAAGTAGGAGATGTGTCACAGCTAAATAATAAAACTGCATATCATCCTCATGAGCAATTTCCTGAACAGTGCATGTGGTTGCAAAACAAACTGGGTTTAGGGCTCTCAACAGCCAAGAAACCAGAACTTTGGTTTTTACCCAGTTAATATATGGTTTGGAGGCAATGAAAAACAAGAATGAAAGGGTTAAGACAGTTGGTTTCTTATTGGAAGAGAAGATCTATAGACAATAAGTTGAAGGTGCAGGTTGGCTGGAGGAGATTTTGAGACAATCAGGAAATACTGAGGAGAAAAGGAAAAGGGTAATTTTGTGACATTCTTTAAGGCAAGTGACTCTTCTGTGGGGTAATCAGGTCACTTTGAGCCTTAATTGGACAAAATTGTAGATAAAGTCAAAATGGAGTCACACACACATGTATATGTGTATACATCCATGTATATACATGTGTATATATATATATATACATATGTGCACATAAGTATATATACATACATATATACCCATATGTATGGCAGTGTAGAACCACTAAGGCCATTGAGCAGAGTGACATGGTCAGACCTACTTTGGAAATATCAATTTGGCAGTTCTGTGGAAAGTAGATTGGAAAGGGAGAGAGAGTGTATTCAGGGAGCCAAATGAGTGCCTGACATGTAGTGGTTGTAGGGTAAGTAGAGAAAATGAGATAGATGTGAGAGATATTGGAGTGTTAGTACCTAGAAGACTTGGTAAGTGATTGAATATGAGAGGGTTTGAAGGGTTGAATATGACTCTGAGAGAGCAAACCTGGGGGCCTGAATGTTTGAGACAGAAATCAGGAACATGAAAGGAAGAAAGGATTTATAAGGAAGACGATGAGTTTGGTTTTAAACATATTGAATTTGGGGTATGGAATATCCAAGTAGAGATGCCCACCAGGCAAGTAGAAATTCTGGACTGGAATTAAGGAGAAAGATGGGGGCTGGATATATAGATTGGGAAATCTTCTGTATAGAGGTGAAAGTTGAACCCAGAGGAGCTTATGAGGTTACCAAGTGAGAATGTAGAAAGAAGAGGGGACTCAGTCAGAGCCCTGGAGTATAACCACTTGTAGGTATTATAACACTGATGATAACCCTGCCAAGGAGACTGAGAAGGATTGATTATACAGGTCTGGAGAGGATCACATGGAAGCTGGGTCAAAAAGACCCAAGAAAAGAAAGAAGATCTGAAAAAGGGATAATTGATGTTATCAAACCCTGTAGAGAGGTCAACACAGATGAAGATTGAGAAAAAAAACAACTTTATATTTAGCAATGTGGAGATCATTGGTGACATTAAATTTCAGTCGAGCAGTGAGGATGAAACCAGATTAAGTGGCTGATGTCAGAAATTGGAGACAAGATGCATAGACAGCTTTTTTTAGGAGTCTGACTGTGAGATGGAGGAGAGATATAGAATGATAGTCTGAGGGAAAGCTTGTGAAGCTTTTTCTTTTTTAAGGACGGAAGAGATTTACAAGTGTATTTTTGTAGGCAGAAGAGAAGAGGCCAGTAGATAAGGACGACTGAAGAGATAGAAAGAGGATAATTGAAGGGGTAACTTTCCAGAACAGATAGGAGGGGATTTGATCAAGGGCATTAAGTACAGATGTTGATATCGATGCTGATGTTGGCAAATAAGTAGGCCACTTCACCCTCCAAGATGGCAACAATTGGAGAATTGTGGATGGTGTCGATGTGATCTGAAGTGTGACAATGGGGAGGAGAGGGATCTCAAAGAGAATGTCTTCAATTTTTTTTTTTTGGTGAAGTATGAGGCAAGGCTCCCTGCTGGGCAGGGGTTGGGAATGGTGTTGGGTGGGGTGAGCTGAGGCATGATGTTGAGGATAGCTTGAGGAGAGAATAGAATGTTTGGAACAGATGTTGTGGGGTACTACGGAGTCAACCAGGGAAGAGTCAAAATTAGTGTGAAGCAGTGAGAAACCAGTTGAGATTAGATAACATACTCTGTAAGAGATCCAGTTATCATGGTTGTATGACTTCTTTTAGATCCAGTTATCATGGTTGTATGACTTCTTTCTTTTCAGACTTACTTTTACCAAAGTAAACAAATGATAGTAGTAATCAAGGACTGGGTTTTGAAAGGGATGGATGAAAATGGGACAAAGGGGCATGAGATTCAAGAGTAGAGGATAGTGTAAAATTGAACTGTTTAATTAAAAGGTAAGATTTTGAAGGGATGGGAAGTGAGGGCAGAACCTTCAATCAGTTTAATGAAGACAACAATTTAGTCAACCATGTGATTATTTTATTTATATAACACCATAGAGCCTGTTTTGATTTAATATTAGACCACAAGGTTTGGCTCTTTTGGTATCTCAGTCTCTCCATTTATGAAATATTTTTCAATGAAAAACTCCTACCTTTCTTTCTCTGCTGGTAATACCTTGATGAATATTGTTATCTTCTGAGATCCTTTTTATTCTTCAAAATCCAAGTTGAATGCCCACTCCTCCATTGAGGCTTCTCTTATTCTCCCAGTTGAAAATAACTGTTACTTAGTCTGGCCTCACATAGAGCTTTTTATTTCTTTTATACCAATATTATATTAAACTCAGTGCTAAGGTTTATAATAATAATAAACATATAATTAATATATTACGTATATAATATATAATTAATATGATACATATAAAAACCCATTACATGTTTATTCCATAGTATTTCTTATTTACTAAATTGTAAACTCCATGGGGATATTGAGTAAATGTTAATTGACTTTATATCTCTCCTAACACCTGTCATAGGACTCTGCTTATGATAGATATATAATATATAGTTGTTGAATGAATGAATGGAGTGAATGGATGAATGAATTATTGTACTATATAAAACAGAGGAGGTAAAATCTAGAAGACAAAGCACATGTCTATATAAGCCGAATTTTCCAAATAAAATGTTTTGTTTGAGGTTTGTGATTTGTGATATTCAAGAGTATTTTTCTCCCATGATACCTTTTTTTGGTGACAAATATTTTCAGTAGTGTTTTGTTAATTATGATGAATAATGATGCCTTCACCACTTTTGCTGACACCAAAATGGATTGTGTGGCATCAAAGATGATAGAACTCCAGAATAATAATAATCCCACCCATCCCATCGATATTTTGTACATTTTTTTCTCAGATATCAAAAACTGATACTCATTATTAGGACCCAGCCTGTATAAAATTTAACATTGGCAAAGCTTTGAATATGGTCTGTGCAAGAAATTAGGTTTTCCTATGAGAACGAAGTTTCAATTATTTATAGTTCATTTATGTGGAACAGCTCAAAGTCTGATGATGACAGATAAATGCTGCATTGCCATGGAAGGAAATAGGAAGCAAATTCCATGAATGGGGTTTTTGGTGCCCAGAAAGTTAATGTGTTGTTTGTTTTAAAGATGGGTTTATTTTCTTAAACAATTTCCCTTTTAAGTTTTTCATTCATAGGCAAGAATCTATCTCATAATGGGCTTATTTAATGAGTCCAAATTAATGTTTAATTTCTTCAATGAGAAAGGGATTAAATTTTCTCTGGGTGGTAGGGAGCTGCTTTAAAATAAATTAAAGAGTGTCGAGGTGGCGCAGTGAGTAGAGCACTGGCCCTGGAGTCAGAAGGATCTGAGTTTAGCTCCGGCCTCAGACACTTAACACACACAAACAAAAACCTAGCCGTGTGATCTTGGGCAAGTTACTTAACCCCAATTGCCCTCCAAAAATAAAATAAAATAAATAAAATGCAATTCCAGTGTTTTCATGTTTCCCCCCCCCCACCCCGAGATTTTAAATCTTATTCCCCAAATAATCATGATTATCCCAAAATATCCCAATATACTAGATCTCTGGATATAACATAATTAATACATATATAGATGACTATAAATCATTAGAAACTCTTATTTTAACAATTCAAGAAAGATTTAAGGGCCCACTATGTGTATTATTGGATAAGGTTTTTTTTTTTGGTGACTTTAGTTTCATTGATGTGTTTTATTTTTTATATTGCATATATTTATAGACCACTCCAACTTCATAAAAATTCTCTTGTAATGAGGTAAAACAGTTAAATAAAATGAATAATACAGTGACTTCATTTAAAAGTGCATACAACCAAAAAAATCTCCAAAAAGTGTATGTTTCCTATCTCTAGGTCATTGCTCCCAATCCCATACACACACATACACACACGTACATATACATACATACATACACACATAGTTAAATGAACAGGTTTATTTTTTATCCTTTCCACGTGGATCCAAAATTAAATATGAAGAAGGGAGAAAGTTGGATTGTTTTGGAGAAACTGGTGTTTTTGTTCATCCTTAAAATAAAAGCCAATTAAAAAAAATCAAAACTCTTCTACTGATGCTATATGACTGTGAATTACAGAATACTAGTCTCTGAAGATTTAATACTTTGACAATAAAGAAATACATGGCAAATGTGGATAGGTTGTAATATATTACGAATGATGAATTGCAGGATAAGTGGAAAATAGGACATCGTCAGAGAGATGTATCACCAGAAAAGGAGGTGTGTTAATTATGTAGCAAAAGTGAAAGATGGATGATTGGCAGCTGGCATCTTTCATTGATATCTAAAGTCAAGAAAAGGGCCCAAGCACATTGGATGGCCCTTTCTGGAGGATTTACCAGAGGGCAAGGGCAAGAGTGGCATGGGATGGGGAGTCTTGGCAGAGCTGCCATTCATATGATTGGAGAGAGTGTCCCCATGTGAGACACTATAAGCACTGAAGATGCAAAGACAAAAAGGGGGGGCAGTTCCTTCAAGAGGTTTACCTAATGGATGAGCTAAGACGGGGCTACATGCTCATACAGCAAATATTTACGTGCCTAATATATGGGAAAAGGGTGGTGGTAGTAGTGGTGGTAGTTCTCCCTGAGTTAAGTGCTACAATCTTGTGGAGTATCCCTTTTCTGCTTTGGCTACGTAATTGTTCAGTTGTTTCAGTCGTGGCCTCATTTGGGGTTCTCCTGGCAGAGATACTGGAGTGGGTTGCCATTTTCTTCTCTAGCTCATTTTATAGATAAGGAAACTGAGGCAAACAGGGTTAAGTGACTTGCCCAGGGTAACACAGTTTGTAATTGTCTGAGGCCAGATTTCACTCACGAAGATGTCTTCCTGACTCTAGTTTCAGTACTCTGTGTATTGTGCCATTTAGATGTCCAAGGCTAAGTAAACCTCTTAAAAAAAACTTTTGAATAACTTGTGAGTGCCTCACTTCGTTCGAGTATAGAAATTAAGTCATCAGCAGACCAGTCTGCATCAATCTCAGTCTACTAAAGAGAGTGATGTGAAATTTGCCTTCAAAGGTGAGTTGGAACTAATTTGTGGAGGACTGAATAAATTTGCCATCAGGACCCTTTTCATATACTTAAATCCATAAGCAAACATCTAGGATTATGCCTCTAGGGGGCAAAGTTCATTCACATAGAAAGAGGAAGTAGGTATTTCAAAGTGTAAACATAATTAGAAGAGTACTATTGGAACAAAAAGTCAGTGGAGATTCTTCAGCCACCACTGTAGAGGTATATTGGGGAGCTGGTAGGAAAGGGCCAATGAGGGTTCAGTCCCTAAACCCTGCACAGAGTTCAGAGCGAGATATAGGCAGCCCCATTGAGAGTTTGTCATGTTTAGGTCACTTAGAGCTTTGATGTGTGAGGTCATAGCCTTTGTTTTCTGCTTTAGTTCTTACTGTTGCTTTATACACACTCTAGTCTGCAGGCAAAGCAAATTCTTTGTGGCTTCCACAGCATTCCCTCTGGTTTTTTGCTTTAGTGCCTTTGCTCAAGCTCTTCTCTCCACTCACACTCAGTCCCTTCTCTCCCAGATCTCCACTGGTTGAAACCTTTCAAAGCTCAGCACATCACCTCCAATGTGAAATCTAGCCTGCTTAGTGTTAAGGGTCTACCTATCCATCAGAAGCAATGCTATTGTCCTCTTGAAACACAGTGTTTTGGCATTTAGTTCACCCTACATTATAGTATATTTATAGTTTAGTATAAATGTCTCATCTCCTCAACAAAACTAGAAACCCTTGAGGGCAAAGTCCATGTCTTACAAATAGATATGAGTATTTTAGAGATGGATATCAGCACCAGTTTTAAGAATTTTTATACAGTAGCCTAATTTGTTGATAGAAAAATTATCATAACAAGGAGACCAAAAAACTCTGGCAACTGCCTTCAACAGCAAATATTTGATATCCTTGCCACAAGAAGAAGTAAATAGGGCATCTAAGTGGTAAAGCAGATAGAGAGCTGAGCCTAGAGTTCAGAAGACCTGAATTCAAATCTTACCATAGGCACTTACTAACTTTGTGACCCTAGGCAAGTCACTTAACCTCTGTTTGCCTCATCTATAAAATGAGGATAATAATAACACATGTCTCAGAAGATTTTTGTGAGGATTAAATGAGACAACATCCATAAAGTAATTAGCACAGTGCTGGGCACATAGTACATACTGTATAAATGTTAGCTATTATTATAAGTGAGCTGAGAGGACAGGGTCGCTCTGCCTTACTAAAGTTACATCATTTTGTAACCATGGCAGAGCCTCGCAGAGGACTTGCACAGGGTTGGATCTCAACAGAGCTTTGCTGAATTGTATGATTTAGAAGCAGGCCACACCAAAGACAAGAATGACCTCCAAAGCCAAGTCTAGGATTCTGATTCTGTTGTTGTAGTTCTAACATGTATTGAAATAGAAAACAATCCTTTTCCCATATCAAGAGTAGAGGAACAGAGACAGGATTGAATGGGAGTGATAGTAAATAGAAAGGGGCAAAGTTGATAAATATATTGAACCCTTTTGCTTGAACTGAAAACATCTTAATGAAATCATTCAGTCTTCAAAGGATAACAGTATAGCAATAAAATATGCATATTTAATCTACAGAATGATATTTCTCCAACGAACCAATCCATATGCTCGAATTACTGCTCCTCCTTTCTTCCCTCCTTCCCTCCTTTTTCCCTCCCTCCCTCCTCCCTTCCTCCCTCCCTCCTCCCTTCCTCCCTCCCTCCCTTCCTTCCTTCCTTCCTTCCTTCCTTCCTTCCTTCCTTCCCTTTCTTCCCTCCTTCCTCCTTCCCTCCCTCCTTCCTTCCCTCCCTCCTTCCTTCCTTCCTCCTCCTTCCCTCCTTCCTTTCTTCTTCTCTCCCTCCTTCTTCCTCCCTCCTTCCTCCTTCCCTCCCTCCTTCCCTCCTTCCTTCCTTCCTTCCTTCCTTCCTTCCTTCCTTCCTTCCTTCCTTCCTTCCTTCCTTCCTTCCTTCCTTCCTTCCTTCCTTCCTTCCTTCCTTCCTTCCTTCTCCTTCCTACCTTTCCTGAAGCAGGGTACAGTGAGAGGAACACTGGATTTGGAAACAGAAGCATGTGATTGAATCCTAGCTCTACTACTTACTAACTGTGAGTTTGAGCAAGTTAATTAATTCCTTTGGGTCTTAGTTACCTCACCTGTGAAATGAGGGGGTTGGGCTAGATGACCAAGATCTCTTCCCTGGTGAATCTATGATTTTTTAACTCTTGATCTCTGCTGTCTCTATGCACACATAAAGGTAAACAATATTTCAAGATTTAAACACCATTATACGACCACAAGCTAGATATTTCAAAGCAATGTGTGATGAGAGACTAAAACAATGAAACAAACATTACATTTTCTGCCTTCATATGAGGTCATGGGGGAAAGGTTACTGTGGGCTACCTTGACTCAGGAAAGCCTTATGGAGGAGGAATGTCTTGATGTGGGCCCTATAGGATGTGGATGAGCAGAGAGAAAAAGGGAAGGTTTCTGGGCAAGAGAAGTTATACATGGGTTGTTGACTACCTGAAATTCTATTTTAAAACTGTGACTTCTCTTTTTCTTCTATAAAACTTTAGAAGTTACAGTAATCTAGCTGTAATGATGTGTGACCTAACAGGTGACTTCCAAAGAAGTCAGGTGCAAAAATGATGAGTTCATGGTACATTGTTTCTGAATTAGAGGAGCTAATCACAGATTTTAAATGTATTCAAACAAGTTATTCCCACTGTATTACAGCTGAATCACTCAGACATGGCAAATCTTCCTGGTTTTTCACATTATAGTAACAGTCTCACATTAACCATGCATAACTATTGTGTTTTTATTCCTACTTCATCAGTAGCATGGCAGTGACTTAGTGAATCCTTGGCCTCACTCCTTATTGCAGGATTTTGTACTCAGCCTTCAAAATGGAGACATTAAA
This sequence comes from Gymnobelideus leadbeateri, assembly GCA_011680675.1. Classification (NCBI taxonomy): domain Eukaryota; kingdom Metazoa; phylum Chordata; class Mammalia; order Diprotodontia; family Petauridae; genus Gymnobelideus; species Gymnobelideus leadbeateri. The sequence goes on from WOXC01003169.1 coordinate 64,649, forward strand.
GAAAACCATTAAACTCTCAAGAAATGTCTACTTAGGAAGTACCCGATATGATACCCCCAGCCCTATGTGCTCTTTTATGCATTTATTTCTTTATGGAGTAGGTACATGAGTGTGTGTGTGTGTGTGTGTGTGTGTGTGTGTGTGTGTGTGTGCGCGCGCGCGCTTGGGAGATGGGATGAATTACACAGCAGTGATTCCCAGTGAAGGGAATGGTCTATGACTCTGATGTGGAATGTTGGGATTTATGTGGTTAAATTCAAGTTGTGGGGATGCTTTAGGCTTTCAAGATGCACAGGGTTCAGTCAAGGAAGAAAAATTCTAAATGAACCAAGGCAGCAGCCAACTGGTTACTTGACTGCCTGGCTGATGTGGTGTTTGCTCATAGAAAGCAAAAGCTGATTGTAAAGAGAAGTCTATGCTTATGTCTCCTTGAGAGGAATCTAGCTGAAACAGAGGAGTGTGGGTAAATAAACTAACTGACCAAAGTCAACCTCGCTTAGGCCTAGTTTCTCAATCTGTAAAATTGTGATAGTAGTGCCTGGCATACATATTTCATAGACTTGTGAGACTCAAAGTAATTCACTTGAAGCACTTGGTAAACTTTAAAAAAATTATATAAAACATTATAGAAATGTAAATTATTCATTAATAGTACTCAAATAGTCACATGGAGCTGTGATCCCACTGATGTAGTTATTCCCTTCAAAGATGCAAATTACAACTCAAACATGCTTAACTGTCTTGTATAATTCTTGCCCATATTCTCTAATAATTTGCTGAGAATAATTTCAGAAGCTGGAGAGGTGATAAATCTCCTCTGCTCAGTCCTCAAAAACAAGCAGCAAATGCATTTTAAATGTATGGTTATATGGTAAATGTACCAACCACGTTACCATAAGCTTGAAGAGCTAACATGTAACTTAGAGATCTAAAGGCGGTTTCCTGAAAGATAATGACATTTCCGAAACATTCTCAAGATGATGGGCAAAGGGGCTAGATTGTGACTGCTTTTTATATGCCTCCTAGGCCTCTGATAGGGTTTTGTATCATCAGATCCCATATCTATGAAGGTAAAGCCTGAGTTTTATGAGCTTCACTTAGAGAAAGAAAAAACTCCTCATTCACCATAAAGGTTCTACTTCGCAATTGTCCTTTAAGATTTAGAAATGTTACTTGTCGAGCACAGATGTAGTTGAAGTTGTGGACTATCTTTTCTGAACTCATAATTAGTCCTTTGGACAATTTATTCTTAACACACATTCAAGTAGCTTCCAATGCAAGTGGCTTTTATTTAGGAAAGGTAAATAGGAGACTTATAATAGGCTGTTCCTACCAATTAACTCCAGGAAGACACAATTCAGTGATCTTAGGTGGTGGCTGTCTTTTCAGGGTATGGAGTCCAATGAATTCACTATTAATTATTTTGAGAATAACCTTGGAACTAGATAGGTATGTAGTGGTATAGCCTGGATGGACAGCTAGATGGCTGGGTGGGATGTGAAGGTGAAGTACAGTATAGTGTCTAGGGCAAACATTATCATTATTAATTACCCTCATGTAGACTTTTCAAATCACTTATCTATCCTTTATGTACATGTTGTCTCCTTTGATATAATGTATGCCCCTTGAAGTTGGGGACTAATATCTTTTTGTTTTGAGCACCCAGCCCAGAGTCAGGAAAAACTAAGTTCAAATACAGTCTCAAACGCTGCTAGTTGTGTGACTAGGGGCAAGTCACTTCACCTTTGCCTCAGTTCCTTCATCTGTAAAATGGGAGTGAATAATAACACCTTTTCCCCAGGATTATTGTGAATATCAAATGAGATCATAATTATAAAGCACTTAGCACAGTGTCTGGCACATAGTCACACTGTATAAATGTTAGTTATTATCATTAGGTTATATAGAAAATCCATGTGAGGTAGGCAGGCAGGAATGGGGTTATTTCTGTTAGGCAGACAGAGAAGCTGAAAACTGTGGAAGTCAAATGACAGATAGTTTGCAGTAGGGCTAGGAGTGGAACCCAGGTCCCTAGGCTCTTTCTATGATGCCACATTGACTTATTTAGAAGATAGTATAAATAGGCATGCATTTCAACATCAAAATATCCAGATTAAAAAAAAGAGAAGCATGCAATAGATTCCTCCAATATGAAGCAAGATAAATTAACACTTGTCAATGATTTCTTAGGTCACATTGGGCTCAGATACTCACCATTCATCTTTGAGTCCCCTTTCAAAATATTTTTCTTCACATCTTTGATCATTTGGACTGGCACAGGTTTTGTTTTTGCATTGATCTTTCCAAACCTTTAAAGATTCTCCGTGGAGATTTTTCTGTTGGAAATGCTAGGGGATAAAAAAAAAACCCATGCTAATCAAAAGCATTATAAAAATGTGTTGGTTTAAAAAATACTTGCTAATTTTAGCTGTATTGCCATCTGACTTGGCTTAGTCTCAATTTTCTCCCAATTGGACAAGACTTTTCTATTAATTCTGCTTTGAAGGTAAATATTTATAAGCCCCAGCCCAGCCTATTTCTAAGGTCATTAAACTATATGTCCCCAAGATTCTTGCTGGTGGGTAGAAGTGGATGATTCCCAGAGTGACCCTGAAACAATACGTTTTGTAGGGAAAATGATGAATTGGGATTTTCTAAATGTTGAATTTGCACAGAGGTTGCAGATGCTGGAGAAAGAAGTAATTATTGGAGGATCAATGGCTTTGTTAAAAGCTGGAGAAGGGACTGAGAGTACCAGTGGAGGGTGTAACCTTGCAAGAAGTAGAGCTACATTTCTGAGATGTCACAGAGAGATATTTGGATATAGAGAGGAGAGGTGTGGAAAATCATGCTAGATATATCCTTGATTTCAGTGAAATAGCAGGAGAATGTCATTGGAGGGGCTAATGCATAATAGCAATTAGGCAGCTCTCATTAGGGCTTAGGGAAAGTCCTTTCCTGAGGTAAGAAGAGTGAAGTCTAAAACATAATCCAAGCTAATGTAAACCTACATCTGGGTCAGATTAGGAGTCAGAGCTGCTTAGAATACCAGTGTTCAAAGGGGTTTTATGAAATCAGGAAAATTAAAGGTTAGAATAGAAATTTTGAGGCTGGTATTCCAGCAAAATCATATTATTCCAGGGTGTTGGCAAAATGATCTTTGGTTTAGTTCCACCTGCAGAATGCTATCCCCTCATCCAACTGTGTTTATGAGCCTGTAGGCAGAAAGGGAGACCATATATTAAAGGCATTATGGTGGTTTAGAGAGGAATGGATTTAGAATCAGAAGACCTTTGCTTGAATCCTGGTTCTGCCACTTACTAACTCTGACCTTGGACAAGTCATTTAGAATCTCTGAAGCTCAGTTTTCTCATATGTGAAACAGGTTATACAATTTTAAAGTTAGGGAGTAAATTTTTTTTAAAGCTATAATGGTAATGTAAATAGGAAGATCTTTCCTATCCATTAATAGGTCCATGTGATCTGCTTAAGTCACATGGAAGCCTAAGACACATGAGTTTGAGTCACATGAAGCCTGTGGTGGGAGGAGCTTGCTGAATAGATAGAGCAGAAAGGATGGATCAGGAAGGGTCAAGCAGAGCCCAGAGGAAGTTGATCAAAGCAGTTAGAGCTGAGGGAGAGAGAGGAAGCAGGTAGGGAGGCAGGGAATTGTGAGTGTTTATTTGTTGAAAGGCCCTAGCACGGGGAAGGCTTGAGGATGGTGGTACCCCCTGCATTGTTATTGTGTGTAGATTTCTTTATTGCTATGATGGATTTGGCTTTCTGGTGTTGGGATTCAGCTTTCTGGTGTTTGAATGGATATTTTGCTTCTGTCTTCCATGTGGAGAGTTTATTATATTTTGTGAATCAGAATTATGCCAGCACATTCACAGCCACTGTAGGCATATGAATATTATGTTGACACTATAAAAGCCTATGCTACCTAGCAGAGAAGATTGTGAAAAAAAAGTTCTGTACAAACTTTAAAAGTCTACCCTTGTTATTCAGTTGTGTCCAACTCTTTGTGATCCCATTTGAGGTTTTCTTTGCAAAGATACCAAGGTGCTTTGCTATTTCCTACTCCAGCTCATTTTACAGATGAGAATACCAAGACAGATAGTGTCAAATGACTTGCCCAGGGTCCTACAGCTAGTAAGTGTCTGAGGCCAGATTTGACCTCAGGAAGATGAGTCTTCTGGATTCCAAGTTCAGTGCTCTATCCACTGCACCACTGGCTGCCCTGAAGTCTACATATATATCTATATCTATATCTATATCTATATCTATATCTATATCTATATCTATATCTATATCTATATATATATACACACACACACACACATATATAAGCAATGACTATCATTAGTTGAGAAGATACTTGAGACATATAGAAATCACATGGATTTCCTAAAGTAATACAGCTATTGTCAAGAGATAGGATTTAAACTCATTTTTCTGATTCCAAATCTAGCACTCTGTCTATTATGCCATGCTGCATTTTAGTAGAGAAAAATTCCTTAACCCAAAGGATTCAGAGATTTATAAGAGAAAGGTAAAATAACTTTCCCAAAGTCAAATGAGCAATGGGTGAGAGAGCAGCCTGAGCAGATACTAGAACCTAGGTTTCCTGACTTTGAGGCTAATATTTGCTGACCTTGGCTGCCTCCCTCCCACCATTCTTGTAACTTCCCAGATCAAAACATTCTGCTCTGGCAACCACTGCCCAATAGATGTATGGGGACAATAATAGTCCACCTCACACGGTTATTGTGATAATCAAGTTAGAAAATACACATAAAGTGCTTTTTAAGCTTTAAAGCACTTTACAAATAGCAGTTATCATCATCGCCATCACCATCATCATCATCAATTGCCTTTCACTAGTCTAGAATGTAAGTTCCCTGAAAGTAAGGACTGTTTCTTGTTGTATTTGAATCTCCAGAGTTTAGCAGGTGCCTGGTATATTGTAAGCACTTAATGTTTTTTTCATTCATTCCATATAAAATGCTAATGTTAGAGTTTCAGATACTATATCTAGGAAGGGACTGAGGGATATATTTATGGTATTGAGAGAAGCAGTCTTTCTGCTACCCTTTAAATCATCCCTCAGAAGTTTGTCCTTCTCTATGTCGGTGTGTAATTCTGTTTTTGACCATCATGGAAGATGTTTGCAGCATAATTTTACCCATAATTTTAAGTTTCAAAATGTAGTAGGCTCCTACTATGTATAAGACTACAGAAAACTGGATGGCAGCCCTGATCTAGAATGATTTCTGGTTTTCCGCACCCTCACCCACCTGAGAAAAGAACTGTTTTTGTCCCATCCAGTCTCCTTTTCATCTATGATTTATTCATGGTGCCTGGCCCAGAAATGATACTGTTTTAGTCTGTGAAGTTATTAATGTCTGCAGGTGGAGGCCAAGATCGAAGGCCTGCCTGAATTCATCAGAGTGGAAGAGAAAACTCACACACACACACACACACACACACACAGAGCAATTTCCAACAAAATAGCACTGACATTTGCAGTCAAACGAAAAACACATCTGACATTTAAAAATAATGCCACCTGTATGAAACTTAAACTCACATTTCCCCAGCAACAGCATGACTCTGGATTTTGATGGAAGAAGGGCCACACAATTAGCCAAACAAACAGAGAACTCTCTTTTCTATTCCTTCATTCTTTTCATCTGTAATTGCAAGACTGAATTTTGGAAGTGGAGAGTTAATGAGCTACAAAGGAAGGAAACCATGATGATGGGCTCCCTCTCTGCCAGGGAGAAGCCAATCACACAGAGTTCTTTGGGTGTTCATTAAAATAACATTAATCACTGCAAATGCCTGTCACAGAAACAGGGTGAGAGAAGCAAAGGAATGGAAAGCACTTCATAACCTCCCCCGTCATTTCATATCACAAGGATATGACAAAGATACATATCGCTATGTTTTTCAGGAGTTCCAACAACTGAGAACTCACCTGTGTATTATTTGCTGAGCTTTTAAGTTTTGCATAATGTCCATGATCTGAAGTTGATAGATTGCTCTTTTCTCAGATAGAAGCAACAGTTTCTGTGTGGACACAATGATTTATCAAAGTCCATAAAAAGTGAACTTTGGGGGTAGAACAAGTGGGTTCTGAGGTCCTTGCTCCTTCCGCTGTTTTTTGACCACTGTTGATGGTGTTCAGAATCTCTAATATGAGCATCTAGTTCCTCTGAATTTCATCCCAGAAGATATTTTGGCCAGCCAGGTCTACAAGTCACAGTTTCCTAGATAAGTTAATCAATTAATAAATTGATCAAATAATAAGCGAGCATTTATTTTTTTATGGTTTTTTTTTTTTTGCTTTTTTTTGGAGGGCAATTGGGGTTAAGTAACTTGCCCAAGGTCACACAGCTAGGTTTTTGTTTTGTGTGTGCGTTAAGTGTCTGAGGCCAGATCCGAACTCAGGTCCTTCTGACTCCAGGGCTGATGCTCTACTCACTGTGCCACCTAGCCGCCCCTAAGCAAGCATTTATTAAGGGGCCTTCCAAGTGCCAGGAGCTGTGCTGTGCACTAGAGAAATAATGAAAAGTAGAAAAAAAGTAGTCATTGTTCTCAGGGAATATCTATTTTAATGGGATAGACAATATTTAAATAACTAGGACTTAGGACACTACAAAATTTGTCATTGTCCCTTTTCTGACATACCCTTACCATTGAGAGAATTGAAGAATCATAAAATTGCACTGTGCCCAAATTAGCTATGAACTATAAAGAAATCTAGCCCTGAATAGGAATACTCTGTATAATACCCCGCCCCCCCCAACAAGTATTCCAGCTTCAGCTTGAACTTCTTCCCAAGGCATCCCATTCCATATTTGAACAAGTTGTTAGGAGATTTTTTTCTTACATTAAATTAATATTTTCTTCTTCTGACAACATTTTCATATTTTCTTCCCCCCCCTAGAATTTATTTATCTTTAGTTTTCAACATTTATTTCCACAAGATTTTGAGTTCTAAATTTTCTCCCCATCTCTCCCCTACTCTTGCTCCAAAATGGCATGAATACTGCTTACCCCTTCCCCCTGTATGCCTCCCCTTCTATTCCCCCCTTATCTCATTCCCCCTTACTTTCTTGTAGGGCAAGATAGATTTCTATACTCCATTTCCTGTATATCTTACCTCCCGATTGCCTATAAAAACAATTTTTAACGTTTGTTTTAAAATTCTTCTTCCCTCCTCACTCACTTCCATTGAGAAGACAAGATAGGTTATACATGTATAGGTATGCAAACTATTTCCATAGTAGTCATATTAGGAAAAACTAACTATATTTCCATCCATCCAATCCTGCTCCCTCATTATTCTATTTTCTCCTTTGACCCTGTCCCTTTTCATTCATCCTTTCTTAAGGTCTGATTGTGGGTCCGTCACTATGGTAGGTACCTTTGAAGTGAGACAGTCATTTACTTCAAAGTGCTGACATTTCACGAAAGAATGAAGGAAACAATCCTTGTTTCTTATAACAACATTTTAATATTTGAAGTATCTTCTGAGTCTTCTCCAGTTTCTTTCTCATATGATGAAGGATCATTGACCTATAACAGGAAGGAGACTAAAGTTATCTACTCCAATTCCTTCACATTACAGATGAGGAAGCTGATGTAAGGACCTGTGAGAGAGCTTGCCCAAGGGCCTACAACAATTAAGCTCAGAATTAGGATTCTTGCATCAACCATTGTGGGTAATATGTGGTAGTGCTTTTACTCCCACTATTTATCCTTTCATTGTCTTTTGGGATTAAAGAGGGATTTTTTATCTTCTAGACCTGTGAAATTGTTGTAAAAATTTTACAACATTATTGTAAGGGAATTCCCCCTACCAATAGAGATTGACTACTGGTCTGCAATTTCTAGTCTTAGCGTGTTGCTTGGGAAGCAAACTGAGAGATTAAGTGACTTGCCCAGGGCCACGTAGCCAGCATGGTCGGAGGTATCAGAGCTGGGCCTTGAACCCAATTCTTTTTTGACCTAAAGACTGGTTCTCTAACACTGTTTCATGCTTGTCTCTTCTAGAGGCATTTACTTATCTGAAATGTAAAGTATGAAACAGTTTGCATCTGAAGATGCTGTTGCTTACTCTTATGGTGTGCCAAGCAAAAATATTAGAGATGCAATCAAATCACAAGCTTTTATAAGATTTTATAGCTCTAATAACATCTTCCAAGACACATCTTTATGATACAAAAGTTAGCTATAATAAACTTTACTTCTAACATAGATGCTGGTTCTGTTCCTCTGAAACTGCCCTTACAAAAAGATACCACTTAGTGGATGAATTGGGTCTGTTCAATCACAAACAAAAGTTTGGGAGACTTAGATACATTAACACAATGTGGTTTTCGGTTAATTTACTTCCCAGATCCTGCATATTCTTTTTCTGCAATAACTCTTGGAGGTATTCTTTCCTTTCCATCCCCATTGCCATTACCTCATCTAGGTTCTCATCGCCTAGCCCTAAGATGGCTAGAGCAGGCTCCTAGCTAATCTCTCTGCCTTTCATTTCTCTCTTCTTTTTGAGAGATGGCATGGTATAGTACAGTGGTTGGAGCATTGGATTTGGAGTTGGGTAGACCCATGCTTGAATCCTCCTTCAGACTCTTTCTACATGAGTGACCATTGTCAAGCCATTCAGATTTCTGGGCCTTATTTTCCTCATTTGTAATGTGAGTGGTTAAGATCCCTTCTATGTCTAAATCTATGACCCTCTAGTCTTTCATGGATAACAATTTGTTCACATGATTGCCCTGCTGAAAAATATTCTATTGACCTCTGTTTACCTATCCTATAATATAAATCTATACATATACTGCTTGTAGGAATATAAGGGCTCTCCCCCCTCCCCCCCTCCCCGAGAATTCCTGTAAGGTAGAAAGTATAGATACAATTATTCCCATTTTACAGCCAGGAAAACTGAGGATGAGAGAAGTGATGGCAATCATATGTCAATGAATACATAGAAAATCAATATCAGAACCAAAAATTGAACCCAGGTCCCCTGACTCTGGTGCTTATGCTGTTTCTCTGCTATCCTGAATTTCCATTGGTCCGCCTGCTATAAACTCAGGTTAGTCCCTTACAGTTATTTGTCTATTTCAAGGCTGAAAGGTACTGTACTTGACACAACTCCTGGTTTCCTCAAGGCTTATAGGGCTTATAGGGAGATATCGGCAGTTAAGACAGCTGAACTGAATAAATATGTCTGAATCAGGGTCAGTATGTGAACTGCTGCAATATTCTGGTGTTAGTTGGTTCCAATGCTTTAGAAAATATATAGGCTTGATCCTCACTTGAACTTATTGCTAAAGTGTATATTCCCCCTCTGTCATGTTTCTTTTTCAATGGAGGTATCGTGAAATGCTAGTAATGCTATGTATTTATTTCTTATAGTAATCTTTTGACTAGACTAGCCCAGATCAGTTAGACTCATAAGAGTCCTCCTTTATAGATACAGAAACTGTACTCTCAGATCACTCTGCCTGGTATCTACTACTATGCCTGCTTTCAGTTCCATGGAATTCGATGCCCCTGGACCAGGGTAAGCCCTGGTATATTGTACTCTACTCTGTTCCTCTTTACCCTTTGCTTTTCCTGACTCCTTTTGTCATTGCCCTCTTTAGATTGTAAGCTCACTGAGGGCAGGGGGAGTCTTTTTTATGAATTTTATCCCTAGCACTTATCACAGTGCCTGGCAGTTGTTGGCATTTAATAAGTGTCTGTTAGATTGGATGGGATATATCTCCTTCTTTCCACTCACAGGGTGAATACTGTAGTTAGGGCCCTTATCGCTTGTCCCTTGGACTATTACAATAGCTTCCTAATCATTTTCCTGCCTCTGCTTTCTTCCTTTTTTAATCCATACACTATACAGCTTCCAAAGAGGCATTCCTAAAGCACATCTTGCTGTGCTACTCCCCTGCATGAAGCTCTAGTGACTCCCATTTGCTTCTGGGATCAAATACAAACTCTTCTATTTGTTTGGAGGTATTGGAAGTCATGGAGCTGGGGTATATTTCTTCCTGCTACTCTGCTATCTTGGGTCTTCATCTCTAATAGGCATTTACAGACATTCACCACCTGATTTTAGCCTCCTTTTCAGACTAGTTACATATTGTTCCACTTCATGCATTCAACAATCTAGATAAATTAGTTTCTTTGGTCTTTATTATACATGATGCTTCACCTTCCATCTTTGTGCCTTTGCACAATGGGATGTCTTTCGTGTAAAAGATGTGCGCCCTCTTTATGTCTATCTTGTAGAATGCCTGACTTCCTTTAAAGGTTAGCTTAGGCACCACCTCCTACTTGAGTTCTTTCTTGATCCCCTCAGATTCTCCTTTTCCCCACAAAATTATCTTGTACTTAACTTTGTAAACATTTTCTATTTCCTTACATGCCTGCATGTTATTTCCCTAATAGACTTTATATGCTTTATGAGGGCAGGGATAATTTAGTTTTTGACTTCGCATCCCCAGGCCCTAACACATTATGGGGCACCTAATAGGTACTTAAATGCTTGTTGTTTGATTGTTTGATGGAGTCAGGTTTGAATGCTAGCTACCATTTACTGCCTTGGTCAATACATTTCATGGCTTTGGACTTCACTTGGACAAGATGGTCTCTTGGGTCCTTTCTAGTTCTAAATTCCTTTGATTCCAAGTGCCAATGCAGTCACCAAATAAATATCTATCAGATAAGATAATCAACGAATCACTTAATTCTTATTATGGTCTTGATTTATCTGTCTATTGGGGATTTTGCTGAAGGAATTGATGCTATGGTTAGCAGTTGGGCTAGATGACTTTTAAAATCTTCTAGCTTTGAGATTGTATGATTCTAAGGACAGGGATTTTGGTTGTCACAGAGGTGGAGAATGAGCTTACACTTAGGAAGACAAATGTAATAAGCACAGAACAGTTAGAAAATAATACAATGCTGTTTTGTGCAGTATAGACCAGGTGTAGGGAACCTGCCACCTCGAGGCCACAAGTGGTCCTCTAGGTCCTCAAGGGTGATCTTTTGACTGAATCCAAACTTCACAGAACAAATCCTTTTATGATTCCATTTGTTCTGTGAAGTTTAGATTTAATCAAAAGGCTGCATTTGAGGACCTAGAGGGCCACATAGAGGGCACCTAGAGGGCCTTGAGGTTACAAGTTTCCCAGCATAGGTATAGACTAAGAAGGGAGGGAGGGTAGACTAGAGCAGACAAGGAAAACTTCATAAAGGAAGCTGGTTTTGACTTGACCTTCGAAGGATGAAATGGATTGAGGATCAGAGAGGAGGAAGAAGAATCAAAAAGCAAGAAAAGTTCCTTTCCATAAAGAAGAGCTGAAATTCACTTTCTTAGCTAACACTAAATATGTCCTCCACCTGTTTTTATTGCTGGAATATGAGGTTGTTTCTTATAAAGGATTGACAGCACTGCCCTCAGGCAGGTTAATAATTCCTTTGTTTGTCATTCTGGGGTTTATCTATTTCATGAATTTACTCCCTTTCCCCCAGACTTATTTCAAAATGGTTTTTACTGCAATCACTAACCTTGGGGAAAGTATCAGGACCCAGTTTATGTATCATTGTGTTTTTATCACTTCAGTCCTGGGGTCTCTAGACCCAGTAATCCCATGATGTTTGTCTTGAATCCATTAAGGATTCCTTGTACTTACAAGCTGGTAGGGTTTTGAACATAGTAGTGTTAATGGGCTGGCTCTAGAACATCTAAGCTGACAGCTTACTTTAGAGGATGGAGGAAATCTACATACTTGTATGCATTTACTACATATTCATGACTTTTGATGATCAGGAAGTCTTTCAATAATGTATTAAACTGATTCGGAAGATGGCTAATGTGCATTTTGGAAAGCAGATGTAAGTGGAAACATTCATAGTATAAAACAATGCAAAAGAAAATAGTAAAGAAATTTGAATTTTAAAGAGGAGCATTCCTCCTTTCTTTCAGAGCTGCTTCCTGCATGTTGGGTCCAGGAACATACCTCAGCAAAAGAAGAAACAGATAAGGAAAGGAAGGAAGGAAGGAAGGAATAAAGGATGAAAGGAAGGAAGGATGAAATGAAGAAATGAAGAAAGGAAGGAAGGAAGTAAGAAAGAAAGAAAGAAAAGAAAAGTAAAAGAAAGCAGGTATGGTTGAATGGTATTTATTGGTTCATATTTATAGAAGGCTTCAAGATTTACAAAGTGCCATCTTTACAGCAATCATGTGATGTAGGTGCTATTATTACCATTTTATAGATGAAGGAACTGAGGCATGAAGTGTCTGATGGAAAGAACAGTGGATTAGAAGACAGAAGACAAATATCTCTGGATTTAGAGTCTCTGCTCTGTCTAAGCTATATACCTCTGGACAAGTTTCTTAATATTTTTGATTCTCAGTTTACCTGTTATAATGTTACTTGAATTATCTACCTCATAGGGTCATTGTGAAGAAATATATATTATATAATAAGTATTTTAAAATATTACGTATACATACATATATAATTTAAAACAAGTAAGTTGGGTTTTTTTAGTGGCAAAGAATTGGAGACAAAATAAATGCTTTTTGATTAAAGAATAAACAGGCTGTGGTACATGAATGAGATGGATTATCACTGCACCCTAAAAAATGATGACTATGAATATAACTGAGGCAAGCATGTTCTGATTTGCCCTTCTGGGGCAGGGAGTTATTCAGAGAATACATAGATATTCCTTGTTCCTGTGGAGCTTTGGGAATTAAGTTCTGGTAATTTGTGACTAAGGGGCTTATACTGTGTTTTCTAATTGACTAGGGAAAAGCATGCCAAGAACTTACATGACTGATCCAAAGTGCAATAAGTAATACCAGCTAAATGATACACACAATGATACTCTTAATGGAATTTTTTTCAAAAGGAACATTAAGTGAACAATAGTAATTATAATGATTAAGCTTGGCCCCAAAGAAGAGATATGAAATATGAGAATGCCTCTCTCTTTGTTTTGGATAGGGATGGTATAGATATTATAGTTGTAGATTATTATTTATACTATTGTATGTGGTTTATGGGTTGTTTTGCTTTGATAAACTTTTGTTTTCCTCTTTTAAATTTTTTTTTGTTTTTCTTTTATGGAATGACTTGCTGGACAAGGGGGAGAAGAGGGCAATATTAGGTGGCATACAAAAATATATATCTATGCTTTTTTTTAAAGAAAAAGAAAGATACTATAAAGTGTTATATAAGTAAAACTGTTATTAAATTTGCAATTTGTTTTCCTTATATTCCTGACTGAACTTTCTTTTTCTTTCTCCCACTTTCATCCTTACCTGAAAAGTACCTAGCATCATGTTCAACTTACATGTTAGGAAGGAAGGGAATAAAGCCATATTTACTTACAGGGAGGGATACCTACTTTCTTTTGGACTGGGTTCTCTGAACACCTTTCTTTAGGGGTGTGTTTCCTGTGAAATAATTTACTCAGAAGTATTTAGAATGTGGAAGCTAAATTGCTGATATAGTTGTGAACTGATCCAACCATTTGGGAGAGCAATTTGGAACTATGTACAAAGGCTATAAAACTGAACAGAACCCTTAATCCAACAATACCACTTCTAGGGCTGTATCCCAAAGAGATTTTTTTAAAAAAGGAAAAAGAATCTATTTGTACAAAAATATTTATAACAGCTCTTTTTTTGTGGTGGCTAAGACTTGGAAATTGAGGGAATGTCCATCAATTGGGGAATGGTTAAACAAATTTTGGTATATGATTGTGATGGAATATTATTGTGTTATAAAAATGACAAGCAGGATGATTTCAGAAAAACCTGGAAAGACTTACATGGACTGATATAGAGTGAAGTTAGCAGAACTAGGAGAACTTTGTAGACAGTGACAGCAATATTATACCATGAACAACTGAATGACTTTGCTATTCTCAGCAATACAATGATTTAAGACAATGCTGAAGAACTGATGATGAAAAATGTTATCCACTTCCAGAGAAAGAACTAATGGCATTTGAATACAGATGAGAACATATTATTTTCCCCTCTTTTTTACTTTGAGTTTTCTTTTACAAAATGACTAATACTGAAATATTTTACATGATTGCACATGTATAATATATTAGACTGCTTACCATCTCAGGGAGGGTGGAGAGAAGAAAGGGAGGGTTATAATTTGGAGTTAAAACTTAATTTTAAGTTAAAACTTAAAAAAAGGGCAGAGCCAAGATAGTGGAGTAGAAACAGCACTTCCAAGGTGCTCTCCCCAACACCGCTTCCAAACAATGTAAAAGGTGGACTCTGAACAACTTCTGGAGCTCCAGCACCCACAGAACAACACAGAGAAGCTAACCTCCCACTGAGGACAGCCCAGCAACCCTGCAGGGAGCGGCAAGTGCATCACAGTGCAACACTCTGGGAGCTGAGCCCAGGCCCACTTGAGCCTTGGTTTTAGCCCCAGGGCGGCGGGGCTAGCAGCTGGCTCAAGGGACCCCAGAACATCAGCAGCTGTGGCAATTCCAGAATTATCAGCACAGATATACCTAGGACAAAGTGAGAGATTAGTGCCCAATGGACTTTGGGACCAGTATTTGGGGAATGCGTCGGCTTTTTCTCCTGGGGGCAAGAAGTGGCTGAGGAGCCATGGCACAGAAGCCATTTTGCAGCTTCAGTGGCAGCTTCAGCTCCTGGTCTGCGAACTGTAGGGAGATCCAGCAATCAGTCTTGGGATTAATCGCTCTTGCTTTAACCTGCTTGGATCTGGATTGTGGTCTGGGGTGGAGGTCTGGGGTGGGTATCCAGCTTGCCAGAGCGTATGGAGGCTTTACAGAGGCCACCCAACTAATACCTCTGGAAGTTGTGAAAACCCCAACGTTTGGGATGGAAGCTCCACTGTCTGGTGGCAGAGTCCTACTGTGGCAACAAGCCCCAAAATCAAATAATTAAGTGGCAACATGCCTAGGCAAAGGAAACAAAATAAACAGAAAAATGCAACATTAGACTCCTATTTTGGGAGCAAAGAGGATCGAAGCATGGAATAGGAGGAGGTCTGTGAGGTCAGAACTCCTGCATCTAAAGCCCCAAATGAAAATGTGAGCAGGTTACAGGCCATTGGACCTTAAGAAGGATTTTAAAAACCAAATAAGAGAAGTGGAAGAAAATTGGGAAGAGAAATGAGAAGGATGCAGGAAAAGTATGAAATGAGGGTCAACAGCCGGACTGAGGAAAATAACACCTTAAAAAATAGACTAACTCAAATGACAAAGGAGGCTCAGAAAGGGCAATGATGAGAAGAATGCCTTAAAAAGCTGAATTTGCCAGATGGAAAAAGAATCTCAAAAGCTCACTGAGGAGATTCATTCCTTCAGAGTTAGACTGGAGCAAATGGAAGCTAGTGACTTTATGAGAAATCAAGATGCTGTTAACAGATCCAAACAAATGAAAGAATAGAAGGCAATGTGAAATATCTCATGGGAAAAACCACTGACCTGGAAAATAGATCCAGGAGAGATAATTTAAAAATTATTGGACTACCTGAAAGCCATGATCAAAGAAAGAACCTAGAAATCACCCTTCAAGAAATTCTCAAGGAAAATTGCCCTGATGTGTTAGACCCAGAGGGGGAAATAGAGGTTGAAAGAATCCACAGATCACCTCCTGAAAAAGATCCCAAAAAGAAAACTCCCAGGAATATTATAGCCAGGTTCCAGAATTCTCAGATCAAGGAGAAAATACTACAAGCAGCCAGGAAGAAACAATTTCAATATTGTGGAAACACAATCAGAATAGCACAGGACCTGGCAGCTTCTACACTGAGGGATTGAAGGGCATGGAATATGATATTCCAGAGGGCAAAAGAGCTGGGATTAAAACCATGAATCACCTACCCAGCAAAACTGAGAATCTTGTTTCAGGGGAAAATATGGTCATTCAGTAGAATAGAGGACTTTCAAGCATTCTTGAGGAATAAACCAGAGTTGAATAGAAAATCTGACATTCAGACACAAGAAGCAAGAGATGCTTGAGAAGGTAATCAGGGAAAAGAAATCAAAAGGAACTCATCAAAGTTGAACTATTTACATTCCTGCATGGAAAAACAGTAACTATGACTGATGGAACTTTCCTCATTATGAAAATAATTGAAGAAGGGTATATGGGCATATGGATACATATGTGAATGTGTGTATATATGTTTACAGGTATACATGGATAGAGGGCACAGGTTTAATTTGATGGGAATGGATGATACTTAAGGGGTGAAGTTAAGAGGTGAGAGAGGAAAGTGGCAAGAGGAGATGGGGAGAGACAGGGGGGTAAACTATCTCATATAGAAGAGGCAAGGGGAGGTAGTTGCAGTTGAGGGGAAGAACAGGAAGGCAAAAAGGCAAAACCATATTCTCATTGAATTTGTCTCAGGAAGAGAATGACATACATACTAAATGGAATATCTCACCCTGCAGGAGAGTAGGGGGAAGGGGGATGAAAAGGGGGATGATGGAGGGGAGGGCATTCTGGGGGAAGGGGAGGTTGGAAGTACCCATCTTTGAAGAGGGACAGGATCAAAGTAGGGAATGGACCAGATGGGGGGCGGGATGGGTGGGAGGGAAATATAAGCAGTCTTTTACAATATATCTACTGTGGTAATGTTTTGCATAGCTATACATGTACAACACATATTGAATTGCTTATCTTCCCAGAGGGAATGGGTGACAAGGGAGGAAGGGAATGGATCTGAAATTCGAAGTTTTAAAATTAAACGTTTCAAATGTATATAAATCATATTATTAATACTATTTTGCATGTAATTGGGAGATAAGATATGCAGGCATTGGGGCACAGAGATTCACCTTGCCCTAATTATAAAGTTGAAGGGGGTATGGGAGAAGATATGGGAGACAGCAGATTGGATGAGGGGATATCTTGTGGGACTGCTATTCTGGGGTGGTGGGTAGAGGAAAAATGGGGAAAAATTGTAACTCAAAATCTGGCGGAAATGAATGATGTAAACCAGAAGTTAATAAAGCTTTTGTTAAATAAACATAAAAAAACTTAAAAAAAGAATGAATGGTAAAATTGTTTTTACATGTAAATGGGGAAAATAAAATATTGCTTAAAAATGTGGAAGATGAACTCGCAGCTAAAACTCTAATGAGGAGCTTCTCAAGCAATCCTAGACTTATGTTCCTTTGTGGTCTGGCTGGTTTGATGTTCATTTAACAATAGTATCTTTCACAACAAGTGGTAGGGTGTCATGTACTAATTTTTTCAACTAGCCAGAGAGAAAAATTGAATTATGTAGCAAAGCTTTGAAAAGCTTAGAAAACATTTTCTCTTCACATTCCTCATCTCATCCTAGTGCTTTGCTGCTACCACAAAGAGCTCCTCCCCCATCTCCATTAATTAAACTCCCACTAATTTTTTAAGGCCCAGCTCTATTGTTGTTGTTCAGTTGCATTCAACTCTTTGTGAGTCCATTTGGTGTTTTCTTGGCAAAGATACTAGAGTGATTTGCCATTGCTTTCTCCAGCTAATTTGACAGAGGAAAAAACTGAGGCAAACAGGGCTAAGTGACTTGTCGAGTCACATACCTAGTGTCCAAGGCTGGATTTGAACTCAGGTCTTCCTGACTCTGGGATTGGAACTTTGTCAACTGTGCTCCCTAACTGCCTCACGTCTACTGCCACTTCTCAGATGCAAGAAGTTTCTCCCTCCTGTGGTTCCATTTATGCGACACTTATCATAGCCTGGCTTTTATTGTGTATATTACTTATTTCCTTTGCTAGATTGTATTCTCCTGAAGGGCAGAGACTGTTTCTCTGATACTTTTGTATCCTGTTCTCTCCCTCTACCTCCACTCCTACCAGTTCTTAGTATAGCATCTTAAACAAACGAGTCACATCAAGAATAGAGTATTTGAATAGAAAATTGAACTTCCAGTCAGGCTGGATTGGAGTCCCAGACCTTCTTCCACTTACTAGCTATTTGATTTTACGGGGGGCTAGGGATTCTTTTCTTTTTTAATCAATAACATAGATATGATATAATAATGAATGCTTTATTTCCTTTATAGGATTATTGTCAGGATTAAGAAAGATATTAGATCTTACATAGTATAAAATTGCATGTTGCTGCTCTTCTTTCTACCTGTTATTAAATACTAAGAGTCCTTTTAGCAGTGCACCCAAACACAAGTGTACACAGCTTAAAAGAGTTGAACTTTTCTTTTGAGTCTTAATTAGTTCCCTAAATGCCATTTACCAAATTCTTAATTGCTGCTCTTATCTGAATACGTTTTTGAATCAGAAGAACCACCTTTCTTCCCCTCTTTTTTCTTCTGAAGCAATCATTTGAATATTGGTTATGACCCCATGATTTTCTCTTTTATTTAGCTTTGATAATTATGTTCTGCCCCAGCCTCATTGGACTGTCCTGTACTATTTTTCTCAAGACCAAATGTGATGCAGTTTTTGTCTAGTGACTGCTTTCTTGCTACTTGACTCTGTGACCTTGAGCAAGTCACTAAATTGTAAAAGAGATGATAATATTTGATCCAAGTACAACATAGGATTTCTGTGAGGAAAATGCTCTAGAAGTTATAAAGTAGCTATTACCATAAATAGGGGAAAGGGAGCCAGGTTTCGAGTGTGGCTTGGGACTTACTGAGCACGAGAAGACAAAGCAGTTTACAAATGAAGATATCCTATAGGCAGATGGAAACGAAGAACTAAAGTGCAGGCGAAAGGCCCAGGAGGAGAAAAGATGCCTCAGAGGAGGTCAGCTTCACTGATAAAGGACAAAGAACAAAGGAAAGGCTGTGGAAACCAATTCTGTAGTAGCTAGCATGCATCAGCAGAGGAAACTAGAAATCTGGGCTGTTGTACTATTGTTTGTTACTTGATTTAGGGGAAATGCTTGTACTTCTTTCCCTTTTGTTCTCTTTAAAAGAGAATTTGCTCTTCCTTCCACACAAGACAAAACAAACAAACAAAAGCGACTGTATGCAAGTCTCAAGTCAGATGCCTGCTATCTGACAGCTTGTAGAAAGATACATCTTGTCCTGTTGGATAGGGCTCTGATCTTCAGTGTCAGGTGCCTGGGAAAGAATGGAGGTGAAATAGCAGAATTAGTTCTGTTGTAGTCAGGTAAGGTTGTCTGGAAGAGGGAATTGTAGAGTGGGGGAGGTGTTTGGGGGAAAGGGATGGGACCTAGAAGAGAGGAAAAAAGATGCCAGTCTGTGGAAAGATTTGGGAGAAATCCTTGATGGTTCATTTCAACCTCTCTTTTGGATTCTGTTTACTTTGGAACCACTTACTCTGTTTGGGGTCTGTCATGCAGATGTAACACAATTCCTTCTCTACAGCTCTTAACAAGAACCTGACTGATACTTTAAAAATACACCAAGCTGTATTCATAGTTCATTCTTTTGGCAACCAAGTAGTGGGGAGAAAAAAAGATGTCTTTTGTGCATTTGCTTTTGCATGCCTGTTCTCACTTCAGGGTACTTAGGAAACAATTGTATTTGTCACAGCACAGTAACCCAGGACTATGGGAGTCATAATCTATGATTTCATAGCTTTGGTGGATAAATAACTATAATTTTCATTAGTCCTTCTTGAATAAGCTTCCTTGCTGAAACAAAAGAGACAAGCTTGTGAGCAAGATATTCATCACCAGGGCTATGGCTCATTATTGCCAACTGGTAAGATGTGACAACATGACAGGAACAAAGACTAAACCAAGTGATGTCTGACCATTCCACGTATTTCTGGAAGGCATGGGACTAGATTGCCCTTTGTACAGGCAGACCCTTGCTGGATGAAGCAGACACTTTCTTGTGGTGCACAAATCAGATCATATGGTAAATGCATAGGGTGAGATCACTATTTGATGGGGCTCTGCAGTGAACTCTTCTGTAAAATAAGAAGCAATGTTTTGTACAGGAAAAAACATTGTACTGATGATCATGAGGTTTGGGTTATTGTCCCCGATGTGGTCATTCATCTGCTGTATGACTTTGGGAAAGTCATTTCATGTCTTTGGGCCTCTGTTTCCTCATCTGTCAAATAAGGTAGATGAGATGAAATCTAAGCTCTCTCCTTGCTTCCATACTTTGTAGTTCTAGAAATGCCTCCTCCCTGAGACCTGTTCTCCTGATTGGCAATTCTTTAGTCTGGGCCACCATATCATGAGGGGCCCCAGCAGCCATGCTTACTTTATTCTGTACTTAACTCTCTCTCTGGACTTCTTCTCTGGGCAGCCTCTACCTACTTCTAGCTTCTTTTTATGTATTGTTTTCTCTCATTAGAATGTAAGTTTCTAGGGGCAGCTAAGTGATACAGTGAACAGGGCACTGCCCTGGAGTCAGGAAGACCTGAGTTCAAATCCAGCCTCAGACACCTAACACTTACTAGTCATGTGACCTTGGGCAAGTCATTTAACCCCAATTGCCCTGCCTTCCCCCCTCCAAAAAGCAAAAAAAAAAAAAAAAAGAAAGAAAAGAAAAGAAAAGAAAAAGAATGTAAGTTTCTTCTGGGTAAGGACTGTCTTGCTTCTATTTGTATCCTGAGGGTTTAGTGGAGTGCCTACAATATAAGCACTTAATACTTTATCTCCCTTCCTATCTCTCTGCCCAATAATCTATCTGTCTGTCTGTCTATCTATCTATCTAATTGCTTTGTGACTTATCTGATTTACTTTTACTGTTCATGAAGTTGTTCTTTATTGCAAATCTGATTGGTGACTCTCCCCTTAGCCTTCAGTTCACTATGGAAAATTGTTCCATTATATGCAGTTCCTCATATACGCTGGCCATTGTTCCCATATCTACCCTTCCGTGCCTCCTCCCTCCTCCAAGATGTGTTTAAAATAAAATGTGGTCTTCTTAAAGTAAGGTTCACCTATATATAATAAAGTTTTTGTATCATTTCTTCTATAGCTTTCCTTTTTTCAAGATCTAAAAAGAGGCTATGTGTGTATATGTAGATACATAGATGCATTTGCCATAGGAGACATTGCCTTTTCAGACATGAGTATCTGTTTCTCAGTCAGGTGTACCTGCTTACTTGCTTCAACCTATCCACTTGGATTGATCAAATACAGGAATTAGTTTCTGCTCTCTTAGGAAGCACATAAGAAATTTATTGGCTGTGGCAAAAGATTTCTATACAATCCAAGTGATAAGTTCCTCTTACTGAACTCATAATGCCTTGTAATCTATTTTGGGGTGTAACTTATATCTTCTTTTAGACTCTAAGGTCATTGAGGGCAATGACCTCATCTTATTTATTTTTCTATCTTTTGCAGTGATTGTTACAGTGTCTTGCACAAAGTAGTCCTTAATAAATAAATAAATAATGGATATCCTTTATTACTTATCCTTGTGAGTGGAAGTCAGTACTTTGGTGGACTCTTCACTGACTTACAGTGGGTACCAATGAACGTTGCAATGCATGCCTTTTCTTCCTGCAAGATTCTAGTTTGTTTTTCTTTCCATAAACTCTTTACAGAGGGCATACCCAACAAACTAGAGGCCTTACTCTTACGGTTTCAATAACGTGGGTACACCAATGTGCCTTTAGGTTATTTATCTTATTTCTCATTCTTATTACCTGACTAGAAAATACCATTAATGGGTCTTTCATACCATCTTTTAGGACAATTGTAAGCAACTCCTCAATGGTAAGATGCGACAGCTTGCTTAAATCCGCCATGAATCTTTCCATTGTCCTTTGGGATAGTCAAGATTTTAATTCTTCTGAGGTCATGTTGTTCTATGATACAAAAACTTGCCAACTGTGATAGTCACAATGCACAATTCTACATTGCCCTCTATTCTTCAGTCCCTTCCCTCTTTATCCTGTCACCACTCGTGTCTTGCCAAACCCTGACCCTCTCACTAGCTGGCTTCTCCATTCTTACCAGTGCTGCTGAACAAAACTGGAAATGATATGCAACCAAGCTGACTGGGCCCACCACAAATCTATGATATCTAACCTTACCTTGGCAGGACAATCCTTTAGCTTCTCTCTCCCCATAGAAGCTGTTCTAAACCTTTTTTTCTGCTCAAATCTCTTACAGCTTTCTTCTTTCCTTACTGTCAGCTGGGAACCTTGCCTCATGCATGGGATTTATTCTTTCCTTACCTCTACCTTTTAGGATTTTTTTGCTTCCTTCTGGACCTAACTCAAGTATTACCTTGTATGAACCTGTTCCTTATCATCCCCACTGCTAATGTTTTCCCTCTCTAATAATCTTGAATTTATTTTGCATTTATATGTGTAGCATATATAATATACAATATAGGATTCTATATGCTGATTTATTATGATACATATTATATATGACTATATATACACACTATACTATATATTATATATATCCATGTAACATATCATAGAATCAAAATGTTTGTATACATATGTAAATGTTGTTTCTCACTGTAGAGTCTACGTTTTTTTAAAGCAAGGATTCTTTCATTTGGTGCTTTTGTATTCCTTGTACCTAGAGCAATGTCTGTACCATAACAGGCACTTACTAAATGTTTGTTGATTGACTGATGTAGTATTATCAGCCCTGCTTCTGGCCCTTGTGTTCTCTCCAGGGCCTTTCCAGTGACCCCACCTCATCTTTGGATCCTGGCAACCTGCTTCCAACCTTTGTCTTTGCCCCAGCACCTT
Source organism: Gymnobelideus leadbeateri (assembly GCA_011680675.1). Lineage (NCBI taxonomy): Eukaryota > Metazoa > Chordata > Mammalia > Diprotodontia > Petauridae > Gymnobelideus > Gymnobelideus leadbeateri. The sequence goes on from WOXC01003169.1 coordinate 87,350, forward strand.
TCCAGTGAGCTCTGAATTTTAGTGGTCTTTTTATTCACCCTACTTCCTTCTTTCGAGCTCTGGAAGCTCTCTACTTCCCTCCTCCCTATCTCCCAACCCATCAGATCCACCTCACATTTCAACCTCCTACCATATGATTTAATTATTTCAAGCCATACCTTCACTTGTGTGAAGTGGGCCTCCTGAGCCTCATAGGACAGAACATCCCCACCTTCCACAAGACTGGACCTCAAGGGGGGACCCTGAGCCGTCTTCTCACCAATAATGATTATCATAACACAACTAGCATTTATATAGCATCTACTATTTAACTGATACTACACAAAGTGCTTTTACAATTTGGTCCTCACAATAACCCCGGGGGTGTAGGTGCTCTTATCCCATGTCTCTCCCAGCAAACCCCATTCTCTGTATCTAACTGTGTTGCTCCCCTACTCCTACCCCTCTCAATGTCCCACTCCAGATATACTCATTTGTGCCCTCTGGTATGTTTTCTCCAGAATGAACACATTTGCCTTCATCTTAAACTTTTTCATTTCTCATTCCTTTCATCTTCTGTTGCCCACCGAGCCCTGACTTGCTCTTGATGCCACTGCATTCCTGTCCACCCATTCTGACACTGCCTACACTTTTGCTTCTAGCCCCTGCATCACTAGTCATGGTGGGGGGAGTTAAATGTCTTTTGCTCCCCATTGACATGAATAGGCTCTATTACTACCACTCATCAACTCTTCCCCTTCAAGGTTTATATTGACCAAATATATAGGTCAATAAAAATCCTAGAAATTATTATCTATCATCTCTCAGGAAATCCTCTTTCTATCTCCTAATGGGCTTGTTGCCTGGCTCAGTTTTTCTCTCTCCTTAAACTCTTACCCTCACATTAGGGGATTTCAATATACTTCCTGAAGTTCATTCAAATGCCCTAACTATCCAGTTGGTCCTCTCATTTCCTCCACCATCTCTGCTACACCTCAGTGACAGAGATGGTCACACTTTTGTATTACAATCACCCCCAGCAGAGTTCAATTTTTATGAACTCTGAAATTTCTTTATCTGATAATTTTAAGAATAATTTTATCTCTCTGCAAGCCTTATAATACTTAACCCTGTTTCTTTGTCCTTACCATATCTCTACCCTCCAGTGCTTTCCCAGGCTATCATTTTTATACTGGTTATGATCTCCTCCTTTCTCCATCTCAAACCCTGGGTAAACCAGTTCAACTCTACATTATCTTCTAACTTTGAGTTCCTTATTCCCTTATTCTATTATCAGGCATGCCTTGCCAAAAGCCAACCTTGGATGATACTAGCCATTTACCAACATCTTATTCACATGCTGCTGAATAGAGCTAGAGAAAATAACAAAACTGTACTGACTGGATTCATTACACATTTATGTTGTATAATCTCAACTGGACCATTACTGAACCAAGGTAATACTTTTGCACCTCTGTAAATGATTCATCACACCACTCAACACAATGGCAATCTCAAATGTTTTCATCTCTTCAGGTCAATCCCATTTCTGACCCTCTCAGCTGAGTTCCTCACTTAATACTTAACAAATTGAGGCAATTTGCTGAGAATGCTCTGTTTTCCCTTCATCCTCATCTCATATCACTCAACTATCTTCCTCCAGAGATTCCTCTTTCATTCTTGTGTCACATGCAGAGGTGGTCTTTATTCCTGTCAAGTCACACTCTCCTATATTCACATTTGATTCCAACTGTTCCCATCTTCTCCAACAAATTACCCCCTCTATTATTACCACTTTTTAATTTTCAATTTCTCCCTATCTATTAAATCTTTCCTAGCTTACTACAAAAGCATCCATGTCTCTCCCATTCTTAAAAAAAAACAAAACAAAACAAAACAAACAAAAAAACCCTTCTCACTTGGTTTTACTTTCCCTGGTAGCTATCTTACCTTATTTCTACTCATCTTCTTGATTAAACACCTTGATAAGAGATCAAACAAGATGGTGAAGTAGGATAAAACAGCTCCTCCTCATAGGTGCTCCACAACCTAGGATATGCACCATTCTGAGCCTTGATTGAGAAATCCAAGAACAAAAATCACAGTGAGTCATTTTTTTTTTTTCTGGCCCAAGTCAGCATAGAAAGACAGGCAAAAAAGTATAAGGACACTGGAAGAAGTGTTTGGTCAGGAGGGTCACACAGAGTTTTTCAAGCACAGGGAATGAATGAAAGTCTGTGGTTATGCACTAGGACAAGAATAGGTCCTGGATACAGCAGCTTACCCTTCCCCCTCCCCCATATTACATGTAAATTTTTTGACATTCTTTTTTTTCAAATTTTGAGTTACAAATTCACTCTCTCCTTCCCCCACCCCTTTGAGAAGGTAAGCAATTCAACAAAGGTTGTACATGTGTTGTCATGCAAAGTACATTTCATATCAGTCATTCTATGAAAGAAAACACAAAAGAAAGGAGAAGAAAAAAAAGAAAGTAAAGAAAACATATTTTTGATCTGCATTCCAGATCCACCAGTTTTTCTTTTAGAGATGTATAACATTTTTCATCTTAAGTCCTTCAGAATTGTCATGGATCATCATATTGCTAAGAATAGCTAAGTTATTTATAGGAGATAATCAGAACATAGTACAGTGTTCTCCTGGTTCTTCTCATTTCACTTTGCATCAGTTCAGTAAGTCCAGGCCTTTTTTTTTTTTTTTGAGAAAATCCTGCTCATCATTTCTCATATCACAATAGTATTCCATCATAATCACATACAATAATTTATTTAACACAGTTGATGGACATCTCCTCAAATCCCAATTCTTTGCCACCACTAAAAAATCTGCTATGAATATTTTTGTACATGTGAATCTTCTTACTTTAAAAAAAATCTCTTTGGAATACAGACCTAGTAGGGATATTTCTTGGTCAAAGGATATGCATGGTTTTATAGCCCTTTGGGCATAATTCTGAATTACTCTTCAGAACAGTTAGAACTGTATACAACTTCACCAATGGTGCATTAAAATTTTAATTCTCCCACATCCCCTTTGCCGTTTGTCATTTTCCTTTTCTGTCACATTAACAAGTCTGATAGGTATGTGGTTGTATTTCCTAGTTGTTTTAATTTACATTTTTCTAATCAATAGTGATTTAGAACATTTTTTTCACATGACTATAGATAGCTTTGGCTATTTTGTCTGAAAACTGCTTGTTCATATCCTTTGACCATTTATCAAATGAAGATTTATTCTAATTTCAACAAATTTGCCTCAGTTTTCTATATATTTGAGAAATGAGATCTTTGTCAGAGAAACTTGCTGTAAGTTTTTTTTCATGGAAATGATTATTATGTATGTCACTCCATCCTATTTCCCCCATTTATCCTGCTCTCTCTTTTCACCCCATCTCTTCTCAAGAGTGTTTTGCTTCTGACTTTTACCTGTCCCAATCTGCCCTCTCTTCTGTCAGCTGCCCCCTTTCTCTTATCTCCTTCCCCCTTTCCCTTATCTCCTTCTCCTCCTACTTTCCTTTAGGGCAAGATATATTTCTACACCCAACTGAGTATGTATTATTCCCAATTTGAGGCAATTCCAATAAGTAAGGTTCATGTGCTCCTTCCCCACCTTCCCTTCTCCCCGAATTCCCTTCCACTGTAAAATCTCTTTTGGGATCCTTTTATTTCAGCAATTTATCCCATTCAACATCTCCCTTTCCCTTTCTCACAGTATATTCTTTCTGACCACTTGATTTTTTTTTAGATAATCATCCCATCCTATTCAACTCACACCTGTGCCCTCTGTCTATGTATATGCCTTTTAACTGCCCTAATAATGAGAAAGGGTTTTTTTTTAAGGAATCACAGGTATTACTTTCCACATAGGAATGCAAACAGTTTAACTTTATTGAATCTCTTATTATTTCTCATTCCTGTTTAGCATTTTATGTTTCTTGTGCTTGAAAGTCAAATTTTCTCTTTAGTTCTGGTCTTTTCATCAGGAATGCTTGAAAATCTTCCATTTCATTGAATATCTATTCTTTTCCCTGAAGGATTATGTTCACTTTTGCTGTGTAGGTTATTCTTGGTTTGTAATCCTAGTTCCTTTGCACTCCAGAATATCATATTCCAACTCCTCTGATCATTTACTATGGAAATTGTTAAATCTTGTGTTATCCTGACTATGGCTCTGTGGTATTTGAATTGGGTTTTTTTTTTTTTGGCTACTTGCAATATCTTCTTTTTTCCCTGGGAGCTCTGGAATTAGGCTATAATATTCTTGGGAGATTTCATTTTGGGGATCTCTTTCAGGAGGTGATCAATGCATTCTTTCAATTTCTATTTTACCCTTTGGTTCTTGAATAACAGGACAATTTTCCTCAATCACTTCTTGAAAGATGATGTCTAGGCTCTTTTTTGATCATGACTTTCAGAAACTCTAATAATTCTTAAATTATCTCTTCTGGGTCTATTTTTCAGGTCAGTTGTTTTTCCAATGAGATATTTCACATTTACTTCCATGTTTTCATTATTTTGATTTTGTTTGATTCTTTTTTTTGCATGACTTGTTCTTTTTAAAATATATGTTTTCATTTATTTCACTAAATATTTACCAATCACATCTTATTTATTTATTTATTTGTTTTTTTGTTTATTTATTGCTTTTTGGAAGGGGGAAGGCAGGGCAATTGGGATTAAGTTACTTGCCCAAGGTCATAGGGCTAGTAAGTATTAAGTGTCTTTCATAGTTGATCATTGCTACAGTATTGCTGTTACTGTATACAATTTTCTCCTGGTTCTGCTTACTTCACTTTGCATCAGTTCATACAAGACTTCCCAGATTATTCTGAAACTCCACTGCTTTTCATTTCTTAAAGCACAATTATATTCCATCTGTATTCATATGGCACAGCTTGTTCAGCCGTTCTCCAACTGAAGGGCATCACTTGTTCTTGAAGAAGATTTTCTCTGAGTTTGTGTTTTGATCCTCCCTGTCATCAGAGTAACTTTCTATAGCCAAGATCTTTTTCTGCTGTTTGCTCATTTTCCAGTATATTTCTTAACTTTTAACTCTATGCTAAAGTGAGAATTTGCTTTCAGAATGGAGGAGGCACTATCACAAGCCTCAGGTTTTTTGTACAACTCTTTTCAGAGGCAATTCTGGGGATTTGTAAGTTTTCAGTTCTTCCAAGGTGGTATGATCTAGGGAGAGGAGTATTTAATATTCTCCTGTACTATACACTGGTCTGTGAGTGACCACAAGCACTCTTTCACCCTGGAACTGTGAATAGGCTCCCTGTTCTTCTGTGACTCCTCCTTGCCCTATGACTAAGACCCCAAACTATGACTCAGATCCAAGGGCAATGCAACAGAGTCCTGCCTGTAATGCCAACAAAGGAATCCCTATGATCTCCTTATGACCAGTTGTCTGACCTTACCATCTGTGGGCTGAGAGGTCTGGAAATCACAACTGACTCAGTGTATTAAGGCCTGCTCCTAGTTTGCTGGGGCATGGTCTGTGCTGGACCAGCCTGGACTTGCCTGAGCTCTATTCTGTCCCTGCTGCAACAGATGTTTCCTGACACCCTTCTAAGTTGGCTTGGGCTGGAAAATTCTTCCTTTTGTGGGTTCTGCTGCTCTAGAATTTGTTTTGAGGCATTATTTTAAAGTGTTTAAAGGGGACTGGGGGAGCGCTCATGTGAGTCCTGCCTTTTCTCCACCATCTTGGCTCTGCCTCCTGTTATATTTCTAAGCAAATAGTTCTCAAACATTTTTACATCATTCTTTTAACAATTGAATCTATAATCCAAGAGAATCCAGATTAAAAGAGAATTTACATTTCTGTCAACATTTCATAGTGATTTACCAAATTTATGTTAGGCACTATGTTAAGCACTTCACAGTCCTATTATTTGGTCCTCCCCAAAACCCTTGGGGGGGTGGCTGCTATTTTTTTAATCTACTTTATTGATTAATAAACTGAGGTAAACAGAGGCAACACACATATAGTCACACAATCAATAAATTTCTTGATGACAAATAGCAATTGCTGTTGGTATTAAGTCCTAATTTGCCACAATTACCCTAATAGAGGAACACCTCTTACCTTAAATTAGTCTTAAGATGAACATTAATCAAATTAAATCACCTCTTGTTTTACAAACACAAATGATAACATTCAAAATCTCAATTTACACAAGGTGACTGCACTCTTTTTTTGCCTTTTTTTTTTTTTTTGGAGGGGGGAAGGCAGGGAAATTGGGGTTAAGTGACTTGCACAAGGTCACACAACTAGTTTGATGTTAAGTGTCTGAGGCCAGATTTAAACTCAGGTCCTCCTGGCTCCAGGACCAGTGCTCTGTTCACCATGCCACCTAGCTACCTGGTAACAGCACTCTTAAAACCTCCTGTTTTCAATCAGCTTATTTTCAAAGGTTTTTGGTGACATTTTTCGTATTTCCCATAAACCCTTTCTTTATTCTCATTTAAATAACTCAAAGAGCTGAACCTATTTCTTTGAGTCCTTAATGTAGCCTCACTATACACTTTAAGAGGGTGGCCTCACATTACCCAGAGACACTTGCTCTTTTCTGCAGTATTAACCTTGGAAGAGGGTTTTTTTTTTTTTTAGACAGAGCACTGTAAAATTGCTAACAGAAAAAGCTTTCTCAGTTCTTTTCTATCTAGTTTGCCAATCATATCCTAGATCATCTATAGAACAATTTTACTAACTTCTTCCTTTGAAATTTCAATACTTATCTATTAATTATTTTAAAAATTAATCTCTTGATGAATAACAATCAGTGTCAAATGGCTGATCTAGTTAATAAAACAACATTGTGCTTCAGATCTGAGTTACAGTTTTATCTTAGTTAAATCAGTTGACTACTAAATTTCTGACAAGATGTTATATTGACCTTTTTGGTTTTGAGGAAAATTAAAGGATAAACAGTAAGTGTGAAATGCTATTACAACAAAAAGTGCTATAAATGCTAGCTCTTTTACTAGCTTTTAGAACAGATTAACCTCTTTTGGCCTAACATATTCAGTACCTTCCAAATTTAAATAAAATATTTTATACAAATAAATTCTCTCCATTGTGGTTTCAATGATATGTTAAGTGACCAGATTACTGATGACCAGAAGAGGTACTATTGCTTGAGTAAAGCACTCAATGTAACTTCTATTTAATAAAAGTTATTCCCTCATTACATTTAAAAACATGATTTGAAGATATTTTGCCTCCATATGTATTTAAAAAAAATCTGTTTTAAATGTCTATGCCTTTAGATCTTTGTTTCTACTTTACTTGAATAATTAAATTCACAAAACATTACTGCAAATTGAAGTTTACTTACTTTTAAGTCGGTCACAAGTCTTTCTCTTTTCATGGAAGTAGTTCTTAAAAGCCAGATAAATTTAAACTGCCAACTGTTCCTGAAAATTCACTGATACTCAAGAGCCATTTGCAGTTTCAATCTGTCTTTTTACTGACACTCGAAAACAGGTTCAATTCCCCTTTTTTCTCTTCCCTCTTTAAAACAATAAACTTGTCACTCTCTAGGGAAAAAGTGATTAAAAGCTGATCTACTTTTCACTTTCCAGAATTTAGATAGGTTTTTCTCTGTAGATTCAATATTCCCCACCTTTCTTTAACATATTCAGTTTGTTTGATAGGTTTTTAGAAAAAATTATGATAATCTGTAATTTCCAAATCAAAAGAGTTGCATTTTTAAATTCTTAATAACATTTCTTATACAATGATTTTTACAATAATACCATACATTTTAAAATATTAATTTCTGACATTCTAAGTTGATTGCATTCAAGGTCAATCTAGAGAAATCTTGATCAAATTATACTTTAAAGAAAATATTTTTGCAGTTTCTAAACATATTGCTTTGATGTCAAATATTGGGTGACAATATAAAAATTAAGCTCAGTAGCAATAATCTATATCTAATATTCCCCAGGGTTAGGTTTATCTTAAGAGCTATATTTTTTCTTACTTTTTTTTGTGTGTGCAATACCTATTCCATAAATATACCTACTTCTTTTTTTTTCTTTTCAGACAGTAGAAACATCTAGCCTGGGCCCTAGGCTTAGATTTTCTTTCCTTATCTTTCCCCTCAGAGACACACTGAGCTGTATCTTTTAACTCATCAATTCCCTTCTCATGCCACACTGGGCAATTAAAAAAATAAAACTTCCTAATTTAGGTTTAGACTGGTTGAAAAAAGCTAAATTAATAATTTGAGCATCATGTGAATGACTCAAATTTAGACCTGCATAAGTCTTAGTGTCTTTACACAATTTATTTGTTAAAAAAATAAAATAAAGGACATCCTTCTGGAAATGGAAAAATATACAGAATTCTAGGATAGATAGCACAAGTGGCTATCTACAAAAATTAGTTTTAGAACCCAATTAAATATGAATTTTTAATTTTAGTATTTAACATAAATTTTTACTTATGCTACTTAAAAGTAAGGATTAAGTTTCACCCATCCTCATGTCATTCCTTGAGTTAAATAAATTTTCCCTTCATTGTTAAAAAAAATTCAAATTTTAAACTGTCTTTGAAATCTCACTGAAGCTGACTTTCCTTTTTTTTTTTTAAATCAGTGTTCTGACACTTTAAAAACTAGAGTGAAAAACCTCCCTCCTTAAAACAATAACAGCAGTCTGTATGTACACTTTTCTTCTAAACCCTACAGTTTTGAGGTATCACCAACACACAACAGTCACAAACACAATCAATTCATGCTTAGTTTATGTTTAAGGCTGATTATGCCTATGCTTATGCCCATCCTTACTTTTCAAAGTCACACAGATATAGTTGCAGAGACACAGATGCATTTCCTGATAGTTTTCCTCCTTAACTCTCACTAAAAATGAAAACTAAGTCCTTGCTGGAAGAGAAAGTGAGCACTCCTCAGTACAGATTCTCTACCTAGGCAATTTCCTAAAAATGAAGGGACGGAAAAATATGCAATAGTTGAGATTACTCTTTAAGTCTGATTGAGGGATCTCAATAGTCAATTAGAAACACCCAGTAGAATCAATCTGATAGTTCACTCATACTCTTTTTTTTTAATTAAACAAATGCTATATTAACTTCTGGTTTACATAATTCATTTCCACCAGATTATGAGTTACATCTTTCCCCCATTTTTCCCCACCCACCACCCCAGAACAGGAGTCCCACCAGATATCCACTCATCCAATCTGCTCTCTCCCATATCTTTTCCCATACCCCTTCGACTTTGCATTTAGGGCAAGGTGAATCTCTGAGCCCCAATGCCTGGACATCTTATGAAACATTTAATTTTAAAACTTCGATTTTCAGATCCATTCCCTTCCTCCCTTGTCACCCACTCCCTCTGAAAAGATAAGCAATCCAGTATGTGTTGTACATGTATAGCTATGCAAAACATTACCATAGTAGATATATTGTAAAAGACTGCTTATATTTCCTTCCCACCCATCTCACCTCCCACCTGGTCTATTCCCTACTTTGATCCTGTCCCTCTTTGATAGTGGGTACTTCCAACCTCCCCTCCTCTCAGAATGCCCTCCCCTCCATCATCCCCCCTCTCACCCCCCTTTCCCCTACTCAGGAGAGTGAGTGAGGGTAAGATATTCCATTTAGTATGTATGTGATTCTCTCCTTGAGCCAACTTCAATGAGAATATGCTTTTGCCTTTTTGACTTCCTGTTCTTCCCCTCCCCTGCAAACACTTCCCCTTGCCTTTTCTACATGAGATAGTTTACCCTACCCTGTCTCTCTCCATCTCCTCTTGCCACTTTCCTCTCTCACCTCTTGACTTCACCCCTTAAGAACCATCCCTTCCTTGGGGCTGCTAGGTGGTGCAGTGAGTAGAGTGCTGGCCCCAGACACCCAACAGACAAACAAAAACCCAGCCGCGTGACCCCGGGCAAGTCACCCAACCCCAATTGCCCTACAAAAAAAAAAGAATCATCCCTTCCCATCAAATTCAACCTGTGCCCTCTATCCATGTATACCTGTGAACATACGCCATGTACCCTTCTTCAATTATTTTCATAATGAGAAAGGTTTCATCAAACACAATTATTGTTTTTCCATGTAGGAATGTAAATAGTCCAACTTTGATAAGTTCCTTTTGATTTCTTTTCCTTGATTACCTTCTCAAGCATCTCTTGCTTCTTGTGTCTGAATGTCAAATTTTCTATTCAACTCTAGTTTTTTCATCAAGAATGCTTGAAAGTCCTCTATTCCACTGAATGACCATATTTTCCCCTGAAACAAGATACTCAGTTTTGCTGGGTAGGTGACCCTTGGCTTCAGTCCCAGCTCTTTTGCCCTCTGGAATATCATATTCCATGCTCTTCGATCCCTCAGTGTAGAAGTTGCCAGGTCCTGGGCTATTCTGATTGTGTTTCTACAATATTGAAATTGTTTCTTCCTGGCTGCTTGTAGTATTTTCTCCTGGATCTGGGAGTTCTGGAGCCTGGCTATAATATTCCTAGGAGTTTTCTTTTGGGGATCTTTTTCAGGAGGCGATCGGTGGATTCTTTCAACCTCTATTTCCCCCATTGGGTCTAAAACATCAGGGCAATTTTCCTTGAGAATTTCTTGAAGGATGATTTCTAGGTTCTTTCTTTGATCATGGCTTTCAGGTAGTCCAATAATTTTGAAATTATCTCTCCTGTATCTATTTTCCAGGTCAATGGTTTTTCCCATGAGATATTTCACATTGCCTTCTATTCTTTCATTTTTTTTGGATCTGTTTAATAGTATCTTGATTTCTCATAAAGTCACTAGCTTCCATTTGCTCCAGTCTAACTCTGAAGGAATGAATCTCCTCAGTGAGCTTTTGAGATTCTTTTTCCATCTGGAAAATTCGACATTTTAAGGCATTCTTCTCCTCATTGCCTTTCTGAGCCTCTTTTGCCATTTGATTTAGTCTATTTTTTAAGGTGTTATTTTCCTCAGTCAGGCTGTTGACTGTCATTTCATACTTTTCTTGCATCTTTTTCATTTCTCTTCCCAAATTTTTCCCCACTTCTCTTATCTGCTTCTTAAGGTCCTCTATGGCCTGTAGCCAGCTTGTATTTTCATTTGGGACTTTTGGTGCAGGAGTTCTGACCTCACAGTCCTCCTCCATGCTTTGAGCCTCTTTGCCCCTAAAATAGGAGTCCAATGTTGAACTTTTCTGTTTATTTTGTTTCATTTGCCTAGGCATGTTGCCACTTAATTACTTGATTTTTGGGCTTGTTGCCACAGTAGGACTCTGCCACCAGACGGGGGAGCTTCCGCCCAAACATGGGGTCTTCACAACTTCTGCCAGTTGGGTGGCCTCTGTAAAGCCTCCACCCACTCTGGCAAATTGGATACCCACCCAAAGCTTCTCCCCCAGACCACAATCCAGATCCAGGGAGGTTAAAGCAAGAGCAATTACCCCCCAAGACTGATCGCTGGATCTCCCTACAGTTTGCAGGCCAGGAGCTGGAGCTGCCTCTGAAAACTACAAAATGGAGTGTCTCCTCAGCAGCTTCTAGCCCCCAGGGGAGGGAGCCGATGCATTCCCCAAATACTGGTCCCAAAGTCCATAGGGCACTAACCTCTCACTTTGCCCTAGGCATATCTGTGTTGATAATTCTGGAATCGCCACAATTGCTGGTGTTCTGGGTCCCTCCAGCTGGTTGAAGGCCCAGCCACCCTGGGGCCAAAACCACGGACCTGGGCTCGGCTCTGCGCGCTGTGGCTGTTGGTTTCCAGCGTGCTGTGCTGCCTGCTCTCAGAGCACTGTGCTGGCTACTCCCTGCAGGGCTGCTGGGCTGTCCTCAGCAGGAGGTTAGCTTCTCTGTGCCGTTCTGTGGGTGCTGTGGCTCCAGAAGTTGTTCGGAGCTCCCTTTCACATTGTTTGAAATTTGTGTGGGGCAGAGCACATTGGAAATGCTGTTTCTACTCCGCCATCTTGGCTCCGCCTCCCCACTCATACTCTTTAGAGCTCTATTTCCACCAGTTCTCTTTAGAGAACCTACAGACCCACCAACTCTTTCTAAAGAGTTTGCAGATTCACCAGCTCTACAGCTCTACTTTGGATTATAAGAAGCTGGGTGACACCCATGGAAAGTTCATTCCCAGGGTGGCCCTTGCAAACATCCCACCAGAACACTTTAGGGAGTCTTTGAGGAAATTGTTTTGGGATTGGGATCCCTTACTTGGGTCCCTTTATGGTCACCAAGTGTCAAGCTAGAAATGAAGGTAAACTGAGGAAGTAAGATTCTCAGAATGTTTCCTTTATTAGCAAACCTGGTATTTGCCAATAAAAGGGGTCAATGGACCCTCAGTATCCAAAGACCTCCAGTATCCAAAGACCCCACATTAAGGATGATTGGATCTTTTCTAGTGATTACCAAGATGGCAGAGCAAATTTTTGAGTAACTCAAATGTGTTTTCTTCTGACAGGTCAGTTGTTTTGATGAGGAGGTGGGATAAGTGTTATCAGTTCCTCCTCATTACATCATTGGGAGATGAGATCAGTTCTCAGGTGATAGGAGTAATCTTGGGATGATGGAATTAGTCTGCAAGCAATAGCAGTTGCTACAACAGTTTAGAGTGATGAGATTGACCTTTAGTTAAGTTTCTCTGGAATGAGAATGGTTGGCAAAGTTACAAGAATAGAATTGTGACCAAAGTGACATGAGCTTATGTATATCTATATACACATATAATGTAGACTTATATATGCATGTATCCATATATAATATGTGCCTATATACATATACTTTTAATAGCAAATGAAGGTAGTTTATACACATACACACATATCTTTCATGTATAAATTTTTTTTATGTCTCCCTTATTAGAATGTGAGTTCCTTGAGGGCAGAGACTATGTTTTTGTCTTTTTTGTACAGTTCTAATCACATAATAACTTGATAACTGCTTATAGACTGAGAAAATCCTGGACTTCTGTAGGAGTGAGCAGTTTGTGATGACTGGAAGCAATGTGTGATTTCCCAAATATGAATGAACCTAATTTACTCTTCATTCACAATTATTGGCCCAATTTATTTTTCATCTTGAGTACTTGTCTAAGATGTAATTATTGACAGGTGAATTAAATGGGCTATTTGTCCACCTGTACATCCTAGTCTAGTTTATGCAGGGTTTTCATCCACTTTGTTTTTCTAATGGTCATAGATTTTGCAATCTCTAATCCATGCCCTCAGAACTTCTTGGTAATTATCAATATTTAGGAAGACCCTTGATCTGAGAGCCGTTAATATATGTAAAATAAAAATATTAATTCACCCTTATATAACATTGTTCTTTTTCAATATATTACACTTACAGTTTTCAAAATGCTTTTGACACAACAGCGCTATAAGGTGCCTATCATCCCCATTTTACAGATGAAAAAACTAAAGCTCCAAGAAGCAGATTGGTTTGTTTGGGCCAGAGAGCTAAAAAAGTGTCAGTAAAGATTGAAACCCAGGTCTTCTGACTTCAGGCCTAGTGCTTCTTCCCCACATTCAAAGCTGCCAGCTAATTTAAAATGAATTTAATGATAGACATGAATTTGACTCAAATGGGGAAAAAGTATTTATCTTTTGCTTTGAAAGCCTCTAAGGTAACAGCTGTGTGCTATTTTGTATCACAGGTTGGATTATTTTGAATGCTTCCTGGAAACCTCTCAAAGTACTTAGAGACCCTTCTGGTGTCTCAATGAATTATAGAATTTCAGGATTAAAAGAGACCTCAGAGGTTAGGTAGTCAAAAATCCCATTTCCAAATTCCTGAAAAGTAGTCTTCTAGTTTCTACTTTCAGACTCCCAGAGATAGGGAACTTACTACTTTCCAGCATAGTCCACACCTCTTGTATATTACAAGTAACTGTATGTTTATCTTTTTAACTACCAGAAATTTGCTTCTTTGTAACATCCACACATTGCTCCCAGTGCTGGACTCTGTAGGCAAGTAAAATACATTTCATTAATCTTTCATGTGACATATCTTCAAATATTTGTTATTTTTCCCCACTGGTAATTTCTTATTCAGCCTAAACATCCCCAATTTCTTGAACTGATTCTGATGGGGGCACAATTTTAAATAAGTTCTCTTTTGTGTGTTTTTTTGTTTCAAAGGCTATAAAGAAGTGAGATCTGAGTTTCCTTAAGATTTTTTTCTCCTTCATTTGTAGTAACTCCACAAATTACTCTCCAGCTCAACACTTTTTTTTTTTTAACATTGCAACCAGATTTATTCTCATACAAAAGTAAAGTGTTTCTATGATGTTAGAAAAGTCTTAATCGGAGAACTAAGAGTAACAGAGGTAGACAGCCACTTAGAATAGAGCAGGTGGCAGGACACAGCAAAGGAGCACTTTTAAAAGTCATAAAGATGAATTAAATGGGCTACCCAGCTGTATCTCAGAATCTGGTAAATAGCTGCTGGAGGCAGCTAGATGGCATAGTGGATAGAATTCTGGGATTGTGAATCGGGCTGACCTGTGTTCAAATTCAGTCTCACACATTTGCTGGCTGTGTTGTAGTAGACAAGTCTCTTGAATACTGGTTGCCTCAGTTTCCTTATATGTAAAATTGAGATAATAATAGCACCTACCTCCCAGGGTTGTTGTGAGGATCAAATGAGATAATATTGCACAGTGCCAGGCACATAGTGGGTGCTTTTAATAAGCTCTCATTTCCTTTTCCTTATAAATACACACCTTTTTAATACCAGAAAATGCACCTTTTATGGTTTGTAAATATTTGGTAATAAATCAAGTTGTATGTGTTACAGCAAAAACTCAAATTCTGCAGGTGAAAGTGGAAATATTTTCAAACTAAGCCTAGAATAATGCATTAATTTTTTTCTGGCTGATGTCATTTAATTATGTTATCAGAAAATCGTTCTTTTAATTTTTTTCTACCTCTGTTCTGAGGCTAATCCCCCTTGAAAGTGTTATAATTTAAGCTCTTCTTGGTTATTAATACCCCATAAAGGATATGAGGGGAAATGGAGAACTTTTTAACCAGAGAAGTAGACAGCACCTGGGCTCCTCTTGGAACTAGGTACTAAATCTGAGGTCATGGCAAACCTGAGAACATTAGAGATCCAGGACACCAAGCTCTACCCAGCAGGGACACCTTGCCATTTTCCTATTTCTATTATCTTTGTCCCCACTAGATGGGACTTCTGGAATGGACTTCCAGAGATGATGTTCCTTCTGTGGATAAGATACCCAGGATGAGATACTCAGATCGATGGGTAAGTGAATGAAAATTCACCTCAACCCATTATATCCAGCCAGCCCGAGACCTTGCTTCATATTCCACCCTGTCATCCATCAAAGTCTCCATGATGTAGACATCTTGCCATCTACCAGGCCTTCTTATCTAGCCTCTTCCACTTTGCACTTTTTCTCTAGGCCCAATAATCAAATAAATACTATTGCTATTACTGGAAAGACCTCAACAGAGAGGCTGCACTGACCATACTTGTTACTGCTTAGACTCTCTCAGGCTTTCTTCCTGGCTACCACTCCCCTCTATGTGCTGTATCCCCAATATTTTCTCATTTTCCTATTTGTATGCCTACTAGCTGACGTATGTTTGTTAATTATTTGTTGTGCAAACCCCACTTTTCATCAATAAGGAAACTAAGACACAGAGTAATGAGACTTGCTGAAGGTCACACTGAAGATACACAGAAGTCAGTGAGTCAACTAGCATTTATTTATTAAGCACTCTACTATTTGCCACTAATGTTCTAAGTGCTAAGTCTCTATTCCAGCCCAGGTCCTTAAACTGCAAATTCAGTGCTAGGATCTGAATGAGGAGAGAATGAAGGAGAAGCCAAACTTTTCCCATTTCAGAGTTTTGCCTTGAGCTGGTCTTGACCAGGGTCGTATTCCAGATCAAACAGAGAATCTGTTTGCTGTTTCCTTTCTGAGCACCAGAGCAGGACTTTAAAAGCAACTCACAAAATGAATCCCTTTGTGTTTCTGCATCTAGCTTCTGGGGTAGTAAGAAAAGAGAAGCTGATCACTAGCATGTCAAAAGTTTCCCTTTCTTTTCCATTTAAAATATCTTTGAGATAAAGAGTTCTTAAGATTTTGGTTCCTAGGCACAGTTTTAATGGATGGTACAAAAGCAAACATGATGTGTGTGTGTGTGTGTGTGTGTGTGTGTGTGTGTGTGTGTGTGTGTGTGTGTACTCACTCTAGGGGCATAATTTTAAGAATTTACTTTGCAAACCTCCCCTCCCCTCCTCAAACACACAAATCTAACATTTTGGATTTCCCCTGGTCCAACATGTTTTCTAAAGCTCTAGAGGAGCAAATGATAAAAATGTAACCTTTCATTCTGAAGCCCCACTAATATCAGTCAAGGCTTGCAGATCTTATTACATTGTCAGTCCCAGTTTTGGTCTTCCAAATTTCATTATAAACCAGAGCAAATGCATAAACTCTGGAATTAGGAATATTGTATGTGCAAAAGACATACTCTGTAGCAGATGTTTTTGCTGTATTTTAATGTTTGATAATGTGCTTCTTGAGGCAAAAGATATTGGCGCTTTCCTCCCTTGTATTCCTAGATCATTTGCCAGTTTCTGTGCTTAAAAAAATTGTTAGTTTAGGTTGACAGAGATAGGTCATCAATTGAGCCTCTATTTGCACAATTATGGGGAATGGTGGTCTTTAGAGACTGTATGCTTCACTGAAGGTTACCATTAGGTACATCTGGGGTGCCTGGATTTCTGTTTAATTTCAAAAGACCTTCTGACATAGCACTTTCCCCCTCCCCCCGCTGTCCCTCTCCCCCCCAACCCCCCTGCAAAAATGGGAGGGACAGCATCCATTAAGTACCTACTATGTGCCAGGCATGGGGCCAAGAGCTTTACAAATGTTATCTTTTGATCCTTGCAACAACTCTGGCAAAGAGGTATTATTATTATCTCCATTTTACAGTTGAGGAAATTGAGACAATTTCAATAGAAATTAAGTGACTTGCTCAGGGTCCCACAACTAGTAAGTGCCTGAAGCTGAATTTGAACTCAGGTCTTCCTGACTCCAGGTCCAGTGTTCTTTCCACTTTGCTACCCAGTTACCTTCAAACAAACAAACAAAACCCCACAATGATGCTATTCTAGCTTGTATTGAGAAGAATAATGTCCAGAATGAAGGAAATGATAGTTGTCTTATATTTCTGTTCTGCTCAGACTCTTATCTATAGTATTATATTTAGTTTGAGGTGCCACATTTGGGGAAGGAGATTAAAAAATGGTGCATGCCAGGAAGGGACCTAAGGACCAAACCTCTAATAAGGGTAAAGCATGTACTTGGTTTAGGCAAACAAAGCTGAAGGGGGCATAAAATATGCCAAATATTCATCTACTTTTCCAAATAGGTCACCTTATTAGGATTAGGAAGCATAATTGTATATACTTGCTTTAGTTACAAAAATGACACTGTTACTTCCCTTATGGACCTTAAAATCCAATTCAGATCATGTGTTACATAGGAGGGTCAATGCTTATATTATGAGAAAAAAATTGAGATTTAGAGTCAAAAGACTAGGATGTGAATCCTATCTTTGCTACTTATTTTTTACCCTTGATATTGATTCTCTGGGTCTTAGTTTCCTGAACTGTAGAATTGGAATACTTGAGATTTTCTCTAATGTACCTTTAAGCTATGAATCCTATGATTTCCTAGACTAAACTTTCTACCTTTTTCTCCTTGCTGCTCACATTTTACCTATCCTTCAAGACTCCGTTCATTTCTTCATCCTCTTCCATTAAGCCTTCTCTGATATGGCTAACCCTATGTACTCTGCCTCGCTTGAAGTTCCATAGTACCCACTAATTCACTAAATCAAATAACAAATATTTATTAACCACCTACTCTATGCTATGTATTATGCTGTCCATTTCAAAAACATAAATGTCCCTGCCCTCAAGGAATTTATGTATCATAGAGGAGACAACATGTACACATGTAAATAGATACAAAATATATCCAAAATTAAAACAAGGTAATATAGAGAGATAGACCTTAGTTACTGTGGAAATTAGGAAAACTTCCATATTGGAGATAGCATTTGAGCTGAACTTTGAAGAAACATAAGGATTTTAAGGGACAAAGGTAATAAGACAGTATATTTTAAGCATGGGAGACCACTGATACCTAGGCACAGAGAAAGATGATGGAATGTTCCTGAGCAAGTCCTTTAACTTTACTTTAACTTTTGTTTGCCTAGTAGTTTCCTTATGTATAAAATGGGGATGTAATAATGCCTACCTCATAGGGTTTTTGTGCAGATAAAATGAGATAATATTTATGAAAGGCTTTGCAAACCTTAGTCCACTATATATTATGATATTATTATTATTATTAGAACACTTTTGTTCTAATAAAAAGCCCAGTTTGTCCAGGAGTGTGTGAAAGGGAGTAATGTATAATAGGGCTTTCTGTCCTACTCGGTGCTTATCTTATACAATTTTGTATCCTTAGTTAATTGCTCTGTGAATGTGCTGTCTCCCTAATATATATTCTTGGAAGGTAGGGACTCTCTTGGCTATCTTTGGCCTTCTGCACCACGAACTTCTGCCTTCCCCCAGCACACATATAGTACCTAGTATAGGATCAGGAAGAAGCTCAATATTTAAATATTGATTAATGAATGCATGTACGAATGAATGAATGAAGTCTGTGGAAAAATCTAGAGAGCTTTAGGAGGCCTTATTCATATCCCCTTTCCCAACTCCTTGCTTCTGTTGCCAGATATTGCTTTTCCTCTTTCTATCTAATGAATCCTTATGTCAGGGAGATAAATTGCCAGGGTCCAGAATATAGAGTAAGCAGGGAGCAGATTGGGGAGGGGGGATGAAGATTCAGGAATTTTGATTTAAAATCCATATAGCCTGTCCAGCATGGAAAAACAAAACAAAATAAACAAACCTCAGAAAATAAAAAAGATGTGATTAGGAAGCTTCAGCCAAATCCTTAACATCTAGTTTCATGATGTAAATCCACATGTAGTACCTTATGCTCATTCTGTCCTGTGTGCTTTTATACAGGTTGGCTCTCTTCTCTCCTCTCAAGGTCAAAATACAGGGCCATAGGTTTAGAGCTGGAAGGACCTTGGAGATCATCAGGTCTTATTCCCTTAATGTACATGGAACATGACTTTCGACCTACCTCCTCCAGGAGGACTAAGGAGAGTAAAATGTAGGAGATGCTTGTCAGTTTGGGCAGAAATCTTACAGTATCCTCTTCCATGACCTTCCTGCTCCCACCTCTGAGTGAGTTTTGTCCAATATTTCGAAATGGCAGAGGGGCTAATGTTCACTCCCAGACTCACCTCTTCCCTACTTTGGACTTGTAGGAGCAAGAGAAAAAGGAGTAGAGGGAGGTGGAGGAGGAAAAAACCATGGTAGAATTGCAGCTATTGAGGACCATAAAGGAGGCCACATTTGCCATGTCTTTGGAGCCAGGCTGGTATGGACAGATCATGCACATACCATGCTGTGGAGAGTCCTACATTGGAGAGACTTTAAACCTAGCATTCTTTCTATTACTGTTTCTATTTCAATTTCTATTCTATTTTTATTCCATGCTACCTCCTACCCATCCTTCCAGGACTACCTCAAGCTAATCTCCATGAAGCCTTCTCCTACTGTAGCCTACACTTCTTTATTTTCTGTATTCACACTCCATGGCACACATTTTAATCCTTGCTAATTGTTCCATGCATGTTTCATTCTTGATTTGCAATGTAAAGAAATTTGACTTCTGTTTTTTGTAGTAGTTGGAACCATGCTGGGCATATAGCAGGGAATCATTAAAATTTGCTAATGATTTACTGATTGAATGATTGATCACTTATTGAGGAAAAGAGGTACAAAGTCAGTTTGTTTAAAAAAAAAAGATTGCCTAAAAGTTCCATAAGCCTACATATGTCACCCAGTAGGGTATGCGAGAATTTAAGTTGATCACATTAGCTGAAAACTAGACCAAAATGTGTCACGGCAGAGTTGTTGAGTTGATGGAGTTTATTTTGTGTTCTATTTTGGGAGTCGATAAGAACTAGCTCTTCCTGTGGCTGCTAAAGTTTATACGTAAATTTAATTAGAAAGGAATTAGCTGAATCAGAGGGAGAAAGTATTTCCACATGCAGAACAAACTTTCTGAACTATAGGCCACCTTCTTTGCTCATCCATGATAATGCACTAATACCTTAATCATTTTGAGAGAGAAGCTACAACTGCAGTAATAACCATGCCAGGCTCCATCTGGAGGATTCGGGCTAGCTGAGGAAAAGACACCTGGCCCATAAGGTCAGTTTGATTAAAAGTAGGAATATTGTAAGTTGTGATTAAGAGAAATAAAATGGAAAGGATTTTAGGCCTCTCCTTTCCCCACTTGCCAGAGGTGGATATAAGAAGCTAAATGGGGAAATTCAAAATGCCAGTGATGTGTTAGGTTAGGAGCATTGTTCTATTTCCTATGGAGTCCATAAAGCTGACCATCTCTAGGTTGAATAGGAACTTTGACCATGAATTGCTGATCTCTGCCAGGTTCCTGGGGCATGCCAAAATATATTCTTATTTAGCCGTATTGAGATATAGAACAGTGAAGGTCAGAAAGAACTGGGTTTGAAACCCACCCGACACTTACTAGCTATATTGCCCTGGGCAGATCACTTACTCTTTTTTGAGTCTCAATTCCCATATTTGTTCATTGGGGATAATAAAGCACCAGTCTCTTAGAGTTCTTGTGAGAAATCCTAAAGTTGCTATTAATACCAGTACCAGCCACTATTATCACTGGTCTAAAAGGATTAGTAGCTCCACTTATAACTGATGTAAGAATGATTTCCTCTCTAAAAGGAAATTTTAAAAAATTACTGTAGGAAATAATGATGTTCTAAAAGAATATTTTGGGGCGTCTAGGTGGCACAGTGAGTAGAGCGTCGGCCCTGGAGTCAGAAGGACCTGAGTTTGGATCTGGCCTCAGACACTTAACACACACACATACACACACACAAACACATACACACACAAAACCTAGCCGTGTGACCTTGGGCAAGTTACTTAACCCCAATTGCCCTCCAAAAAAAAAAAAGAAGAATATTTTAAACAAGAAGAAAATAAAGGAGAAATCTGTGGTTTTATTTTGGTAATAGTAGATAGTTCTTATAAATTACTATGGACAATAAACCCTAAAGCATCGATTCAGTGGAAAATTCATGGTAATGAGCTTCTCTGAATTTCACTACCCTGGACTTTAAAAAGGTGGACCCATACTATATCACTCATCTATTCTTAAAGGTTTTCCAGATTGGCCTGATAGAGCTTGAGCTTTGAGCATGTAGCCTTCTAGAACCCAGGATCAATTCAATGCCACCTCAATGAGACCTTGGTTTAGGACTTTAATTGTTTTGATTGCATTTTATGATCCATGCATTTCTGATTGAATTCTGATCTTGACTTTGCATCATTGGACAGGCCTCAACTAGGCCTGATCTAGAATAGACAGAGATTATTTTGGTTTTGTCTCGGTATGTCTAATGGGGGCACACTGTCTGGCATACAATAAGTACTTAATAAATGAGCTAATAACTATTTGTTGATTTGAATTGAATCTAAGAACAATTGCCACATTGAAGACAAGGCAGCTGTGGGGGTCGTGTCTCACTACATGTGGGTCGTAGCTGACTGAAGAACTCAAAATGACTTTGCTCTTTGCCACTAGGATGAAAAGAAATATAACCTCCATCTCTGCAATTTTTTTCCTCTCTCACATTCAACAGCAGGGTGAGAATTGAGGTCAGGTTCTCCTCAGTCTTATAATTAGAACTCATATTTCTATTGTGAGAATGTGATTTGTTTTTCACCAACAAACCTGTGAAGGAGGTCATACAATATCCTCACAATTTAATGATTAGACACTAACAATAGTGGTAATAGTATACTTTTAGAGCACTTGACAATTTCCAAAGTGCTTTCCTCACAACACTCAAAATAACTGACATTTATCTAGGTTTTGCAAAGCATTGAAAACTTTGAGATTTTATAATCATGGGGAATTCTCAAGGAGGAAGTTCTTTAATGAATAAGTCTTCTTTGCAAAATAGTTTCTTCAAGCATTTCCTGTGTGTGTGTGTGTGTGTGTGTGTGTGTGTGTGCAGGTGGGGCAATGAGAGGTTTTGTGCCCTGCTGGAGGTCACACAGTCAGTATGTATCAGAGGATTCAAACTCAGATCTTCCTGATTGTAAGATCAGCTCTTTTTTCTACTACACCTCTCAAGTGCTACATGTAGTATCTTATTTGATTCCCCACAACATTGTGAGGTAGTACTAGTGGTATCATTATGTGCATTTTTCAGATGAGAAAATTGAAGCTCAAAGATGAGAAATTTACTCAGGGACACACATAGAGTAAGGGGCTGAAGTGGGATTGAAACTCAGCTCTTTCTGCCTTAGGGTCTAGTGCTCTCTATACATGCCTGATGTGGGTAGGTAGGTAGTACAAGTATGGTATTCTGCACATTTTACTGATAAGGAAACTGTGGGTAAGAGAGCCAAAATGGCTTTCCATAAGTAACTAGAGGTCCAAGTTAGGCTGGAGAATACAGGTCTAAATACTGTCAAAGTACATAGGGTGGAAATAAGCATCTCATATAGGAGGTAATAGGCTGGAACCATCTGAATCTACAGATATGGTCAAGAATCAGGGTTCAACCAGGGGAACAGTGTATACAGTAACATCCACAGTGTGTAATGACTGACTTTGATAGACTTAGCTTTTCTCAGCAATGCAAGGACCTAAACCAATTCCAAAAGACTCATGATGGAAAATACCATCCACATCCAGAAAAAGAAATATGGAGTCTGAATGCAGATCAAAGCAAACTATTTTGTTTTGTTTTGTTTTGTTTGTTTTATGTTGTTCTTTCTCATGGTTACTCCCATTTGTTCTAATTTTTCTTTACAACATGACTAATGTGAAAATATGTTGAATAGGAATGTATATGTAGAGCCTATATCAGATTTCATGCTGTCTGGGGTAGAGGGAGGGGAGGGGAGGGAGAAGGAGAAAATTTAAAACTTATGGAAGTGAATGTTGACAACTAAAAATAAACCAATTAACAACAAAAGAATCAGGGTTCAATCTGGGTAGAGAAATCAATAGATCAATAGGTTGATTGATAGAGCAATAAACAAAAAGATTAGATAGAGATAGATTGATGGAGGTACAAATAGAGGAAGCATTTATTAAGTACTTACTATGGTTTAGGACTAGGCAGCTAGGTGTCACAGTGGATAGAATACTGGGCCTGAAGTCAGACAAGCTCATCTTCCTGAGTTCAAATCTGACTTCAGACTCTTATTAGCTGTGTGACCCTGGACAAGTCACTTAACCCCATTTGCCTCAGTTCCTCATCTGTAAAATGAGTCAGAGAAGGAAATGGCAAACCAGTGTCTTTGCCAAGAAAACCCCAAATGGGGTCATGAAGAGTCTGACACAACTGAAAAGACTAAAACATTAACATGTTCTAGGCACTGTGCAAAGCACTTGGGAGAAAATACAAGCAAGCAAGACAGTCCTCATGGAGCTTACATTCTTTTTTTTAAATCTTATTTGTTTTATTCTGAACTTAAAAAATAAAACAAGAATTTCCATAACATAGAAGAATAGAAAAAAAGATGATTTGCATGTGAAACTGCAAATTTATTGTGAACAATTTGTTATTCCTTTTAAATATGGAATAAAATAATCATATTTTTTCTTCCCCCCTTTTTTCTTTCTTTCCCCACCCCTCAGATAGTTACCATTAGACACAAGTATGTATATATGTATATATGTGTGTGTGTGTGTGTGTGTGTGTGTGTATTTGAAGTCATTTTATACATGTGTCTATTTATCAGTTCTTTCTCTGGATGCAGATAGAATTTTTCTCACTAGATCCTTTGTAGTTAATTTGGATACTTATAATAGTCAAAATGACTTAGTTATTCAAAGTTGTTCTTAAAACAATATTGCTGTTATTGTATACAACATCCTCTTGGTTCTGTTCATTTTGTTCTTCATTATTTGGTGCAAGTCTATCCATGTTTTCCTTGGATTATCAAGCTCATCACTTCTTGCAGCCCAGCATTATTATATCACAGCCACAGCTTGTTCAGCCATTCCCCAATTGATGGGCATCCTCACAATTTCCAGTTCTTTGCCACCACAAAGAGAGCTGTTTTAGAACGTATAGGATCTTTATCTTTTTCCCTAATCATCTTTGGAAACAGATGTAATAGTGGTATTTCTGGGCCAAAGGGTATGAGCAGTTTAATAACTTTTTGGGTATAATTCCAGATTGCTTTCCAAAATGGTTGGATCAGTTCACAATACCACCAATAGTGAATTAATTTCTCAGTTTTTCCACATCACCTCCAACATGTCCCCTTCAATCATTTTAGCCAATCTGGTAGATGTAAAATGATATCTCAAGGCTGTTTTAATTTGCATTTCTCTAATCAATAATGATTTAGAGCATTTTTTCATATGTCTAATGGAAGATGACAATACATAAAGGAGAGACAGAAAAGAAGGAGAGAGGTAGCATTGTATGATCAGAAGGGAATAGTTAGGCTGGGAGATAGCACAAACAGGTCTGGCTGTTGAATCCAGGACAGATGCTGCCTTCCTTCTGCCTTGGTTTTAAGTGTCCTTACTTAATAAGGATAAGGTAGATAACGTCTAGTCCAGGGTTTTTTAATCTGAGGTCTGTGGAAAAATTTCAGAAGATCTATGAACTTAGAAGGGAAAAAAATTTCCATTTTTATTTCAATATAATTATTTTCATCTTATCTGTTCTATTTCATGCATTTAAAAACATTACTCTGAGAAAGGATTCTAAAGGCTTCATCACACTGTGAAAGGGGTCCATGGCATAAAAAAAGATGAACAAACTTATACATGGTATGAGTGCATTTGCGTGCACTTCCCAGAATTAAGGCAGCCTTCCTTAATCTTTGCTGATTGTCACACAGGTCTTTGAGGAAATCCTCAATCTTTTCAGCACCTTGTTAGAGTGAACCACTTTGCGAGCTTGTTAAGGTTAAGGGTCAATCTAGGACTGGGTCAAGAAGTCAGGCTGTAGTTGAAGCTAGGGATCTGTCTGCAGCTGATGGGAGGAGTCATTTCAAGGTTAAGGTTTGAGGTCAGCCTATAGCCAAGTTTACAGGACAGTGTGTGGCTAGGACAAGAAGTCAGTCTATAGTTAAATTTAGTGATAAGTCTTCAACTAAAGTTAAAGGTCAGTTCATGAGTGGGGTTAGATGTTAGTCTGTAGCTGAGGTTAAAGAAATTTATGGCTGGAGTAATGGGTCAATCTGCAGCTAATTCATGCCTGGACTCTGAGGTCAGACTGTGACCAAGTTCAGAGGTATATCTGTGGCTGGAGTAAAAACTCAGTCTGTAGATGAGGTTATGAGTGATCTTCTAGCTGAGGTTAGGGGGTAGCCCATGGTTGACTTTGAGCAGTCAGTTCAAAACAACATTTTTCTCTGTGTTAAACTTATTACATTATATAAAGGTTAAATTTCCTGAGCATTGTTCTCTAACCAGTTCAATTAACCAAGCTGGTCATTTTCACCTTTTTAAGTGAAAAACAAAATGAAGATTTTCAATTCTTCAGGCATACTCACATGGTAATGACATGCTAATTTGTCCTCAACTAGGGCTGATTGCTATCCAGCCCCTATTCCATCCTCAGCAGATTATCAGAAACTTTGTTCTGCCTTATCCAAGCAGTGTCTATTCCTTTGAGGTGTCATCCAGAAAGCTCTCGAATTTGTTTTCAGGGTATAGATCATATTAACAGTCAATGACTTGGCAAATACAGGTCTGGGGACTACTCTAGTTTTGATTCTAAGATTCAAGAAAATACATTTCCTCTTCTTCTGCCCTTGCTTTATGTGCTGGATGCTATCTAAATGTGATTTATACTGTAGACATTTGAAAGGAAAATGAATAGATATTTTTCATATATACTTACACTCTCTACATTAATTCACAATTGCCAGCTGTTAATACGCAGGAGACACAACAATTCAATGTCTTAAAAAAAAAGCCAACCCCCCCCCCCCAAACACAAAATCTTTATGAACTTACAATGTGAGGAAATAGAATTCTAATTTGACCTTGGTCTTTTATCCAAAGTCAGAAGCAGTTTGTCTGAAAATGTGGTAATTGTAAGATTAAATTCAGTCCCAATGGGAAGCTGAGAAAAAACTGATATGTATCTGTGCCTAACAACATTGAGAGGAAAAGGAAAGACAGAGACAGAGACAGGGAGGAGAAAAAAAGATAGGGGGAAATGTCCTTAAAACAGTCTGATAAAAGATTCTTTTAATTTCGATTGGATCTCAGACTTGGCCTTGTGAGGAGGTAGGGTATAGGATTGACTACCTAACATACTTTGTGGAACCCTGGGGGGTTGGGGGTTCTCTTCCTACAAATGTTCCTCCTCCCGCATCAAAGCCTGAAATTCTAACATTACAGAGCCATGTGTTTATTGACATCAATTGACATCAGTATGGTTTGAACAAAAGGTTACTGGGTCCCTTTTTTTTTTTTGCTTTTTGGAGGGCAGTTGGGTTAAGTGATTTGCCCAAGGTCACAGGGCTAGTTTTTATGTTAAATGTCAGAGGCCGGATTTGAACTTGTCCTCCAAACTCCAGGGCTGGTGCTCTATTCACTGTGTCACCTAGCCACAGCTATTGGGTCCCTTCTAACTCTTAGATTTCTTTTTTTTTATATATATATTTGAAACATTTAATCTTAAGACCTCGAATTTCAGATCCATTTCCTTCCTCCCTTGTCACCCATTCCCTCTGGGGTGATAAGTAATTCAGTATATGTTGTACATGTCTAGCTATGCAAAACATTATCATAGTAGATATATTGTACAAGGCTGCTTATAATTCCCTCCCACTCATCCCACCCCCCACCTGGTCCATTCCCTACATGATCCTGTCCCTCTTCTATAGTGGGTACTTCCAACCTCCCCTCCCCCCAAGGATGCCCTCCCATCCATCATCCCTCCTCTCATCCCCCTTCCCCCTATTCTGCTGCAGGTTGAGATATCCCATTTAGTATGTATGTCATTCTCTCCCTGAACCAAATTCAATGAGAATGTGGATTTGCCTTTTTTTCCCTTCCTATTCTCCCCCTCCCTTGCAACCACTTCCCCTTGCTTCTTCTACATGAGATAGTTTACCCTACCCTGTCTTTCCCCATCTCCTCTTGCCACTTTCCTCTCTCACCTCATAATTTCATCCCTTGAGTATTCTCCCTTCCCAACAAATTCAACCTATGCCCTCTATCCATATACACACACATTCACATATGTATTCAT
Organism: Gymnobelideus leadbeateri; assembly: GCA_011680675.1. Classification (NCBI taxonomy): domain Eukaryota; kingdom Metazoa; phylum Chordata; class Mammalia; order Diprotodontia; family Petauridae; genus Gymnobelideus; species Gymnobelideus leadbeateri. Next base: position 114,744 of record WOXC01003169.1, read on the forward strand.
TCTTCTTCCATTATTTTCATAGTGAGAAAGATATCATCACTCACAGTTATTGTTTTTCCATATAGGAATGTAAATAGTTCAACTTTGATAAGTTCCTTTTGATTTCTTTTCCCTGATTACCTTCTCAGGCATCTCTTGCTTCTTGTGTCTGGATGTCAAATTTTCTATTCAATTCTGGTTTTTTTCTCAAGAATGCTTGAAAGTCCTCTATTCCACTGAATGACCATATTTTCCCCTGAAACAAAATACTCAGTTTTGCTGGGTAGGTGACCCTTGGGTTCATTCCCAGTTCTTTTGCCCTCTGGAATATCATATTCCATGCCCTTCGATCCCTCAGTGTAGAAGCTGCCAGGTCCTGGGCTATTCTGATTGTGTTTCCACAATATTGAAATTGTTTCTTCCTGGCTGCTTGTAGTATTTTCTCCTTGATCTGGGGATTCTGGAACCTGGCTATAATATTCCTGGGAGTTTTCTTTTTGGGATCTTTTTCAGGAGGTGATCTGTGGATTCTTTCAACCTCTATTTTGCCCTCTGGATCTAAAACATCAGGGCAGTTTTCCTTGAGAATTTCTTGAAGGGTGATTTCTAGGTTCTTTCTTTGATCATGGCTTTCAGGTAGTCCAATAATTTTTCAATTGTCTCTCCTGGATCTATTTTCCAGGTCAGTGGTTTTTCCCATGAGATATTTCACATTGCCTTCTAATCTTTCATTTGTTTGGATCTGCTTAACAGCATCTTGATTTCTTATAAAGTCATTAGCTTCCATTTGCTCCAGTCTAACTCTGAAGGAATGAATCTCCTCAGTGAACTTTTGAGATTTTTTTTCCATCTGGCAAATTCGACTTTTTAAGTCATTCTTCTCCTCATTGCCCTTTTGGGCCTCCTTTGCCATTTGAGTCAGTCTATTTCTTAAGGTGTTGTGTTCCTCAGTCAGGCTGTTGACCCTCATTTCATACTTTTCCTGCATCCTTCTCATTTCTCTTTCCAATTTTTCCTCCACTTCTCTTATTTGATTTTTAAAGTCCTTCTTAAGGTCCTCTATGGCCTACAACCTGTTCATGTTTTCCCCTGGGGCTTTTGGAGCAGGACTTCTGACCTCACAGTCCTTTTCCTGCTCTATGCCCCCAAAATAGGAGTCTAGGGTTGCATTTTTCTGTTTCCTTTGCCTTGGCATGTTGCCACTTAATTGCTTGACCTTTGGGCTTGTTGCCACACTATGGCTTTAAGGCCAGATAGAGGAATTTTCATCCTGAACGTGTGGGGGGCAACTTCCGTTTCTGGCAAGCTGTAAACCCACCCACGACTTCCACCCTAGATCACAATCCAAATCCAGGGAGGTTAAAGCAAGAGCGATTACCCCCCCAAGACTGATTGCTGGATCTCCCTACAATTAATTGCAGGCTGGGAGCGGGAGCTGCCTCTGAAAACTACAAAATGGCGTGTCTCCTCAGAGGCTTCTAGCCCCCAGGGGAGGGGGCTGACGCATTCCCCCAAATACAGGTCCCAAAGTCCTTAGGACACTAACCTCTTACTTTGTCCTAGGCATGTCTAGGTTGATAATTCTGGAGTTGTCACAGCTCCTGGTGTTCTGGGGTTCCTCCAGCCGGCTGCTGGCCCTGCCCCCCTGGGGCTAAAACCTCGGCTCATGCGGACCTGGGCTCCGCTCGGCTCTGCTTCCTGAGCTTTGCGCGTTGCCAGCTCCCAGACTGCTGCGCTGGTCCTTCCTGCAGGGCTGCTGGGCTGTCCTCAGCGGGAGGTTAGCTTCTCTGTGTCGTTCTGTGGGTGCTGGGGCTCCAGAAGTTGTTCAGAGTCCCCTTTTACATAGTTTCTAACTCTTAGATTTCTTGACTCCATGATCCTCTAAATATATTGCCTCCAAAGTTCTTTCTTATATCTATGATTATTATGGATTGAGAACAAAGAAAACTGAATTTGAGTCTTCTCTCTAACATTTAATAATTGTCTGGTCTTAGATGAGCCTCTTTATATCTCTAAGTCTTAGTTTCCTAACAAGAATTTGGGGCTTGAAAGATGTTTGCTAAGGTTCATTCAAGCTCTAAAGACCTATGAATTTATGATTCTTTTAGTGTTTTGGACTTTACTTGAAAAATTCAAATATCCCCGAGAGGTGTAATACCATAAAATTTTCTCAGTTAAAATCTTAGGGAATGATCAAGACAGGACTGACTTTCAGGGTAAGAATCTGGTGGGCTAGGAGACAGAGGTACCAAAATTTGAAAAGGATAAAGGAGACATGGGGATGAGAAAATATTATAGTTTCACACTTTTTTTTAAACAAATGCTTTATTAACTTCTGTTTTACATCATTCATTTCCGCCAGATTTTGAGTTACAATCATTTTCCCCCCATTATTCCCCTACACAACCTCCCAGAATAGTAATCCCACAATATATCGCTTCCCCCAATCTGCTCTCTCCCATACCTTCTCCCATGCCCCCATCGACTTTTCCATTAGAGGAAGGTGAGTCTTTGCATCCCAATGCCTGCACATCTTATCTCCCTATTACAAGCAAAAGAGTATTAATAATAGTATTTATATATATTTGAAACATTTAATGTTACTACCTCAAATTTCAGATCCATTTCCTTCCTCCCTTGTCACCCATTCCCTCTTGGGAGATAAGTAATTCAGCATATGTTGTACATGTCTAGCTATGCAAAACATTATCATAGTAGATATATTGTACAAGGCTGCTTATAATTCCTCCCACTCATCCCACCCCCCACCTGGTCCATTCCCTACATGATCCTGTCCCTCTTCTATAGTGGGTACTTCCAACCTCCCCTCCCCCCAAGGATGCCCCCCCATCCATCATCCTTCCTCTCATCCCCCTTCCCCCTATTCTGCTGTAGGTTGAGATATCCCATTTAGTATGTATGTCATTCTCTCCCTGAACTAAATTCAATGACAATGTGGTTTTGCCTTTTTGCCTTCCTATTCTCCCCCTCCCTTGCAACCACTTCCCCTTGCTTCTTCTACATGAGATAGTTTACCCTACCCTGTCTCTCCCCATCTCCTATTGCCACTTTCCTCTCTCACCTCATAATTTCATCCCTTGAGTATTCTCCCTTCCCAACAAATTCAACCTATGCCCTTTATCCATATACAACTGTAACCATATACACACACATTCACATATGTATTCATATGACCACACACCCTTCTTCCATTGTTTTCATAGTGAGAAAGATATCATCAGTCACAGTTATTACTTTTCCATATAGGAATGTAAATAGTTCAACTTTGATAAGTTCCTTTTGATTTCTTTTCCCTGATTACCTTCTCAGGCATCTCTTCCTTCTTGTGTCTGGATGTCAAATTTTCCATTCAATTCTGTTTTTTTCCTCAAGAATGCTTGAAAGTCCTCTATTCCACTGAATGACCATATTTTCCCCTGAAACAAAATACTCAGTTTTGCTGGGTAGGTGACCCTTGGGTTCATTCTCAGCTCTTTTGCCCTCTGGAATATCATATTCCATGCCCTTCGATCCCTCAGTGTAGAAGCTGCCAGGTCCTGGGCTATTCTGATTGTGTTTCCACAATATTGAAATTGTTTCTTCCTGGCTGCTTGTAGTATTTTCTCCTTGATCTGGGGATTCTGGAACCTGGCTATAATATTCCTGGGAGTTTTCTTTTTGGGATCTTTTTCAGGAGGTAATCGGTGGATTCTTTCAACCTCTATTTTGCCCTCTGGATCTAAAACATCAGGGCAGTTTTCCTTGAGAATTTCTTGAAGGGTGATTTCTAGGTTCTTTCTTTGATCATTGGCTTTCAGGTAGTCCAATAATTTTTAAATTGTCTCTCCTGGATCTATTTACCAGGTCAGTGGTTTTTCCCATGAGATATTTCACATTGCCTTCTAATCTTTCATTTGTTTGGATCTGCTTAACAGCATCTTGATTTCTCATAAAGTCATTAGATTCCATTTGCTCCAGTCTAACTCTGAAGGAGTGAATCTCCTCAGTGAACTTTTGAGATTCTTTTTCCATCTGGCAAATTCGACTTTTTAAGTCATTCTTCTCCTCATTGCCCTTTTGGGCCTCCTTTGCCATTTGAGCTAGTCTATTTTTTAAGGTGTTATTTTCCTCAGTCAGGCTGTTGACCCTCATTTCATACTTTTCCTGCATCCTTCTCATTTCTCTTTCTAATTTTTCCTCCACTTCTCTTATTTGATTTTTAAAGTCCTTCTTAAGGTCCTCTATGGCCTACAACCTGTTCATGTTTTCCCCTGGGGCTTTTGGAGCAGGACTTCTGACCTCACAGTCTTTTTCCTGCTCTATGCCCCCAAAATAGGAGTCTAGGGTTGCATTTTTCTGTTTCCTTTGCCTTGGCATGTTGCCACTTAATTACTTGACTTTTGGGCTTGTTGCCACACTATGGCTTTAAGGCCAGATAGAGGAATTTTCATCCCGAATGTGTGGGGGCAACTTCCGTTTCTGGCAAGCTGTAAACCCACCCACGACTTCCACCCTAGATCACAATCCAGATCCAGGGAGGTTAAAGCAAGAGCGATTACCCCCCAAGACTGATCGCTGAATCTCCCTACAAATTTGCAGGCTGGGAGCAGGAGCTGCCTCTGAAAACTACAAAATGGCATTTGTTCTCAGTGGCTTCTAGCCCCCAGGGGAGGGAGCCGACACATTCCCTAAATACCGGACCCAAAGTCCATAGGACACTAACCTCTTACTTTGTCCTAGGCAAGTCTATGTTGATAATTCTGGAGTCGCCACAGCTCCTGGTGTTCTGGGGTTCCTCCAGCTGGCTGCTGGCCCTGCCGCCCTGGGGCTAAAACCTCGGCTCATGCGGACCTGGGCTCGGCTTGGCTCGGCTCCTGCGCTCTGTGCGCTGCACGCTGCCAGGTCCCAGACCACTGCGCTGGTCCTTCCTGCAGGGCTGCTGGGCTGTCCTCAGCGGGAGTTTAGCTTCTCTGTGTCGTTCTGTGGGTGCTGGGGCTCCAGAAGTTGTTCAGAGTCCCCTTTTACATAGTTTGGGGGGAATCTGGGGGCAGAGTGGCTTGGATGAGCTGTTTCTACTCTGCCATCTTGGCTCCGCCCCCGCTCTCACTATTCTATGGCGCTCTCCTAGTTTCACACTTTTGCCATAGGCTGGCCCTCCTGTGACTACACAGAGATTTGATAGGCACAGTTGTCCACAACTTATGAAGACTCCTAGAAGTGAAGCTTTTTGATAGAAGAATACAGAATAATGAATAACAAGTTGAGAATATGAGCATTGGAAGGGACTAAGTGGCCATCTTGTTCAAAGAGAGACTCAGACAGAGGAAATGACTTTGGGGAGGGGTAATGACAGACCTAGAATTCAGGACTCCTTGCTTTCAGGCTAAGGTTATTTTCACTTCATCACACTCCGCAGTCAATCTTTGAGTCAGATGCAATTCTGTGGCAGGCCAAGAGTACCCCAGATCTTCACATTATCAAATCCTTGTAAACAATAGTTGCCTTATTCCATGATAGCTGTTGATAGGCAGTAGGTGAGAACACATGTGTAGCCTACTTTAAGTCTCACCAAACTTAAAACATTAGTGCTTCAAATATTAATTTGTTATTTGTTCAGTGGATCTTGGAGTTGGTGTACACATAGAAAGAATGTTCTATTTCTTAGTTGGACTTTTAGACTAGCTCACAAATGTCTAACTCATAGAGTTATATTACTTGCTTTTGTAAAACCATTGTAAGATAGATACACCCTAAATGTGTTTCCTTCAAATTTTTCTTACCCACCTTTCTAGAAAAAATAAAAGAACACGACTGTTTATTTCTGAATTTCTAGAAGCCGTTGATTCTGGGTTAAATGTATTTAATCCTTTAATAAAAGGATTTGTTCTGTAAAACTTGAACTCCTTCAAAAGGCCACAGCCAAGGACCTAGAAGGTGACATGTGGCCTGGACGCCACAGGTTCCCCACCCCTGACTAGAGCTACCATTTTTCTTTATCTTTCTTTTATGCTTACCCAACTTGTGAGAATTCTGCTGCCTTTTAACATGCTGTACATGTTAGAAGTGCACCTATCAAAATGTAATCTGTGTGGTGTGGCATCCCCATACTGTGTAAAGTCAGTGTATAAGCTCATGAGAAGAGGCCCAAAGAGAATTTTCCCTAGTAAATATGGCGTTCCAGCTCCAAAGCATTGTGGGCAATGTAGTTCACAGTGTGTCCCTTACATTTAAAAAAAAATCATTCATGGTTGATTCCTTGATCATCTGCTGTATTTGAAATATTACTCAATTTGTAGAAATTTAATTTACCCACAAGTTGATAGAGACACAGTGAGGCACTGTTATGGGTTCTAACTCATGCATCTCAAACACTCTGCTTCAGTTGGTATTCCTGTGAGTGTTTTCTCATTTCCTACTTTTGGGCCTTAGATTGACTTAGATATATGGTGAGAGAGTAGATAATATGAGAGGTTACCCATGATAGCCTGCTTGCTGGAATTGTTTCAAGATACACTAGAATCTAGGGTTCTGACCTACTTCTCTTCAGAAGCATCATAGACAACAGAGGTTACTAGCCTTGAACCAGTTGAGAACACACTCTCCACATATTTTGCACAGAATTGGTTTTAAAGGTTCTCACTCTTCCTATACACCAAAATGTCTCTGGGAGTACACAACAAGGTACTTTCTTTCTTTCTATATCCACTTGTTCAATTCACAGAACACAACCAACAATACCCAATTTTTATTTTCTCTTTCTCTCATACCTCATGTAGTAATTGCTCTTTCCTCTAACAAGAATAATAATTCAATCACAATGCCCAAGGGGTGCTGCACCATGCTTACTCTACCTCCACTGGGTAATCAGTCAGCAGAAATGCTTACTGCCACTACTCTTATAGCTTGGGGAGTATGGTGGGGATGTTTGGGATGGAATCCACAATAGTGAGCAACTGTTTGCCATAATGAACAGTTGCAACACTGTATTGTCCATGTCCAACTGTTTGCCTTTCATCAGACTTTATTAAGTCTTATTTATAATTTTTAATATATAATTTAATTATATAATTTAATTATTTTATTATTTTAATATTTTAATAAATATATTTAATATTTGTTTATATATAATATATAAAATTATATATTATATATAAGTATATATAATATATAATTTTATATATTATATATAAATATATAATATATAATAATATAATATTTATTTATAAATATATAAATGTATTTATATATTTATATAAAATATAAAATTTAATATTTTAATATAATTAATAAATATATTTAATAAAAATATTTTAATATATAATTTAATTAATATAATTTATAATAATAAGTCTTATTATTAAATCTTCATTAAGGAATATCAATCACACTGAATTTGGGATGAATCACAAGCAGTGCTAGAATGATTACATTTTACCAATATAATTTACAATAGTTACAAGTATATCTTTATCATTGTACTTAGTTGTTGGCAGCTAAGTAATAGATAATGGATAGAGTGCCAAGCCTGGTCAGGAAGACTTGTCTTCCTAAGTTCAAATCTGGTCTCAGATATTCACTAGCCGCATGACTTTGACCAAGTCACTTAATCTTATTTGTCTCGGTTTCCTCATTTGTAAAATTAGCTAGGGAAGGAAATGCAAGCCACTCTTGTATCTTTGCCAAGAAAACCAGAAATGAGGTTGTGACTGAAAATGATTGAACAACAATAACACATTTTAGGAAGGATATCGACAAGTAAGCATGTTCAGAGGATGGTGGGCCTTCTGGATAGTTATACATATGGGCATCTAAAGGAAATTCAGAGGTTTAGCCTAGAGAAGTACAGACCTAAAGGACATATGTTAGGCGTCTTTAGGTATTTTAAGAGCTGTTATGTGAACAAGGAGTTAGGCTTCGATGGTTAGAACTTAAAGCATTGAATGCTGAGAAGTTGTACAGAAACAACTTTAGCTGGAAACAAGGGAAAACTTCGCAACAATCAGTGTACTCCTAGTGCAATGCTCTACCTCAGGAGAGGTGGAGTTCTCCCTCCACAGAGATCATCAAGTAGAGGCTGAATAACAAAAGATCTCTGAAAAGGACCTAGGAATCAAGGTTATTACACAAGGAATTTCTATTTGGGTACAGGTTGAACTTGATGACCTATAAGGTCTCTTCATTTTTAGAGGGAAATCAGTTAATTGGTTATATGCAGATAAAGGCAACTTAGAAGTTGGTAACCAAGTCATGTAAGGAATAGTTGAAAGAAATTAGGATACTTAGCTTGAATGAGAGAAGACATCAGAAAGACATTATCTCTGGTTTTTAAATATTTGAGGGCTGTAATAGAAAAAAAAGGTAGTGAACTTACTCAGTGTTGCTTCAGTGAGTAGACAGGGTTAGTGGGTAGAAGTTACAGAGATATTAATTTTTAGGGACCATCAATTTAGCACTAGATGGAATCTTAGAGAAAATCTGGTCTAATCTCTCCTTTTACAGTTGAGGATACTGAAGCCTAGAGAGGTTATGAATTGGTCAGTCTCACAAAGGTAAATCACATCCCTTTCCCCTATTGCAGCCCTTCAAATACTTGAAGACCACCATTCAGTTTCTACCAAATCTCTTCTCAAGGTTGGAGATTAAATACTATCAGTCTTTTAATGGATCCACATGAGTTTTAATTTAAGACCTTTTACCATCTGGGCTGCCCTCTTCTGGATGGTTTCCAGCTCATTAAAGTCCTTAAAATGTGATACCCAGTACATGACACAAAATTGCAGATTTCACAAGAATACAAGGCAATTCCTACCAATGGATTAGTAAATGCTAATTGCCCAAGGTTTTGCCCTTCCTGGGGAATTTTTTTTTTTTTTTTGCAGTTTAACTGTGTCTTGTAGGAGACAATGACTTAAGCTGGAAGAGTATCACTAATAGAAGTAGATTTTTTTCCCCCCTAGGAACCTGATACTCTGCATAGACTAGCCCTGAAGAATGCCATGCATTTGTGTCACAAGGTAAAGGGAGAAATAAATCAAAGAAACTATTTGCTGTTTCCTCAAAATAGTTTGGTAAACTTGTAATGACCTTCACCTGGTACAGCTGTTGAACAGCAAACAAGAAGACCCAGAACAGCAATTTTAATCATATTTTTCTTCACTCTCCACACAGCAGGAATAAAAAGTTCAGCTGGGGAGACTAAAATGCAATGAGTAAAAATCTCCACCAGTCATACATCTGGCCTTTAATTACCCTATGGTATTTATTTCATCAAAAAAATATTTTGACTCCTATGACTGATCATTCTAGAGCAGAGGAACGCATTAGCAAATAAACAGGAAAACACACAAATTTGTCAACAGAAGGATTACAACGGAATGCAATTAAATGCAAAATGTATTTGCTTTTTAAAAGTGGTTACACATAAATTAGTCTGTCAGGAAATGTAGGCAACTAATTGCAGGAAAAAAGTATGCCATAAGATAATAATATCTTTATATAGTCTCTTCCAACAACACAGAAATGATTGGGTACATTGTTAATAGAATAGAAATCACATTGTAGTCATTAAATTACTTTTGGGGGGAAGAAGCCTATTAGAATCCATTCTATAATGTATTTACTCCTTTTTTATAACTTAATCAGAATTTAAGTCTTGTTTGCAGACTAAAATAATGATTTTGCCATTTTTATAGTAATTTTAAAAATATAAGGAAGGCCTAATATATCAAAGACTTGCTTGGTTCCTGTTGCCAAAAGCTCTATAGCTAGAGTTATTTTCTTCCTTATGCTGTCCCTGTTCTCTAAGTTATTGTGAACAACTGGTTGCTGGATCCCTACCTGGTCATTTGTTGACATAACTTTCTCTCACCCTATAACTAGCTATAGATGTATGTTTATCAGGGTCCATGGGGAAGAGATGGTGGTGGGACAGTGAATCTATTCTTCATTTGAATTGAATTCAGCATATGTTGATTGAGTCAAATTCAATACTTGCATGGATTTTGTTTATATATCACTATCATGACTTCAAAAATCCCACAAACATCTGTTAAGTGTCTACTAGGTATTGATCAGTATGCTAGGCGTCAACGGAGAAACAATACAAAAATAATCAGACTTCTTGTGCCTTCCAGGAGCTTACACTCTACTATGAGATTCAGGGTGAGGGAGGTGGGAAGATTTTGAACATCAATATTAATGTTGAATAATTGAAATTAATTTAATAACATTAATATTGATTAATTGACCTATGAGTGGACAATTCTACCACACATCATGGGCTATTATAAAGGGAGTATGAGACTTGAAAACTAAAAGTAGTAGTTCATGTAGTGAAAATAATGAACCTAGGGAGGGTTAGTCTTGAAAATTGAGGAATTAGTAGTAGAGGTGTTACTTACATGTGTCTTACTTCCTTAAGTCAAGTCAAGTTACTTAACCTCTTTTAGATTAGGTTTCTTTATCTGGAAAAAGAAGAGAAGGTGGATTAGCAGTTATCAAAAAGTCCCTTCCAGTTTTTGAATTCATAATCCCTTGATATTATGAACTCATCATCTTTTTCCTTGAAACCTGACATTCTGCCAAACTTCCTTATTTCCCTTAATGATACCACACCCATTGTAGATTTATTAAAGGCTGCATTACCAGTTGTAATGTATGTTTCAGAGGAAAGTCTCAGGTGTGGGCTAGACTGAGGATCCTTCCAAATCTAAAATTTTATGACCATGAAATAAGTGGATAGTGTGATATGATAGAAAGAACACTGGATTTGAAGGCAGAGGATCTGGGTTCCATTCCTTTCTGCTATTCTTTTCTTTTTGCAATGCATATAATCTTAGCCCAAGTTTTCTCTTTGAAAAGTGAAGATGTTGGATTAGAAGATCTTAAAAGTCAATTGTAGATATAGATACTAAATGTAAAGACCCTACATCCACAGTTAAGGCAATTTAGCATTGAACTAAATGCTATTGGTCCCTCTGTGGTCTCTTAGTCTGGTTCTAGTTCTCTCTCTCTCTCTCTCTCTCTCTCTCTCTCTCTCTCTCTCTCTTCTCTCTCTCCCCCTTTCTCTCTTTCTGTGTTTCTGTCACTTTCTTTTTTAACAAGGCCTTGTTAGTACCCCCAAGTTCTATTAAATGAGTCTCTTATGTACACAATCCACTATGTATACACTATACACTATGTACACTATGTATACCTAAGTCAGTACCTTATTTGGTACCAAAGAATTTAAGGAAAAATATAATGGTTCCTTTGAGATATTAGCCATGTTTTCCTCTTGCCAATGTTCTTAATATTTTATTCCCTTTTTCTGACTTCTAGCTTAATGCTGGAGTTTTGACTATTTGCTTCCAGGCATCCATAATGGCAACTATTTTCCTCCTTGAATTTTTTTTTTAATCAGCACTAGACTCCCCTCATATGTTCTGGACATTCATCTTCTGCCATATAGCCTTGATATTTACCAATTACTTGCTTAGATATCTATCTCAGTCTGCTGCCAGACTCCTCTGTGATTATTCTTTTTTTTTTTTTTAAAGCAATTGGGGTTAAGTAACTTGCTCAAGGTTACATGGCTAGTCATTATTTATGCGTGGGTGCTCATTTTCTGAGGCCGGATCTGATCTCGGGTCATCCAAACTCCGAGGCCGGCGCTCTTACTCACTGCGCCACCTCGCCGCCCCTTTAGGGCAATTGGGGTTAAGTAACTTGCCCAAGGTTACACGGATAGGTTTTTGTTTGTGCGGATTAAGTGTCGGAGGCCGGCTCGGAACTCAGGTCCTTCTGATTCCAGGGCCGGCGCTCTATTCACTGCGCCACCTAGCCGCCCCTCTCTGTGATTATTCTTAAGCAATTCCAATAGTTACCTGTGAAGAAACTTCTTGGGCTGGATTATTTTCCTGTATCCCCATATTCATCCATAGTTGAGACTCTAATACTTGTTGCTCTTGTTTCCCTAGGTACAAGCGAAGCAGTTATGCAGAACTTTAAGACATATAAGAGCCTTTAATTTTAACAACTCACTGAGCTAAGAGGAACCAAATATTATTAGTCCCATTTTATACATGAGGAAATTTAGATTCCTGTTAGTTGCCTCGCTCACATAATTGGTAAATATCAGAATTGAGAGTTCAACTCAACTCTTCAGGCCATCAGCTTTTTCCATCCTGGGCCTCTCTCATTCAGCCCTCTTACAGAATATAGTAGGTACTAAGGAAGTGTTGATTGAATTAAAGAGAGAACTAGAACTGAATCTACCGAGAAGAGCTATAGGAGTTCAAAGGAGGGAGAGAACATTTCTGGTTAGGGAGATCAGAAAAAATCTCATGAAGAGGTAAAACCTTAGGACTTACTGACAGCCATCTTAATTCCATGTATTGGGATGGCTCAAATGCTTGGCTTGCTACAAGCACAGAATATAAAAATGTTTCCTTAGCTCATATGGATTTAGTTATGAAGTACAAGGCAAGCATACATAAAGAGAATCATCTGATTCTGGGTCTAGTTCTAATGACCATTGGTTCCCCTGGTTTTCTTTCCAATCAGACTCATCTAGAATAGTGTGTTCAGTTGTGAATAATATGGATTAAGAAACACATTGAGAAACTGGAGAGTATTCAAAGCAAAGCAATCAAGATTGTAAAGAACCTTGAGTCCAAGTCACATGATGAGGATTTGTTGGAAGAACTGTTTAGTCTAGAGAAGACTCAATTGGGGAAAAGATATCTATTATCAAATATTTGAAGGGCTATTATATGGAAGAGGAATTAGACTTTTTCTTTTTGGCCCCAGAGGACAGAATACAGAGCCAAAAGTAGAAGTTGCAAGGAGAACAATTTAGATTTATCAGGAAAAACTTCCTAACTACTAGAGCTGTCTCAAAATGGAATGGACTACCTCTAAAGCAGGGGTTCCTTTTTTTTTTTTAATAAAATTTTATTCATGTATTTTACATATTACCATAAGTTCCCCTAGTATCTCTCCCCCTTATTTTCCACCCAGGGAACAAATATTTTTAAAGAAAAAAATTAGAAAAATTGATTAATACATTAAAAAAGTCCAAAAATCCATATGGGCAATAAACCACATTTATGGACCTCCCACTTCCACAAAGGGATAAGGTGCAATGTCTTCTTTTACCTCTTCTTTTGAACTATTCTTGTTTTTTGTAATTTTATATTTTTGAATTTTTGTGTTTTTTAAATTTACATTGTTGTAGTCATTGTATATATTCTTTTCTTGACTCTGCTTACTTCACTTTACTCTGTTCATGTCTTTCCATGCTTCTTTATGTTTCTTCACATTTGCCATTCCTCATAACACAGTAATATTACTTTATATTCATGTACCCCAATTTGTTTAGTAATTCTCCAATTGATGGGCAATTATCTATGTCCAGTTATTTAGTATCACCAAGAATGCTGCTATAAATGTTTTGCTGTATATAGGGATTGTTTTTCATTTTTGAAGAGGACCAATGACATGGGTGATGTCCTGATTTGTGTATGAACTGGATTTAAGCAAGGCAGAACTGCACGGTCCATCAGCCTTACTCTTTATTCCAGAGTCATTGAAGAAAAATTGGATATGCCTGAAATGACTTAACAACAAACAAAGAAGTATAAGCCTAGTAATATAATTTCTGGGTCAGAAGGCATATAGATCAGGGGTTATAAACTTGGGCTCCATGAGTTTTAAAAAATATTTTGTTAACTGTATTTCAATATAACTGGTTTCCTTTGTAATTCTAAGCATTTTATTTAATACATGAAAAAAGCAACAACATTGTTTTGAAAAAGGGTCCATAGGCTTCAGCAGACTGCCAAAGGGATGGATCCTTGATACAAAATGGTTAAAAACCTCTCCTCCAAAGGTGTTGAGTTCCTTTTCTTTAAAGGGCTTCAAAAGGTCGAACATTTCCTAGTTGGTTAAGTCATAAAAAGACCCTTTTTTGTGTATGTGTTGGACTTAATGGCCACTGAGAATCCTCCCAGTTTTCAAAATCTGAGATTCTGTGATAATCACAAAATTTTCTGTGTTTTGTTGTTGTTTTTCCTATTGACACTGTTTTACTTAATTTGTATAGTGTTTTTGTGGTTCTGCTTAGCTGACATACTATCATTTGTTCATCCCAGTTCTTAATCTGGGGTCCTCGGACCATCAAGCAGTTTGTAGATAGATTTCTGGGCACCTGTTAACTTCGATGATTAAAAAAAATACATCGGAGCTGCTAAGTGGCACAATGAATAGAGCACTGGACCTGGAGTCAGGAGGACCTGAGTTCAAATTCGGTCTCAGACACTTAACACAAAAAAAAGTAGCTGTGTGACCTTGTGCAAGACACTTTGGGAGTCAATTGCCCTCCAAAAAAAAAAGCAGAAAAAAATACATCTTTTTTTTCCCATTAACTTCTAACTGTTTTAGCATTTTCTTCAATGAGTTAAAAATATTTTGAGAAGGGGTGCACAGACTTCACTAGGCTGCCAAAGGCATTCATGATGCCAAAGAGATTAAGAATACCTGGTTAGGCATTCCTTAATAAATGGGTATCTCCTTTGTTTATAATTCTTTGATCAAATTAAAAGGACTACTAAGAATAGTTTGGAGTCTTGGACATCCTTGGGGTATATGCTTCATCGTGGGGATCTCTGGATCAGATAAAGAAATTTTAGTCACTTTAAAAAAAGCATAATTCCAAATTGCTTTCCAAAATGGTTGATGCAATTTACAGGCATGATTTGTTTCCAAAGAGATCTCTTATTTTTTTTTCTTGCCATAAATTTAATGGTAGGCAACTATCAGATTTAGGCAAACACAAAAGTCCAAAATCCAAGGATTCAGAATCCTGTGAAATATGTCTTTGTCTAGGGCATCTAATATCCTGGTCCTAAAATAGTGGCAAGATAGAGTTTACAGGTCAATGGAGGCAGGTGGCTGCCTCTGAGAACAGAATCAAGAAAATGTTAGTTATTTTTTGATGTTCTGTGTCTTTTAGCGGGTCTGCCTTTCTGACTAGATTTATAATTGAAGAGTTTGGGCTTTACCCATGATTAAAAGTTTATAAAAGTTAATTTGACCAGATCTGAAATGGCTTGTGTCAGGTCTTAGGCTGGGCTATTATTGTTCTCCACGGATGGCACAGGGCCCTCTATATTTTTATGATATCTCAGCCATAAAGCTCACCCTGGAAAATATTCAAGGAGACTTGCTGAGGTGGCAGAAATACACTCGCTGTGGATGGAAAGATCAGCTATTATTAAAATGAACCCATTAACAAAAATGCTTTATAAACTCCAGATGATCTCTTTTCTATTATCCCACAAGAAGATTAACATTTTAGTGTTGCTTTTATGCAGTTGGGGAAAAGATAAATAACCCAAGGTTAAATAGGATCACCTTTCTCTTTCCTGTGCAGGGGTGACACCAATTTCCTTGCTTGGGAATGTACCATCATTCTAAGGATATGGGAAGACAGAAGGTGCCTTGCTCACTCTCTAGGATTCTTGCTATTTTTTTCTTTCATAGAATCAGAGATGGGACTTTGCAAAATTGTGAGGGCAGTTAAGTTTGCCTTTAGTGGCTCTGTACCCCTAGGCAAGTCACTTAACCTCTTAATTCTGTAGGCAACTTTCTAAGATCTAGTTAAAGAGACAGTGCTGGCCAGCATTGTTAGCTTTTTTTGTGTTAGCTATACCAATGAAAGCAAAGTTATCCCTACCTCTATACCCGTACCCTCCTAGCCCCCATCCCTTTGAAGTTTCCCTAAAGATTTTCTGTTGCCACCATGATCCCACTCTCCTCAGTATACTTAAAAAATTAGAGCAAAGGAATCTGATAAACTTATTTACTTTGTTTTTAAAGAGTTATTTTAATCTTTTTTCTCCCCAGGGGATTTGCATTTTTAAATGTTGGCGGTGATGATGATTTGCATTTTAAAAGAAAAGCCAGGAGAGAGCAATGCTTTAACCAGAAACAATGATGCCACAACAGAGGAATTTCAGGCACTTGACAGCTTTACTTGAGAAATTTTTCTGGTGGGGGACTCTTTACTATCTCTCCCATTATTCTGGCTACAACCAATGACAATTCTTTCTCAGGATTCACTTAGAAAAGTTACATATGCCATCAATTTTTTTTCCTGAGAAGAAAAGAAAAAGGGGCTGTTTTTTAAGCTATTCATACCTGTAGTCCCCCACCCCGCTACTCATATCTGCACTAGCCTGCAAACCACACAGGAACTTGCAAAACCATTCTTTTCCATGTCACATAGGCTGAAAATCCTTTAATAACTTTATAGCATTGAATTCAAATATTTGTTGGGTTTTCTGGACCTTTATCTATCCTACCCACTTAATTTTTTCCATTCCCATTATTTGCCAATACTCCTCAACTTCTGCTCCAATCAGGCAAATCTCCTCACTTCCTGTCCCCTGCATTGTTGCCTCAGATATCTTTGCTCATGTTGACCTTCCTAGGGCCCTGGAATATCCTTTCTCCCTTCTTCTGTCCTACTTTCAATATCTTTTAAATCTTTTACAATGTGTTATTGATGGATAACTCTCTACCCCATCTACTTTTTCCAAGAAGCCTTTTCTATCTGCTAAAAGACTCAGTGATATCCCTCCTCTTCTCTGAATTTCCAGAGCAATTATAGCTAGCACCACATCATCTAGCACTTAATTATATTCTGGCTTATGTCATTCATTATTATTTAGTATGAATATTAATGTCCTTCTCAGCAGACAGACCAGAAGCTTTTTGAAGGCAGGGGACTGTATTTTCTCCTTTTATGTTTTCTATAGCATCCAAAACTCATTTGAGCACTCCACAAATACCATATATCATGCCAACTTTCAATGTCTTATGACCCATGCCCCTGGGATGGTCTTTACTATATCAAGTTCCAATTTCTTCTTGTTATATTAATTCCATGGGATTCATGGTAAAACATACCTCCTTCCTATCAGTTAAGAGGTAGAAGAATACAGGCATGAAATGAGTATCCCTTGTTTGACATAATTGTATTGATATTGTTTAACCATTTTTTTTTTTTGTTTTTTGGTGACAAAGGAATGTTCAATGGGGAAGGCATAAGTTGCAGGTTCCCCACCCCTGGCATACACTTATCAGGAAATGTATGTAATATTTTTTAAAGGGCATCAGTAAAACTTTTTGATTTTAAGAATTAAGGCCATTTTTTTTGTTTAATCCTCTGGAAATAAAGAGGAAGAATAGCCTACTGTCCATTCTCTGTGGAACAATCTTTTACCCAAAGTTGTGGGGCAGTCCTTTTTTTCTTTTCCTTGTCTTCAAGTAAACAATATTGGTTCTTTTAGCATTTTTCCTGACACTTTAATCTTTTCCATGAGTTTCTTCTGAACTCCCTATGATTATACAGGGCTGGCCTATAGCCAAATTGTTGAATAGGTAGAGTTTGTCTTTGGGGTCTTCCTAACTTTCAACTGGAAAGGGATAAGACAAATTCCATAATTGACAATACCTTAAAATCTTAACCCTATCAGGGGTATTTGCATTGATCTTACAATTGCTTTTTTTTTTGTTGTTCAGTCATGTCTGACTCTTTATGACCCTATTTGGATTTTCTTGGCAAAGGTACTGGAGTGGTTTGCCATTTCCTTCTCCAGCTCATCTTACAGTTGAGGAAACTGAGGCAAACAGGGTTAAGTGACTTGCCCAAGGTCACATAACCAGCAAATATCTGAGGCCAGACTTGAACTCTGGAAGATGAATCTTCCTGACTCCAAGCCTGGCACTCAATACATTGTATCACCTACCTGCCCTGCTCTAATCTAAAACAAAATATTTCCATTTTAGTCAGGGTTGTCAGGATATTCCAGGTGTTGTAAGTTGCTGTGTTTTGTTCCAAGAAAGATAGAAATGAAAAATGCCATGAATTAGATAAATTCCCCTTCTAGGGCCAAGGGTGTGATATCTAATTTAAGAGGAAAGCAAACATAAGCCAAAAGCTAGGCTAGGCTAGTACCAAGGAGTTTTTGGAACACAGAGATGCATGGTGATTAGGGAGATTGGTAGCTAGAGCTGAGATTTTGGGCTGATGGGAGAGTGTGCTCATTAGGAAACCAAAATACTAGGATTGGCAGGGAGTTGACTAACTCTAACCCCTCCCCTCCACCCATCTTCAGTTTCTCAGGGCAGATTGCCATCATGGTTATAAATAGGGTCCATCTGCAAAACTTCCTTTGAGGAGTATGTTTTATACAGCCTGTTGTGTAGTAGACTTTTAATCTCCAGCCTCAGTTATAACTAGGGAAGCTGCTCACTGCTTCCTATTCTTATGACACATGGACCACAAGGTAGCTAGGTGGCACAATGGAAAGTCCAGTGCCTGGACTCAGGAAAACCTGAGTTCAAATCTTGCCTCAGACACTGGGCAAGTCACTTGACCTCTACCTGCTTCATTTTTCTCAATTGTAAATTAAACTCATAATAGCACCTATCTCAGGGTTATTGTGAAGATAAAATGAGATGTTTGTAAAGCACTTAACATGGTAACTGGAACATAAAAATCACTTAAATTCTTGCTCCCCCCACCCTTTTCATAAAAGTAGTTTTTTTTCCTGAGGCTTTTAAGGTTCTCTTTTCTTCAGGTACTGGGCTTCCTTCTGCTTTCTTAACTATCCATTGGCCTTTGATTCTCTACTTTTTCTAGAATTGTGGCTTCAAAATAATCCTTTGTTCCTGCCATTTTTACTCAGCTTTACATGCTTTTGATCAGTGGTCTCTAGCTCTTCCTTGATGCTTGACATTTTTTCATCCCCCTCTCCCCACCCCCAACTTCATCCTCTACCTTTATCTTGAACCTTTATCTCCTGATCCTGGCTTCTAGTTCCACCTCTTGAATTAATCACTAGAATTAGCCACAGCTCAGGCTGACACATCTGTTGTGGTCCAATGATGAAGATTATTTAGGGGTAAGAGGGACTGGTGAGAACTCCTCAAATTACTACTGGTAGCTGATTATCTAGTCTCTAGATAGACCTAGTCATGGTAGGATGATGACTACATCTTAGCCTCCAGTGCAATAAACTAGTTCCCATTTGGAGTCACATAGGGTGGGGCTCAATTCCACTGTGGCATACTTAGCAAATTTCTACCACTATGAATGGCATGGATTTTGGTTGGTTAATAATTCTTTTGTCAACTTTGATTAAAACCAACTAGAACTCTGTCAGGTAATCCAGGAATACTTTCTTTTTGCTTTTATCATCTGCTTAAATTTCCACATTATACATTCAGAAAGTCCTAACCAAGAAGAGCATGTGAGATAAAATAAAATGTGTAGAATTTTCCTGATTTATTACAATTGAATTTCCTTCTTCCCCCCCCACCCCCCAAAGATGTATCTGGAATGCAGATCAAGCCTTTTAAACTGCAGGGGGTGTAGAGATGTGGCTCTTGATAGAACTAGAGGTTTTAAAGTCTGCACCCAGTAGACTTAGAAATATCCATTAGAGTCACTTAAGCTTTCTGGGTTTCACTTCATTTTCCATTAAAGGAAAGAAATAATATTAACCCTTCCCTTTTCTACCTACTTCACTACAATGATATGTAGATAAGATAAGATAATGTATGTGAGAGCACTTTCAATATTTTAAAGTGCTAAAGAAAATGTCTTTACAATTGTGAATAGTCCATCTTGGAAAATAATTTGGAATTAAACTGTTCAAACACTTTGACTCACAGATCACACTTGCATGTTTATAGTAGCAGAAAACTAGAAACATAGTGAGTACCCACTGACTACAGAATGGTCAAGTAAATTGTGGTATACCAGTGGAATGGAACATTATGGTGCTATATGAAATATAGCTATATGTGATATTTAGGAATACATGGGAAGATTTATAAGAATTTATAAGAATTAGCAATAGATTTACAAGAATGCATTCAGAATGAATTAAGCAGAACCTGGAAATAATATTCACGATGACTATAAGAGTATAAACTAAAAGGACACCATTCATCACTAATTAAATTATCTAAATCTATAATCCTAAACCAATAATCCTACAATCCCTATAAAATTTAAGAAAAAAATAAAATGGGTGGCTAGGTGGCACAGTGAATAGAGCTCTAGACTTGGAGTCAGGAGGACCTGAGTCCAAATCCAGCCTCAGACACTTAACACACTTACTAGCTGTATGACTTTGGGCAAGTCACTTAACTCCAATTTTCCTCCAAAAAGAAAAAAAAAGCAGAAAATACTTACACTGGCATCCTATTCTGATGTTTCATATAGAAATAGAAGTGACTTTGAATTCTGTAGGTCTCTGCCAAGTGAATATAAATTCTAGCCACTCTCATGAAGTTTGAGATACTTTGGCTGTGTGACTTGTGAAATCAACTAGCTCAATTCATAGAGGCTTATCACTTGTAGGCTGGCTTTAAAGTGATGAAATTTTCAGCCAAAGAAACTCTAAAAAGCCATCTACTGAGGAGTGGAGAGATTGTGATAGAAGGAATGCCTAAGTGGACAGAATCACAGATCCCTGAAATAATGAAGGAATTAAAAAGTAAATAATTACGTTTAGAATCATATTATAACTATTAAAATTAATAATCTGTATAGCTCAGGAACAGAAACTTGGTTGAATTGAAAAAATGCCTTCATTCACTTATTCTTTTATTAAAAATATCATTAAAAGCCTACGTTGTGCCAGGTAATATTTTCAGGTGTTCAGGATACAAAGACAAAAACAGTCCCTCTCCTCAAGGAGATTACATTGTCTTAGGGGAAAACAGATAAAAAGCAAATACAAAGTAATATGACTGGGAAGGGCAGCCAATTCTCCAATCAATAAACATTCACTAAGGGCCTACTGTGTTAAATGTTGGGTTTACAAAAAAAAGGCAAGAAAACGCTAACCAAACAAAAAAAAAACCCATAATCTTTTATCATCCTTCTCCAAAAGACTTTAAAAATGAGTTAATATTCTAAATTACTATTGCCCTTGGTTGCCATCTCTCTTTGCTCAACAAATAACTTGAATATTTGCTGTCTAAGGTGGTTTTTTGGATCTTTTAGTTTCCTTGTTATAGCAGTTGATTTACACTGTTAAATTTCTAGATAAAATTTTTATAATCAATATCAATGTCCTTTCCTCCATTCATTTCCCATTTTATGGTATCATTAACTCATTTAAATAGGTTAGGTTGTAATTGTTTTAATTACATACCACATTTTTTTCTCATTTCCATTCTTTCTAATCTCTATGTGTATCAATTGTGATCTTTGGCCTATCAAATCTGTTATCTGAGTAGTTAAAGATTTAGTAATAAAGGAAGACATGCATTTATTAAGTGTATATTATGCACAGTGTCTGAGGTGGGATTTGAATTCAAGACTTCCTGATTCCTTTTCCACTGCAGTATCAAGCTGATTCCATCATAACTCTCATTAGTGAAGTGATGTTCCTTGGCTATTAAGATATAATCAATTTTGTAATGTTTTTTAGTAAAATTTCTCAGGGATCTTCATATACAATGTCTTCCAATTCTTTTCTTAAATGTACACATGAATGAGATTTCTTTGTAGTTTATAAATCTTTGGCCTCTTTTGTTCCTTACATATTTCACACTATCCTTGCTATTCCCACCTTTGCATTGGAGTCACCAAGAATCATAGTGTATGTTGACTTAATTTGGGCAGTCTTATCAAGTTGTTAATAACCTCTCCCCTCCCCCTTCTCTCTTTAACCTCTGCAACAGGTATTGGCACCTGAGCAACAGTTATTTTCAAGGGGTTATTTTGTGCAAATGCTTATCAGGACCATACTAATTTAGGTTTACAACTGCCAAGTTTCTCTTCCTTTCTATCCACCTTCCTCAAACCCACAACCCACTCCTTCCCAGGTTTAGAAGCTATGGTCACACATTGCATTTCAATGCCCTTGGTAGTGAGTTGTGATAAGAAAGGTGTAGAAAACTGTGATTTGATGCTCTAAATCACTATTGATTAGAGAGATGCAAATCAAAACTACTCTGAGGTACCACATCATACCTACTAGATTGGCTAACATGATAAAACACGAAAATGATAAATGCTGGAGAAGATGTGGAAAAATTGGAACACTAATGCATTGTTGGTGGAGTTGTGAACTGATCCAACCATTCTGGAGAGGAATTTGGAACTATGCCCAAAGGGGTATAATACTGTGCATACCCTTTGACCCAGAAATACCACTTCTAGGTCTGTATTCCAAAGAGATCATGAAAATGGGAAAAAGACCCACATGTACAAAAATATTTATAACAGTTCTTTTTGTGGTGACCAAGATTTGGAAATTGAGGGGATGCCCATCAACTGTGGAATGACTGAACAAGTTGTGGTATATGAATGTAATGGAATGCTATTGTTCCATAGGAAATGATGATCAGGTGGACTCCAGAAAAACCTGGAAAGACTTGTATGAACTGATGCTAAGTGAAGTGAGCAGAACCAGGAGAACATTGTATACAGTACTAGCCACATCATGCAATGACTAACTTTGATAGATTTAGCTCTTCTCAGGAATGCAAGGATCTAAGATAGCTCCAAAAAACTTATAATGTAAAATGCTAACCCCATCCAGAAAAACAATTATGGAGTCAAAATGAAGATCAAAGCATATTTGTGCACACACACACTCTCTCTCTGTCTCTGTCTCTCTCTCCTTCTCTCTCATTTCTTCTTTCTTGTGGTTCCTCCCATTGGTTCTAATCCTTCTTTACAAAGTGACTAATATGAAAATATGTTCAATACGAATGTATGTGTAGAGCCTATATCAGATTGCATGCCATCTTGGGGAGGTGGAGGGAGAAAGGGAAAGAAAATTTAGAAATTTAGAAAATTCAAACTGTTATGTAAGTGAATGTTGAAAACTAAAAACAAATTAGTTAATAATAAAAACAATCATGACTTGAGTAACTGAGGATTTCTGCATGAGCTTAGATTCAAGAGGGTCTCCAATTTTCTGTAGTATCTCTACCCCGACTCCCTACCATGGCACATTCATCACTAATTTATCTTTTTTTATAAGCAATCTGGTTAAGTAACTTGCTCAAGGTTACATGGCTAGTTATTATTTATGTGTGGGTGCTAATTTTCTGAGGCCAGAACCGATGCTGGGTCCTCCTGACTCTGGGGCCGGCACTCTTACTCACTGCGCCACCTAGCCGCCCCTTAAGTTTATCTTTAAATAAAATTGAGAATGAAAATATATTGTCAATGGTTACATGGCCATGGCCTTTATACAACAAACAAAAAACAAGTTCTGAAAATCCATAATGTGAGGTGGTTTTCTAATTAAACAATGCTTTCAAATGATTCAAGGATGCTTCTTTCATTTTTCCTTAAAGCATTTCTGGATCCTTTAGTTTCAGTCATTTTTCAGTCATGTCTGACTCTTTGTGACTTCATCTGGGGTTCTCTTGGTAGATACTGCAGTGACGGGCAGTTAGGTAGTACAGTGAATAGAGCACTGGCCCTGGAGTCAGGAGGATCTGAGTTCAAATACTCCCCCAGACACTTGACACACTTGCTAGCTGCATGACCTTGGGCACATTACTTAACCCTAATTGCCTTCCCCCCTCCAAAAAAAAAGCTACTGGAATGGTTTGCCATTTTCTTCCCCAGCTCATTTTGCAGATGAGGAACTGAGGCAAATAGAGTGAAGTGACTTGCCCTGGGTCACACAGCTAGCAAATATGTGAGGTCAGATTTGAATTCAGATCTTCCTGATTCCAGGTCATCTGTTCTATCCACTGTGCCACTCTATCCATAGCTGCCCCTACTTGTGGTTCCAAAGGATATCAAAAGCCCAGATATTGGTTAGTGGCAAAGCTCTAAAGGGTTACTCTGTACATTGAAAGGTACTATACAAATCTGATATATTATTAATACATTAAGGTATTCATCACATCATTGCTATAACATTTGGGCAATGATGGTAATGATAATTATGCATGGACAGATTGCTTATGTCCAGCCGCAATCCAACAGATGTAGTTCAACATACAAAACAGATGTGTACACTTCTAAAAGATAGTTTTAGGTCAGGAAATGATGAAGAAAGTAAGATTTGTTGCTATGTCATTTTAAGTTATTAGGCTCTTAGGAGCCATACATAAAATCTATCTTAATTGGGCAGTACCTGCTATCAATTTGCTCTGTGAATAATACTTCATTTTAATTTATTACAGTCCAGAGAAGTGTGACATGTTCTAAATACCTGTAGAAAAAGGGAGCTGCTGGGTAATGTCACAGTCTCATTTTGCTTCATTTCAGGAAGAACAGCAACATTTTGGCTGCTTTCTTCCTTAAGCTGATATGCCAGAGTGGGGGACATGAAACAATATCATGAAACACAGATTCACAAAATCAGCATCATGGCACTATTTCATCTGTCTATAGCTGTTCCTAAGGTAACCTGTTCCTGACAAGGCAGAGCTTGATCACACTTTGCCTTATATCGTTTCATGTGTGCTAATCTGGCATCCTGGACCAGCACTGTCATGTTAGAAAGCCCCGTGTTTGTACTCTCTTTCCCCAGGGATGAGGGATTGAGCTCAGTGGGCCAAATCTTCCAGATGTGCCATCATTGCTCATGTCTCTGATATATTCTGAGTCTTTGGAGTAGCATAGGATCTGATTGTAGATCTACATAGACATAGAACTGGAAGAAGATAAACAAACCACACGAGCTCCCGAGGGCCTCTCTCCAAAGGTCAGATATTGAGAACAAGCACTCAGAGTGTTCACTCATGTATATTAGGATGGAAACCCCAAACTACCACATAAATAAATTGTGAATTAAAATATATGATCAAGGGTTACCTGGCCTTCAAATAACAAACCAATGTGAAATGTGAAATTCCATACTGTGAGATGGTTTTTCTCATTAAACAATGCTTTCAAATGATTCAGTGATGCTTCTTTAATTTTTTTTTTTCCTTAAAGTATCCCAGATCCTAAGGGTGTTAAATATGTCAGTATAAGCTCTCTCCACCTTTAACTGACCTGTAGTCTCTCATATGCTATGCTGTGAACTTTAGGGAAGATGACCTGATTTAACAATCATCCACCAGCACTATTTTAAATAGAGATCTTGCTGAAATACTTTATCTCTAATCCAAATGTCTGTGGAGTCTCTAGAGCTCACCTCCATCAGTGTTTCTTGGAGTGGGAGCTCAAGCAAGTTCCTGCTTTTACTCTGTCATCTTGGCTCCACATCCCCATACACACACACACACACGCACACACACACACACACACACACACACACACACACACACACACAGACACCACATACATACACCTATATGTATATACTTAACAAGTAGGAAAGAATTTTTAAAAAGGGAAGGCAATAGAATTAAGAGAGTTTGGAAGAAAAAAAGAGAGGTTGGGAAAAACTTTCTGTAGAAGATGGGATTTTAAATAGAATTTAATGGAAGCTAGGAGGCAGATTTAAGGAGGAAGAGCTCTATAGACATGAGGACAGTCAGAGAAAATGTCCCAAAGAGTAGGTGACAGAGAGTAAGAAGCCGGGAAAGGTGGGAGAGGAATAGATTGTGAAGCAAATAATAACAAAATCGCAAAATTACTTCTTTCTGTCCTTTTGAAATTAACTTCCATCCATCTCCCTCAGGCAGGCAAATGTGGAGAACACTGATTTTATTCTGTGTAGTTGAAGCAAAGGTCACTTTGGTTAATATCAGAACAGCAATATCCTAGTGAACTGAAGAATGCACCCTGTATACAGAGGAAGTCCTGGGATAACTGTTGGTGCACACAAATCGTTGCCCAGAATGATCCTCTGGGCAAGAACCAAGGAAAAGTATCAAATCAGCATTTGCCTCTCCCACCTAACTTGCTCTTTAAGAGTATATATCGTGCCTTCCAAAATGGCTCCCTGAACAAAGTAGATGCTCCATTAATGTTTACTAAAAGACCATTTGACAAATCTATCTTTATAATCATTGATTCTAGAGAGATAATTAGTATCAAAATATAAAGAACCCACCCACTTTTTTTGTACCTTAACTCTGCAACTGCTAGCTACTGAGAGTCCTTTGATGACAAACACATTTATTTATCCTGCTAATTCATCCCACCTTTATTTAATGCTCAGTTGCATGCTCAGCTCCAGCATTAAGAAGTATGGAGGATATGATTTTGCTATCCTGGTAGAGCTCAGAGTCTATTATCATACTATTGTGTTATACAATGATACAGTTTTAAACTGGAGAAGATAATCTCTACCTCCAAGCAATACACTGAATATTAATGATATCTTGTTCTGACAGTTAGGGGTCTGTCTTGATCATGGATAATCTGAAAACTTAAACAGATTGTGAAACACTCATTACTTTAATTAATTAATTTTTAGTTTTCAACATTCATTTCCACAAGATTTTGAACTCCAAATTTTCTCCCCATCTCTCCTCTACCCCCACCCCAAGATGGTAAGCATACTGAACATTCCCTCCTCCAGGCTGGTTTCTCTTATATTGCCCCCTATCCTTCTCCTTCCCCTCTTCCCCCTTACTTTCTTGTAGGGCAAGATGGATTTCTATACCCCACTCTCTGTATATTTTATTTCCCAGTTGCATGTAAAAACAAATTTTTAACATTTGTTTTAAAGACTTTGAGTTCTAGATTCTTTCCCTCCTTCCCTCCTCACCCACCCCCACTGGAAAGGCAAGCAATCCAATATAGGTTATACATGTGAAGTTATGCAAAACATTTCCATAGTAGTCATATTGTGAAAGACTAACTGTATTTCCCTCCATCCTATCCCCCCTCCCATTTATTCTATTTTCTCCTTTGACCCTGTCCTTTTTCAAAAGAACATACACTACTTAAGATTGGGTTCTTGTGAGACATAAGTGAGATAATAGATGTAAAGCACTTTGCAAAATCTAAAGCATTATATAAATGCCAGATGATGATGATGATGATGATGATGATGAACCTACAGTCACCAAGCCTCCAGTCTGGTGATGACTTCATTCCCCAAGTTTTCTCCTGTACTCCTACTGAGCTCAAACATTGTTTACAGAGCAATGTGGGTTTAACAACCAGCCCTCCAGAAAAAAAAAGTAAGTAGAACACACTTAAGTTTAATCTGCATTATTGACATTTTCTCTATTCTTTTCTTAAGTTTAGAAAATCAACAAAACAATGTCAAGCCCTGCTTTGTGTTTGCCAGTTTCCAAGGTAGATATGCTCACTCTGAAAAATTTCAGATTGCCCGGCTCAAGCACATTGGAGCTGGCTCTGGCATGCTCTTGCGCTAGACATTCTACATGCTACTCTGCTGTTCACTGTGGACAGGGGGACAAGTTGAAATAAAATTCTCTGCCTTTCTGGTTCATCTCCACAGATGGCATAGACTTCAAGATGAGACTATCTAAAGGCAAAATTATGGGATTTCTAATTTTCATATGAGTGAAGTTTAACAAGCTACATTCAAAGCAACTGGCATGACTACTTATCAGAAGGGCCTACCTGTGTTTTAATATTCCTGTTCAAGGCAGCACTTGTCTAACTCAGCAATATGATTGCAATAGATTAAAGGAGTGAGCATACGCTCTCTAAATTTTGTTAGGAAAACATCCCAGGTCTTTAACTAGTGTTTGCCATTGCCACTAGCTTTTGGTCTCACTCCTTTCTGCTTTTAATAGTCCTTGGCCTCCAGGTATAAAAAAGAAATTAAATCCATAAGGCACAGCTTCCGATTTGTTCTCTTAATTAGTTCCTGCCATGGTGGATTAATTCCATCTGCAGTGGGCTGCCATCTTGGCAGAAGTTTATAGTGCTGGAATGGGGGATTAATGAGGAGAGAGGCTGAGCCGGCTCCTCAGCTGTCCAGAAGCTTCCTATAATGGGATCACTGCAGATGGCACCAAGATTCCCCTGAAGTATCACTGAAGGTGGTGATTTTTTTTTAAACCTGCCACATACAGTTCCTCATGTTCATCCAAGAATGAAGCCCTAGGAGCTGGAGTTTGGATAAAGAAGGGTGGACAGAGACTTGGTTACCTCAGGCATCTGTCTCTCAACTAGTTAGACTTTCCAAAGGGCTGAGTGCTGAAAAATCATGTACTTGTACACATGAGCAATGAGACCTAAGAACTTTTTTTTTCCTGATGGCTCTTTTTTTTTTTCAAATCACATAGGACATTGTAAAGCCCAGCTTCCTGTAAAGCATGTAAATCCTTGTGCTACAAAAATGGACTCATATTTCACCACAAAAACTAATTTTGTGGGCTCTAAAAAACAATTTGTTTCAAGATTATAAGGTTTTGTTCTTTTGTTTGTTTTGTTTTGTTGTTGTCCCTGTTCCTGTCTTGTTTTTACATCTTGGCAGCTGATGATAAAAACTATTGAAGCAAAAGATGACATTTAGGAAGTCATCAAATGCCTATATTAAATACAAGTATCTGCAGAACTTTTATCCTCATTTTTCTATAGGATAAATGATCATCTGCACTTGCTACATGATATATAAGAGGGCATTCATTTCCAGGTCCAGTACTCTGGACCTTCTCTATTGTATTCCATAAAACTCTTCATTCTGGAAAGTGAATCTAGCCCTAGAAATCACACATCAGAAGTAAACTCCAACAAGGAGTATACTGCTAAATATTTAACAACTGGCTCCCTAGGAAAAAAATATGCATGATACACCTTTAAGTTTAATCTTAATTGAAATTTTCTCCATCTCTTTCTTAAAACTCCACAATAAAAACAATAAATTCACCCCTGATTTCTGAGTATTTGCTGATTTCCAAGTTATAAGTGCTCATGTTTGAAATTGAACAATAACCGTGTTTGAGGTGTGAGTAGAACGGTTCTGCATCCTACCCTGCACTCTCTCCCTGTGATTGGATGGCTCCTCCCAGAATCTATTGTTTGTCCTTTGTTTTCAAAGATGAATCATGACATCATGGGGTGATAGTATCTGTGAACTGAATTTAAGTGAGGTAGAATTGCACAAATTCATCAGCCTCACTCTCTTTTCCCGACTTATTAAAGTCCAGTGGCAAGGCAAAAGTCAGAAGGACTGGCTAGTGGCCCAGGGTACAGGGGATGACCTTGACATCTTTGGTGTCTGACTAAGCTCTAAGCACTCTATAGCACCTATCTTAGCTGCCTTCGTGAGCATTGGAATAAATTGTTCTCAGACTTTGCATGCTTGGGATAAATATCCCCTAACTCAATGATGGGTTTGAGGCCTGCCAATTACTCTTGATCTGCCCATCTGCTAAGCTGGTTTTACCAGGGTATGGCTACCATCTATGCTGCAGGTGAGAGTTGGGTGACAGGCAGATGCCAAATGCATATGAGTAACCATGAAAAGGGCCCAACAAGCCCTCACCAAAGGTACTAGTCCTTCTTGAACTATTTAAGGAAGATGACCAGACCAGGCATATCTTATTCCCCTCTAGACTATCCTCTGAATTTGCTCTCCCATGCCATCTAGCTGGGGACCTTCAATCTCCTCTGTGTGTACCCTTCCCCCTTCCTCTTCAGTTCCCTTTTATGTGTTGCTTTTCTTTCTGCTTGTAGTACTATTTCTAGTGCTTACAACAGTGTCTGGCACATAGTGTTTAATAAATGCTTGTTTACTGCCTGAGTGACTAATAAGTACTTATTGAACAATGACGATGTGACTATCACTGGTGAAAGCAAAGTAAAAAACATAATCATTGCTTTTGAAGAACTTAAATTTTCATTGGGTGTGTGGGGAACCAGATTATGAAATAAAACAAAGCAAAATGAATGAGAGACCACCCACAATCAGTGCCAAACAGATTGACATAGAAATTAAGTATAATAGTGCTTCAGGGAATGGAGAAATCACAATGGAGTAAAGTAGTTAGGGAAAGATTCTAGGAGAGGGTGAAACTTGCATTTTCCCCTGAAGAATGAATAGCTTTCTGATATAAAAATAAGAATGGACAGTATTCTAGCGGGAAAAACATGATGAGAAAAGGATAATTCTGTTTCCCATAGGATTATTCCTTTTAATGAAGTATTGTGGAGGCAAATTGGAAATATCACCAGGCAGAGACAAGACAACAGAATGAAGTGAACATTTTTGCCAATCTCTTCCATCACATTTCTCTAAACAACTTAAAGAAGCATGTCAAACCAAATTCTGTAAAGAAAAAAACAATGAATACTCACAGTGACTAATGTTTCTAGCCCAAGGAGCTCAAGAAGACAAAAAGAGGTTTGTTGACACTGGTATGTGGAATGACCGAGAACATGGTGTGGTAGAAGCAGCTTGGTCTGTGGTCCTCAGAGGCTATGGTAGCAGGGGTATCAGGGATTGTAAGGGAACAAAATACCTGGTCAAAGATTCTAGGGGAACCTTGCACGAGCACAGGGTGTGGACATAAGTGCATTTTGCAGCGTCATTGCCTATTACCAAGTTCTGGGTCATAGTACCAGGGAGAAGAGTGGTTGCAGGTCATGAGGAATAAGGGCCCTACCAGGGTAAGGACCAGAGCATAAACCATGAGGATAATGACCAGAACCTTTCCTGGATCACACTGCCTTGAAAGTATTGAAAATTTGTACCCCCTAGACCTAAATATAAAAGCAGAAGAACATAAAATTTTCAGAAAGATTAAGAAGATCATATAAATATCCCCCACCCACACCGCTAGAGGCAAACAGAAACCAACTCTAACATAAAGTCCAAAGTCAAGAAATAGTTAGAAAAATAAACAAAAAAAGAACCTGATCATAAAAAAATCTACTATGGTGACAGGGAAACTTAAGACACAAACACAGAAGACAATAACTTGTAAACATCTACCAGCAAAACCTTAAAGAAAAAGACAGATTGGGCACAAGCTCAGTACAAATTCCTAAAAGGAACTGAAGAAGGAATTTTTTAAAAGCAAAAAAATGATTTTAAAAATTAAATAAAACCAAAAGAAATAAAAGATCAAGATTGGAAAAAGAAATAAGAGCACTGCAAGAAAATTACAAAAAGAAAATTGACAGCTTGGGAAAAAAGGCACAAAAATACTGAAGAAGTATTACTACTTAAAGTTATACTATTTTAAGCAATACTATTTAAATTTAGAATTGACCAAATGATAAAAGAGGTACAAAATCTCACTGAAGAAAATAATTCCTTAAAAATTAGAATCAAGTACAAGCTAATGACTCCATGAGATAGTAAGCAACAATAAAGCAAAGTCAAAAGAAAAAACAAAAGGAAATGTGAAACATCTCATTAAAAGAACAACTTTTTAAAAATAGATTTAAGAGAGATAATTACACAATTAATTGACTACCTGTAGGTAGCATTAATAAAAAAGAATCTAGACATCATATTTCAAGAAATTTTAAAGGAAAAAGGTCCAGATATCTTAGAACCGGGGCAAAATAGAAATCAAAATAAGTCATTAATCACCTCCTGAAAGAAGTCCCAAAATGAAAACTCACAGGAATTTTATAGTTAAATTACAGAGCTCTCAAGTCAAGTAGAAAATAGAGCAGCTAGAATGAAATAGTTCAAATATCAAATAGCCATGGTTAAGCTCATAAAAGATTTAGCTGTTAGAACTATAAAGGATTGAAGGGTTTAGAATATGATATTCTGAAAGGCAAAGGAGCTAGGATTATGACCAAGAATAACCTACCCAGCAAAACAGTATAATCCTGTGGGGGGAAATGGATATTTAATGAAAAAGAAGAATTTCAAGCATTTCCAACAAAAAGACTGAAGGTAAATAGAAAATTTGACATTTGGATACAAGAATCAAGAGAAACATATAAAGGTAAACATGAGTTAAGAAATGAGAATTGGTAACCTTCCACTGTTTACATTCCTACATTTGAAAATGATACATTGTAATCTCTATCAATTTGAACATCATTAGCAAAGTTAGAAGGAGTCTACACAGACAAAGGAAAGAAGCAAAAATTAAATGCACCTTTTTGGACTAAAATTAAATAAAAATCATGTCTAATAAAATGTCTTTTGCTTTTTTTTTTTTGGAGGGGGGATGGCAGGGCAATTAGGGTTAAGTGACTTGCCCAAGGTCACACTGGCTAGTAAGTGTTAAATGTCTGAGGTCAGATTTGAACGCAGGTCTTCCTGATTCCAGGGCTTGTACTCTACTCACTGTACCACCTAATTGCCCCTAATAAATGTCATTAATTACAGATTAATAATTACATACTAAATAATTTAATCCTAAAGAATTAGAGGGTCAAAGAGAGAATTATAGAAACAATCAATAATTTCATTAAAGATAATGAAAAGAATGAGACAACATAGACAAAATTTGTGTGATACAGCCAAAGCAGTAATTGAGGAAATTTCATCAATTGGGGAATGACTACTACTTTAATACATTTGGCTCAGTTCCTTATATATCTGAAAAATGAGATTTTTATCAGTGAAACTCAACATAAAATTTCCCCCAGTTGCTTGTTTTTCTTCAAATTTTTGCTTCATCGTACAAAACCTTTTTAATTTTGTTATGAAAATTATCCATTTTGTTGCCTGTGAGTCTATCTCTTTTTTTTATCATAAATTATTGATAAAGGGGATAATTCAGAAAATCCTAGAAAGACTTATATGAACTGACACAAAATGAAGTGAGCAGAACCAGAAGAACAATTTGCGTGGTAGCAGCAATATTGTAAAGATAATCAGCTCTGAAAGACCTAGTAACTTATCAGTATAACTATCTACCACAACTCTATGGGACTCATAATGTAAAATCTATAGACATCTAGAGAACTGATGAACTCAGTATTCAATTTGAAGTTTTTTTCCTTCTTTTGCTTTTTTTTTTTTTCTGAGAACATGGTTAATGCAGAAATATGTTTTGTGTGACTTCATATATATTATGGATATCATATTTTTTCCTTCTCATTCTGTGGGGAAAGGGTTGGAAGGGAAGAAATAATTTGTAACCAAAAATAAAAATAAAATAATAAAGAATAAAAATCCCACCAGAGTTTACAGGGAAGAAGAGGTAACAGAATGACAGCTAAGAAGAGTCAAAATCATTTGCAATGTGCTACTGTTCCCTTTATAAAAATCTACATTATTCTCTTAGTCATGGTTCCCAGTCCTTACTCTCTTGGTTGCCTATTTTGAATGCTCTCCATATTTGTCAGTGTTCTTCTGAAAATGTGGTGCTGAGAACTCAATGTAATACTCTTTGACTAGGATAAAGTCCATTTCTCATGTATCTCATCTTATATATCTCCCTAAATGTGGTCTAAGACCATATTAACAATTTTTGCTATGTTACACTGCTTGGGGGAGGGAGGGAGAGAATAAATATTTATATATCATCTACTATGTGGCAAACATTGTGTTAAGTATATTACAAATATTATCTCATTTGATTCTCCCAACAACCTTGTGAGATAGGTGCTATAATTAGCCCTATTTTATAGTTGAAGGAACTGAGACAAACAGGTCAAGTGACTTGTCTAGGATCACACAGCTCATATGTATCTTGTGGTAGATTTGAATTCAAGTCTTTCTGACTCTAGGCCCAAAACTTTATACAATTTGCCACCTAGCTATTGATATATATCATTCTTCCAAATCACCAAAAATGTCCATATCTTTTTCACATTTTTCTAGCTATGTCTTCACCATCCTGTATTTGTGAATTTGACATTTTGAGTTTAAGTGACATTTACCTGTATTAATTTTTACCTCATTAGATCTGTCCCCTATGAAGAACTTCTTAGATTCAACTCTGCCATCTAACATGTTGGTTATCCCAGCCAGCTTTGTGTCATTGCATACTCAATAGATTAAAATGTTAAAGAACATAAGGCTAAGGACAAATCTTTGAGGTACTCAACTAGACCATATTTCTTTTTTTTTTTGGAGGGCAATTGGGGTTAAGTGACTTGGCCAAAGTCACATGGCTAAGTAAGTGTATCAAGTGTCTGAGGCCAGATTTGACCTCAGGTCCTTTTGACTCTAGGGCTGATGCTATATTCACTGTGCCACCTAGATGCCCCAAAGAATTTTACTCTTGTGAAATACTTTTATTTTTGGAGGGGGGAAGGTAAGGCAATTGGGATTAAATGATTTTCCCAAGGTCATACAGCTAGTGAATGTGTCAAATGTCTGAGGCTGGATTTGAACTCAGGTCCTCCTGACTCCAGGGCCAGTGCTCTATTTACTGTTCCACCTAGCTGCCCCTTTAGACCCTATTTCTACCTCCCACCCCCAAACTGGGCATCTAGTCTAATCATACAACCAGTTCCAAATGTAGTTAGTTCCAAATCACAATCAAGATTGTAAGATTACTGGGGATCTATGCCATATGAAGCTAGCTTGAAGGAACTTAGTATATTTAACCTGGAGAAAAATCATCTTATAGGTAACATAAAATCTGTGTATTCATCTGTGTTATTGTTAAGTTTACATCTTTAATCTTGTTCACAAGGATAATATTAGAGATAGCAAAAGGCTTTTTTTTTGAGATCCAGGTAGAATGTACACAATTGTCCTGATCTATGAAAAGAATTACCTTGTCTAAATCAGAAGAGAAGTTGATCTGAAATGATCTGTTCTTGTTGAAGCCCTGCTGGTCCTTAATGCTGTTCTTATGTCAAAACTTTAAATGATCTGTGACCTCAACTATGTGGGTAGTCTATCAAATGGTATAGTTCATGACTCATTTAGTTCTCTGTGACTCTTTACACGTTCTATCATAAAATCTTCATAATGGGTCTATCCATTGCATTGGAGATTTTCCTCTTCAGGTCTTTTAATATTTTGAGGGTATTGAAATATTTCAGCTATTGGGTAAAGAACTCTCTATTCAGTAAAAACTATTGGGAAAACTGGAAAGCAGTCTGGCAGAAACTAGGTATAGACCAGCCTCTTATACTATATATCAAGATAAGCTTCAATGGTACATGATTTAAGTATAAAAATGGTATCATTAAAAAAATTACAGAAGCAAGGAAAAAGTTAACTGCCAGATGGATAAGGGAAGAGTTTTTGACCAAACAAGAGGTAGAGAGTGTCACAGAAGGTAAAATGGACATTTTTTTAAATGGACACTTTTGATTACATAACATTAAAGTTTTTTTTACCTTATCATAACAGATTCTCTTTAATTCTAGCATGAAAAGCTCTACAAGAGCATATATTTTACTTTATCAACTTTGTGAGGCTGTTATACACATTCAGTAGAGTGATGATTGTTTAGTACCACCACTTAGCATCTTAAAATTGGGGAGCATAGTCTTGAATTGTTTAAATAAAATCCACAAAACTTAAAAAAAAATCAGAAGCCATCCACAGTTAAACAAAGTCAATTAGGAGCTATACAGTTTAATACTTTATGTAAATAGTCAGTCTCCAGTAAGGGCTACCAAAAGTGATTTTGAGATCCACATCCTAGGAGTTGGATCTGTGACAGTATCTTGGGCAGGGATGTGACTGGTCAAAAGTGGGAAGTGGGCCCTGCAAAAGCCCAGAAAAATAAAGAGAGCTGCAGTTTCTGCAGCTTCCACATCTGCCTTTGTCAGCTAGACATGAACTGTGAGAATTAAATACTCATCTTTACATACACACAATTTATTCTGGGAAAACAAATTGGCTTACAAACATATAAAAATACTTGTTAACTAGTTTAATAAGAAAAGAATATAAAAAAAGTATATAGCAAAAACATTAGTGATCTCTGACCCTAGAAAGATCAATTCCATTTGTTTATATTACATCAAAACAAAAAGAACTATAATTTGTTTCCTTGAATCCCTTATCCAGAAATACTCAAAAAGGAAGATAGACACAAATGATTGTTTGACCCCTTCCCCCTTCAAATAAATGACTAAGAAAGATCCCAAAGAAACTGAAATGCTTTTCCAGAATGAGCCCAGGTATTTGGCCACAGAGAACACCACCATCATTAGCCATGCAGTAGCAACAATGGCAGGAGTAGTTAGAGCCCTATAGTTGTTCTGGACACAGAAAAAAATACAGTAGCTGGTTGGATGTTTCTGGCCACTGGAAACCAGAAAGTACAGTGATCCAAAACACTGCACTTTTGTTACCCCATTTCAGTGGGTTAACTGAAGTTGAAATAAGGCTAACTGAAGTTGAAATAAAATTTTATTCTCTTGAGCAAAAAAGTTAATTCACATTTTCTCCTAAAACAAAACAACCCCCCCCCCCAAACAAAACCTCCCTAGGTTTTGATTTAGGATGGCAGTAGGCACTGTGATCTCAGAAGTTAAATATTAATTATTTTGCATACAATGATTTCAGCTTGGAAAACAACTGGGGACTCAAAGGGTGATTCATCTTGCTATGAGTGAAAACCCTTAAGGAATCATATTAATTTTGAGTGTGTGTGTGTGTGTGTGTGTGTGTGTGTGTGTGTGTGTGTGTGTGTACACACATATAGATGTTTAGCTTTTTTTTTCCCCAAATGCTTTATTAACTTCTGGTTTACATCATTCATTTCCCCCAGATTTTGAGTTACAATTTTTTTCCCCATTCCCCACCCCACACCCCAGAATAGCACTTCCACAGGATATCCCCTCATCCAATCTGCTCTCTCCCATATCTTCTCCCACACCCCCTTTGACTTTTCCAGTAGGACAAGGTGAATCTGTGCCCCAATGCCTGTATATCTTATTTCCCAATTATATGTAAAATAGTTTTAGTAATAGTATTTATATATATTTAAAACATTTGATTTTAAAACTTCAATTTCCAGATTCATTCCCTTCCTCCCTTGTCACCCACCCTTACTGGAAAGACAAGCAATTCAGTATATGTTGTACATGTGTAGCTATGCAAAACACCACCATAGTAGATAAATGGTAAAAGATTGACTATATTTCCCTCCCTCCTATCCCACCTCCCACTTGGTCTATTCCCTACTTTGATCCTGTCCCTTTTCAAAAGTGGGTGCTTCCAACTTCCCTCCCCCCCCTTTCCTCCCATCCTCCCTTCCATCATCCTCCCTCTCATCCCCTTCCCCACTACTCTCCTGTAGGGTGAGATATCCTATTTAGTATGTATGTCATTCTCTCCCTGAGCCAAATTCAATGAGAACAAGGTTTTGCCTTTTTGCCTTCCTGTTTTTCCCCTCCCTTGTAACCATTTTCCCTTGCCTTTTCTATATGAGCTAGTCCATCCCATACTGTTTCTCCCCATCTCCTCTGGTTATACCCCTCTCTCACCTCTTGATTTCACCTTTTAAGTATCATCCCTTCTTATTAAATTCGAACTGTGCCCTCTAACTATATACACCTGTACACATATACACACACATTCACATATGTATTTATATGCCCATATATATTTCTTCAACTATTTTCATACTGAGAAAGGTTCATCAGTTACAGTTATTTTTCCATGTAGGAATGTAAATAGTTCAATTTTGATAAGTTCCTTATGATTTCTTTTCCCTGTTTACCTTCTCAAGCATCTCTTGCTTCTTGTATCTGAGTGTCAAATTTTCTATTCAACTCTGGCTTTTTCATCAAGAATGCTTGAAAGTCTTCTATTCTATTCCACTGAATGACCATATTTTCCCCTGAAATATGATACTCAGTTTTTCTGGGTAGGTGATTCTTGGTTTTTATCCCAGCTCCTTTTCCCTCTGGAATATCATATTCCAAGCCCTTTGATCCCTCAGTGTAGAAGCTGCCAGATCCTGCGCTATCCTGATTGTGTTTCCACAGTATTGAAATTGTTTCTTCCTGTCTGCTTGTAATATTCTCTCCTTGATCTGGGAATTCTGGAACCTGGCTATAATATTCCTAGGAGTTTTCTTTCTGGGATCTTTTTCAGGAGGTGATTGGTGGATTCTTTCAATCTCTATTTTGCCCTCTGGTTCTAAAACATCTGGGCAATTTTCCTGGACAATTTCTTGAAGGATGATTTCTAGGTTCTTTCTTTGATCATGGTTTTCAGGTAGTCCAATAATTTTTAAATTCTCTCTCCTGCATCTATTTTCCAGGTCAGTGGTTTTCCCATGAGATATTTCACATTGCCTTCTATTCTTTTATTTGTTTGGATCTGCTTAATAGCATCTTGATTTCTCATAAAGTCACTAGCTTCCATTTAGCTTTTTTTTTTTTTAAAGTAACTGGATGGTCTTAGAGAAGCAACCTTAAGTGTTTTATTTATGTCTGTCCTGACATGACCAATAAAATCACCAGCATCATCCCCATCATCTTCAAGGTCAGGATTTAGCTGGCTTCTTGGACTAAGGCTAACATGGTGGCCATTTCAAGTTCATGCTTGCATAAGACTAAAGAGGTGCCCAACAGGATGTAAACTGGAAGGAAGAAAGGAGCAGACAAGGGCTTTTTCTGGCAGTTGGCCTAAAGTTCATGGGATCCTTAAAAAATGACACAATGGCAGTCTTTCTTGTCTCTCTCTTTCCTTGCTGGTTCTGGGGAAGGAGGACATTCTTGAAATTTCCTGATAAGCTGGACAAGTTCATGGAAAGCTTGCTCTACTTTCATTCTAATTTTTGAAGATGCCTCCATGTATGTCACCTTGAGCTGTCATGCAAGTTGCTGTCATTCTTGTGTTGCCTGTCTTTGATGATCAAGATCTGCTGGATCATGGGAAACTCATTTTGGTCTTTTACTCTGAGAATCTGCCTTTAAAATTTATAGATTTCTTCAAAGTTTACTCTATCAGTGACTGAAGAAAACAGCAGAAAGCCCTCTCCAGTCCTCATATATCATTCTCTCATCGCCCCAAACAAAATAGGTTAAGGCTTCCTTCTCAGTCACAGTTCTTTCAATGCAATCAGCCTGGTATATTATATGCCATTCAATCTCATTCTAGTCTAGGAAGAGAAGACCAAGTTGGATGAACTGGATGGTGAGCTCCGACTTCCCGATGCTGCTTCCTCCCACCACCAGGAACTAGTACTTCTCCTGCCCTGAGCCTCCCCGACAGCCCGCCGAGGCCATGGGACGAATGGCCTGGCCTGGCCCAGTTCAGCCCAGCCAGGGCTGGCGCCTGCCGGGGCCGCGCTCCTCTACCCACTCCTCCCGGCCAAGCGCGGGCCCCCGCGAGCAGGCGGGCTGCAGGGCGGCTCGGGCCAGGCAGGGGGGCTTCGGGGAGGGGCCGGGGACGCCCCGACTGAGGGCACGGGCGCGGAGCAGTCGAGGAGAGAGATACCGGCCCGGCTGAGGGCCGGGAACCAGCTTCACGTTCCTCAGCCTCCTTCCTCAGTGCCCAGGACACATTAAAAAGTTTTTGGACAAACAAAACCAGAACAGTTGAAATTAAAAGAGAAACAGGTAAATGAAGAAATATATGCAGCAAATTTCTCTGTAATATAGGAAAATTAACGTAATGGATATGAACAGGCAGTGTTCAGAAGAAATCCAAGTTACCAAAGCCACATAAAATGCTTTAAATTAATAATAATCAGGAAAATGAAAATGAAAATAATTCTAATATTACATCTTACACCTATCAGTTTGGCAAAATTTATAAAAATTAGCAAATATTGTAAGGGCTTTTGAGAAACAGGCCCGGTAATGTCTGTCTGGAAGATGGCACAGCATTGTTTGAATGTTAGGCATCCACTTTTTAAAAAAAAAATTCTAATTTATTATTTATTCACTTTTAAACATTCTTTTCTTTTTACATTTTGCATTCCTAATTTTCATCTGTTCAAATCCCTCCCACATCCACTGGGAAGGCAAGGAATATGATGTCAATTATACATGTGAAATCATGCAAGACAGTTCAATATTAGCCATGTTTTTTAAAAAGTAAGAAAAACAAAATGAGAAAATTATATCAATTTGTACTCAGTTTATCAGTTCTCTCTCTGGATGTGGATAGCATTTTTTCATGATGAGTCCTTTGGAACTGTCTTGGATCATTGTATTTATCAAGTAGAAAAGTCTCACAATTAATCATTGTTACAACATTGCATTTAACTGTGCACAACAATGATTTATAGGATCTTTTCAATTCATTTCGTATCAGTTCACATAATTCTTGCATGTTTTTCTGAAACCACCTCCTTCATTATTTCTTCTAGCATAATAGTACAGTTATCCTGCCCACAGCACAGCTTTCCCCATTGCAGTTTCAATATATCATGGGTCAGCAAAAGAAATTAAATGGAATTTTTTTGGGATTTTTGCAGGAGCCACCAATAACACACAAAGGCCAACAGATGACACAGGGCCAATGACCAAATTCTTAACCCAAATTTTACAATAAGGTACTGTAAACATCCCATGAAAGAAAAAAAAAAAGATCAGACTTCTTCTCTAGTACGAAGGGAGGGTCAAAAAATTTCATGCAGATTTTCCAGATCATGGTTGCTGTGCCCCCAGGACAGTGATGTGAAAAGGGTAACTGTACTTACTCCATCACAACCAGGTACTTGTTCAGCCATTCCTCAACTGATGAGCTTCCTCTCAATTTTTAATTCTTTGCTACCACTAAAAGAGCTGCTATAAATATTTTGTACATACATATCTTTTTCCTTTTCCTTTGTTTTCTTTGAGATACAAACCTAGTAGTGGTATTGCTGGTCAATCTATATATCTATATATCTATATCTATATATATCTATATATCTATATCTATATCTATCTATCTATATCTATCTATCTATCTATCTATCTATCTATCTATCTATCTATCTATATACACAGTTTTATAGCCCTTTTAGCAGAGTTCTAAATTGTTCTCCAGAATGGTTGGACTAGTTCAGTATTTCACCAGCAGTTCATTAATATACCTATTTTCCCCTTATCCCTTCCACCATTTGTCATTTCTGATAGGTGTGAGGTGGTACCTCAGAGTTATTTTAATTTGCATTTCTCTAATCTATAATGATTGAAAGCATTTTTTATATGACTATAGATAGCTTTGATTTCTTCTTCTGAAAACCGCCTGTTCATATCCTTTGACCCTTTATCAATTGAGAGATTGCTCTTATTTTTATAAATTTGACTCAGTTCAATACTCAGCATGTATTTGAGAAATGAGGCATTTATCAAGACACTTGCTGTAAATTTTTAAATATTGCTTCATTGATTATGATACCTTTTATCGTAATGTAATTTCCCTATCTTTTAAAAGTAGGTCTATTTTTGCTTTTGCTTTGTCTGAGATCATGATTGCTACTCCTGCCTTTCTTAGTTTAGCTGAAGCATATCAAATTCTTCTCTAGACCTTTATTTTAACTATGTGTGTCTTTCTGTTTCAAGTATATCTCTTATAAAGAATATATCATTGGATTCTGTTTTCAAATCCATCCTGCTGTTTCCGTTTTCTGGGTGAGCACATCCCATTCTCATTCACAATTAGGATCATTGTGTATTTTCCACCATTCCATTTTCTTTTGTTTCTTCTGTTCTCTTTTTATTCTGTCCCTCTTCAAAAGTCCATTTTGCTTCTAACAACTGCCTCTTTTAATCTGTCCTCCCTTTTATCACCCCCCTCCTACTTCCCTTATCCCTTTCCCCTTCTATTTCCTTCTTAAGCAAGTTAAATTTCTATACACATCTGAGTGTATATTTTTTCCTCTTTGAACCAATTCCAACCAGAGAGGTTCCAGCATTCCTTGCTACCACACCCATTTCCCTCTCCACTGTAAAAACTCGTCTTTACAGCCTTTTTCATGTAAGAAAAATTTCCCCATTCTATCTCTCCCTTCCGCCTTCCCCAAGTGCATACCTCTTTCTCATTTTTTAAAATATCATTCAATGTAATCAATTCACACTTATGTCCTCTGTTTCTGTAAACTCTTTACTTCTTAGGAGTTGTGTGCATCATCGTTCCATAAAGGAATGTAAACAGTTTAACTACATTGAGTCCCTTATAATTTATCTTTCATGTTTACTTTTTTTGTGCTTCATTTGAGTCTTGTGTTCCAATATCAAATTTTCTATTCAGCCCTGGTATTTTCATCAGAAATGCTTGAAAGTTTTCTATGTCATTAAATATCCATTTTTTCCCCCTCTGAAGAATTACCCTCACTTTTCTTGGGTAGTTATTCTTGGTTGTGCTTCTAACTCCTCTACCCTCTGGAATGTCATATTCCAAACTCTCTACTTCTTTAATGTGAAAACTGCTGAATCTTGTATAATCCTGACTGTGGTTCCACAATATTTGAATTGTTTCTTTCTGACTGCTTGAAGTATTTTCTCTTTGACCTGGGAGTTTTCATTTTGAGATCTCAGGAGGTGATTGGTAAATTCTTTCTATTTCTTTTTTTACCTAATTGATTTAAGATCTCAGGGCAGTTTTCCTTTATAACTTCTTGAAATATGATGTCTAGGCTTTTTCTTTGTGATTTTCAGGTAGTTCAATAATTGTTAAGTTATCTCACCTCAATCTGTTTTCCAGTTCAATTGATTTTCCAATGAGATATTTCATATTGCCTTCTATTTTTAAAAATTCTTTTGACTCTTTGTTTGTTTGTTTTTGGATGTTTCATGGAGTCATTAGCTTCCAATTGGCCAATTCTAATTTTTAATAAAATGTTGATTGCTCATTTTTCCAGCTTATTACTTGACTATGAACATTATGC
Organism: Gymnobelideus leadbeateri; assembly: GCA_011680675.1. Classification (NCBI taxonomy): domain Eukaryota; kingdom Metazoa; phylum Chordata; class Mammalia; order Diprotodontia; family Petauridae; genus Gymnobelideus; species Gymnobelideus leadbeateri. The sequence continues at coordinate 157,305 of WOXC01003169.1, forward strand.
TAAAGTTGGACTCTGCTCACCTGGGATGAAGAGGCACTGTCCCAAGCCTCAGACTTTTTCATGCTGCTGGGGACCTGCAAGTTTTTGGTGCTTTCAAGGTGGCATGATCCTGGGAGAGGTATGGTTACTATTCTCCTGGTCTGTGCTCTGGTTTTTATCCAGGAAAGGCTCTTAGTCTCCTGTATCCACAAGTGCTGGTGCTCCTCTTTGTTTTGGAATTGTGACCAGGGCAATTGCTTCCCTGTGTCCAAGCATAAGTGCTTCTCTCTGCCCTGGGACTGTGTCCCAGAAATGTATATGGGCAATAGAATTCCTGATCAGTGTCAGTTGTATGTAGTGTAACCAAAGGGCTCCTGTAATCTTTTTTTGATCTCTTGTCTGATCCCCTTACTGTGTCTATCTGAGAACTCACAATCTGCTGCTGCTATAGCCACTGTTGCTGCTGCTGCATGTATGGTCTCTGGACAGGCTTTCACTCCAGAATTACAGACTTCTCCTGATGACTGTTTAAGTTTTCTTAGGCCAGAAAAATGTCTCAACCCAAACTTTCATTGGTTCTGTCACTCTAAAATTTAATTTGGCATGTTATTTTAAAGTTGTTTGGAGAGGAATATTGGAAGAGTTCACCAGGGTGGCTGCCCCAATTCTACTATCCTGACCTTGCTCACATTTTTTTCTTATACAAACTATTAGACAAAATATTTTGTATGGTTGTGGTACTCATTTAATAGACTATGCAACAAACACAGACTTGGTAAAATCCACAGAATGTCACTTGCCAATAGGAGTATCTGAAAGAATTTTCCATATGTATGGAATCCCTTCTCCATTTGGGCTCTGTACTGGGTATGCTTCTTGACAGTGGAAAGTGTTGAGAATATATCTTTCTGTTCAATGCCTTGTTTGGTATTAGTAATCAGAGTATGGCCAAAGTTGTCCCTGTGGTTAGGAAAGCTTATATGATCCTAAGAAATGCATGGAAGGCGTCTTATATAAAAAATCTTAAAAGCTGCATTTTGTGTTGGTAACTCAAATGCTTTTTTAAAAATTAGCAAAAAACATATGCAGTGGTGTTTTTTATTCTGTGTAGTTAACACCATGCTTTCGAAGATGTGATCTGCTATAAAACATGGTTGGTGAAAGTCTATTTGTTCCCTTCTTCCTCCTGATCCTTTTTTTGGGGGGGGGTATATTAAATCTTCCTCTCTTTCATAGTCTAGAATTGCAGTTGCAATACTGATTGTCATGGAAGCTTTACTGGATTCATTTTTCTTTCTTGCCAGTTCTCATTATACCTTGTTAGGTAGCCTAGTAGCCCTTTGCTCCCAGAGGTTTACCATGTTAGTACCAAACTTAATGCAAACACTCATTACCCCAAATGCAACTCAAAACTTCTAAACTCAAATGATCTACCAGCTTCAGTCTCCCCAGTAGCAGGGACTTTAGACATGCACTGACTCATGTGGCCCTGCACCGCTCAGAGATGTATTATGTGTGTATAGATCATTCTCATAAAGATTTTATAGAGAAAAAGTAGTCATTGGGTTTGATAATTATTGATATTTTCCAATTTTCTGATTTTTGAAAACATTTATTTGCTATATTCTTCTTTTAGGTATTTTGAGAATCAGTACCTCAATGTTGTCGAAACTGTCACCTTCAGCACTCATTTCCTTTGTACTATATTTGGTATATCCCATCTGATCTTCCCATCTTTATCTTCTTTAGTGTTATTTCCACTTCCTTATGTCGTCTACATCATTATAATAGCTAGCATTTACATAACACTTTAAGGTCTGTAAAGTGTTTTACATATATTATTTCACTTGGTAATGTGTCAGGAGCTGAGATGGTAGAATCTAAATTTGGTGGTTTCATTTTTATCAATGAAGAAAATTATTTGTTTTAGAAACACTTAGAAATCTGTCCCCTTTTTATTTGTTGTCCCCTTCCTAGCTTTATATGTAAATGTTCTCTAGATAATTTGGCTTGAGTCTCATGGCAAACTTTCCATATACTAGATTTTTCTCTAAAGTACTCCATACTATTTTATAAGTTAATGTTGCTCATAATCTCACAACTGTTTCCTCTAAAACACTATACAAATTTACTTATTTTACAACTGGTGTGGCTCTAAGCTTCTGTATTTTTCAATATGATGAAGAGATCAAGTATTTGCTTGATGAGGCAATTTCTGGACTTTTTAAAGGGATTTTTGCATTGGTGAATGCTTTATGCCAATTAAACTTCTGTGGGAAAACATGATGGTCCATTTCAATATTAAAAAAATATTTCTCTTTATTAGTGTCAATAGCTCATTCAAATGTCAAGTTTGAGTTATTGTGATTGCATGCCATAACCTTTTCCTCTTTATTCTTTTTTTCTAATTTGTTTCTGATTTTGATCTTTATTATAACAACCCTATGGCATGACCGCACACAAACATCTCAGTGTGAAATGACTTCAGTTGATAGCTAGTCATTTCTTGCCAATTTAATTTCCAATTTCATTTTTTGGGGGAGGTATGTTTTGTATTTGTCATGTCCAATGCTATTTGATTCTCTTTTGGAAAAGCATCTCTGCTGCAAAGACATAAGGCTTCTGTGTTATATTTGGGCCTTTAGTCTATTTCATGTCTTAATTCTATATCATGTCTTCTAAAATACTTGTCACCATTCTCCCTTATGCCTATCTTTGCATTGAAGTCATTGAATATGAAGGTACATGTTGACTTAGTTTGGAAGAGCTTAAATTCTTCATGTATTTTTTTTTCTCTTCACTTCTCATGACATATAAACAGTAGTCATGTTCAATTTAGTTTTTTTCCTACTTATACTCATCATGGAGGCAATATGAACAAGTGAGCTATTAAAATATTATTATTATTATTAGTTCATTGAAAAGCAAATTAATTTAGTCTGATATGATCTGTTCTTGATGAAGGCCTATTAGTTCTTAGTGATCCTTCAATGTCAATATTTTAATTAATCTGTGAACCACATCTACCAACACTTTTATACTTGACTCTCCAATGAGAATTGCTGAGCTTACTCCATCTAGATTCAATTTTCTCATATTTGATTGTCTTCTTTATAGTAAGCATATCAGTACTGATATAATTTTGTTCCTCCATTTTTATGTCAACTCATTAGTTGGACAGAGACCTCACATTTAGAGTATTAAGAATACCTTTGTGTTCATAGACATTCTGTATGTATACATGTAAATAGACATGCTGAATGATTCTCAGAGCCCTGTCTCCTTTTCTGCCACCCTGGCTCTATAACAACAGAAGTAAAAAGGTTGCTCTGGCCAGAATTCATCAAAGAGTAGACAGCAAACATTTTTGTGGGGACCACACTTGAAGTTTCTCTCACATGGTAAAACCTGTTTGATATTATGTTTCATTGGCAAAGTCTTCAGGAAATGTAAGTTATCTCCACAACATAAGGGATCAAAGGAAAATTTCTGTGGTGTGTGACCCATTTAAGTGAGCTCTTAGTGATCACCACTCCTTTTCTAGATGTTCACTTACAGTTTAATTAAATTTGGTAAGTTGAATTAACTGGTACAACTAGGTGCTTTCTTGTTATCTCAATTTATCTTGGGTTTCAACTCCCTATTTAAGATTTTTTTTTTCCTTTCCAGTCTAGTCATATGACTTTCCTCATCAGAGCAAATGTAATTCCCATATGTATTGAGTAGTTCTGCCTTCCTTCTTTAATTTTTCATCATTACTCCACTTATATAGTGATCAAGTAGTATTTTCTCACTACAACATGCTGCTTCTCACTCTACCAATATACTAGGGCTTACAAACACAGGAAGACTTCAATTAAGGATCCAGTGATGGGTTATATGTCTTCCCCCTGATGGTTTCAGTTCCCCCCTGAACTATAGAGAGGCTCACAACCAGAAGGTTGGCCACTGCATGAAGAATTTTATGGTCAGAATAATTCATGAAGATTATATACCGAGTCCCAGAAGGATTGAGATCTTTATTGGTAGAAGAAAGTATCCATACTAATGAAATAATGAATCTTTAAGTACTGAAGTATAAGTGTTTTAATTTAACTATTCAGGGTTTTATACCTGATCTCAATTAGACTATAAAGTCACAGAGAGAAGGGCCTGCATTTTTATTCTTCCACTGTGAAACACTATTAAGTGCTCAATGAATATTCTTTGATTCATTGAATGAAGGGAGAACTTGAAACTGAATTTTTGGAGCAGACTTGCTTCTAATGTAGTTCCACTCCCCCTGGCCGTTCCATAATGTAGAATATTTCCACATAGCCCCAATATACAAGAGTAGAACATGGTTATCTCATCAGCTGGGATCTTTGTGTGAATTTATGGCCTTTGTAGAATAACACATTATTACCTTTCAGAATGTAAAAATGTTACCATCCTTAGAAACAACGTATTTCTAAAAAGTGTTGCTTTAAATTTCTAAATTGTTGTATAGACTATGAACATTATACATTCCTGCTGTTTTAAACTACCTCCTTCCTGAGACAGTCATTCATTGCACAGGTGCTCAAGAAGTGTGTAGTTAATTAAATGTAAAATTTAATAGAAGCTTTAGAAGTACTTAAGTTTCTTTTTCTTCCTAAGAAAACAACTATAGGGAATTAGACATGTGAAGACTCACTGCTATTGTGAGATAAAAATGAGAACGAGGCAGGAAATGTGAAAGCCAAAGTTTTCATGGCCCCGTTAAATTTCCAGATGTACTGGGTGGTATTTGGGATTTCTAGTTAGCTTGTTAAATATAATGCCTTCACACTACATTGCACATATGAATTCTGGGTCCCCAAACAACCATTTCAGAAAGGATACTTTCCCTCTTCCAGTTTTCAAAGAAATGGCTCTTCCAGGGAGAGGTCCTTCCTTCTCTTGAGATCTCTCCACAATTCAAAGGCTACCTGAATAGTTCTTTAGGCACTTCCCACCCCATCCCCATTTGGTTTCATAGATTCTACATGTAAATTACAGAACTACTGCAAGAAAGCTTTACAAAGTTAAATTTTCCAGTTTCATATTCCAAGTACAAAGTAAAGCTGCTTCTTCAGGTGTAACAAGACAGGACACTATGGATTATCTTGACTTTGTGAGGCTTCTGTATGGTAATCTCCTGGAACAAGAACCAGGACAAGTTAAATGGGTTCCCAGGTAAGGTTTGAAAACTGTATACATTTACATTTGAAAACATTTTCTGATCACCTCCCTCTTCCTTTTATATATTAATGTTAACCAGTGTTTGGTTTACATTCTTAAATGTGTAACTTGAATTGTCACAGGGTAGATAGATACCTTTGTGCCCTAATAGATGGGATTTATTTCCCTAGAATTAACATGGATATGAAATAATATTAATAAGATTAAATTAATTAACTAAATTAATATTTTAAGCAGATTACATTTACATTTAGAAGTATGCTCCTTCTCTACTCCCTCCATACCATGCTCTGGTTTGTTATGTGTCATACTAATCATGATACTATAGGTTAGATCACTATATTTTTGGGGTCATTTAATAGTAGGTTAGAGGGTGGGAATTATTCCCAAAGAGCATTTGGATAATAACTTAAGGGAGCTTTACAGATCATTTAATAGTTGAGGAAATTAAAGCTTAAAAAGGAGAAATCACTTGCTCAAGGCCATATTAATTAGCAAAGCTGGGATTTGAACTCAGGCTTTTTGACTCCCAATTCTTTTCACTATATCATAGTATCTTCTCAAGCTTAGAGCTGGACAGAGCCTTAGAGATACTCTAGTCCAGGTATTCTTAAACTTTTCCACTTGTGACCCATTCAGCATTTCTTAAAGAGTTTAATCCTTCTCATTTTAGACTAGTTGGTTACAGTTCAGTGGGATCTGTGAGTGATACATGTAGAAGTTTCAGAACTCAGATTTCATCATGTTTTCATCACCTCATGTTTTCATGAATGAGATAGCAGATTCAATCTAAAGATATATTCATTAGATATATTACTGATGCTAAGATTAAGTGAGGGAGGTATCTACAGCCTTGGAAGGGAGTAAAATATGAAATACCCCCTTGACAACTGGAAAGGAAGTACACGTGGACCATACAATCAAAGGATTACATATTTAGAGCTGAATGGAACCATAGAATTCATCTAGTCTTCTCTCATTTTATAGAGATTAGGGTCATTCACTTTAAGCAATTCTTTTTTTTTTTTTTTTTTGCTTTTTGGAGGGCAATTGAGGTTAAGTAACTTGCCCATGGTCACACGGCTAGGTTTTTGTTTGTGTGTGTTAAGTGTTGGAGGTCGGATGCATATTGAGGTCCTTCTGACTCCAGGGCCGGCACTCTACTCACTGCGCCACCTAGCCGCCCCTAGGGTCATTCACTTTAAAGGAAAAATAAATCATATGAACACAGAAATGGTGTGGGCTAGATGGAAAAAGAGTCTGGGTGTCCTGGAGCTAGCTAAACCAGAATCCACATTGCAATTCCATTTTGAAAGATAGCAACGCTCCTTCCCAGACAATCCCTGTTCATAACCCCTTTCTGCCAATCCCTTAAAAGGCATGGGGATATAATGGAGAATCTTGTATTAGTCAGCAGGAAACCCCAGGTTCTAGTGCTGGCCCTGTCATTAAATAACTAAATAAATATGACCTTGGGTGAATCATTTAACATCTCTTATTATTGATTCTTCACCTGTCAAAAGGGGATCATGATATGTGTCCTATGCTCCCAGAGTTTTGTTGTGAGGAACAGATGAAACAAAGAATGTGAATGTGCCTTGAAAAATAGAAAGTGATGTATAATGAGTATCATATTTCTTGCCATGTCAATGGGTGGGGGAGGGGTTGAGGGTGAGATAATTTGGAACTGAAAATAAAAATAAAATTAAAAATTAAAGTACTTATGCATTATCCAAATATAACATTATAACAACGTATCAGCATCAGGCAATTCCCAGCTAATGAAAAAACATTGACTAACTCAGTATTTCTCATTAAATATGAATCAAGCTATATCTACAAGCCCTTTGTTTTCTTCTTTTCTTTCAACCCTCTTTTTTTTTTAATCTTGCCTGTCAGTGTCCAGTTGAGACCTGTTGGTTGATGGGCTTGTGTAGCAGCAAGCACCCTAGCATCCCCAGGATGGCTGCCAACACAGGTTCTTAGATCTGCTTTTCTGAAGGAGAGCAACTCAAAATGGGTTAATCTTGCTTTAATCAAACATATGTCATTTACCTAGTTCAGGGGAAAAAAGTCAGCACCCTGAACTTCAGAGAATACAAACAGACCAAAAATACAGAAAGAGAAACAGATCAGCAGACAGGGCTTCCAGCTATCTGACCATTACATCCATACCTAGTCAGTTACCAGAGAGGGAAGCACCAACATCTGGGTTTTCAAAGCCCCGGTGCTAAACAGCTGCCCAGAGTCTCATCTGGTCAAATCACATAACTCTTCTCAAAGTGAGCCCCAAAACAAAACTCCACATCAGGGTATAAATAGCCTTCTCCTGGCTCAGAGAATGTCACAACCCTCTTGATCCACTGCCCAATCACAAAGTAACAAGGTGTAGGCATTCCTGAAAAACAAGTCTCCCACCACAGGCTCCATGTGACTACATTCAGCCTATTAGGGGGCAGAGTATATTTTCAAATCAGGGAAAGTTCTCAGAGTCACTTAAGCCTATCAAAGGGCCAAGTGGCAGGGAACTTGAGGTCACTTTGGAAAGGATTAGGGAGAAGAAAATGTTTTTGATTAACAAAGACATCCCAGGAGTGGAAAAGTTTGTTAGATCAATGTTTAGATTGTGATATGTTATTAAAACAGGGCAGGTTAAGAACAAAATTCTAGAAGGCTATTAGGGCATAGTAGAGGGACCCTGGCCTAGACCTGGTGTGAAGAATAGTGCCCTCTACTTTATCTTATACTTTGAGCCAAGTTAGGGTTACTGCTTCTTAGTCTATGTGACACATTTCATAGATTGTGTTAGGCAACCAACTCAGATGGTGCTATTAGTGTACCTGAAGCTCTAGTAACCTCTGTAAAACATGGCAGCCTAACAAGGGAGAGAGCTGCCAAAGTGATCACGCAGGGAGTGCTGTCTGAAAAATTTAGTGTGTATATACTTGGAATGTAACCTCATGTAACTAGAAGTAGTTTTCTCTTTCAAAGGTTTTAGACTACAGTACTCTGAGAGGAACAGAAAATGATAGGTACAGAGAGCCTCACCTCTAAGGGCAAGTTGGATTTATACCAGGGTTGTAAGGATGGTTTAACATTGCATAAACAATGAACATAATCACGTTAAAAAAGAAAAATAACCAAAATCATATTATTCTAAAAATAGATTTAAAAGTCTTTGACAAAACAGGACACTTATTTATGGTAAAAATCCCTAAAAGAATAGGCATACAAAATCATTTAGAAGTACAGCATAGCATCTATATCTATATCATAACTACCTATATAAATAAAACAAAAACCTAGCATTTTTTGCAACGAAAAACATTAGAAACGTTTGCAATAAAAACAAGGATAAATTAGGACATACCCTTTCCCCAATATTCAACATAGTTCTAGAAAAATACTAGTAGAAGCAATAAGAGCAAAAAAATGAAAGATTAATATCACCAAATAATATTAAATTATTCCTCTTTGTAAACAAGATAATAGTTTTCTTAAAAAAAACAATAGAATCTGCAAAGAAACTAATTTGAGATAATTATAGCTTTAATAAAGTATCAAGACACAAAAATAAATCCCCCCAAATAATCAACTTCTGGATGATAACAAAAACCAGGAAGAAATGACAAATAAAAACCATTTAAAGTAACTACAAAAATGTGTAAAATATCTAGAAGTCAACCTATTAAGACTTCATTGAAAGCAGCTGTTAAGTACATTTACAAAACATGCTGTACAGAAAAAGCTGAAGAAAAATAGAAGGAAATTCATCACTCCTGATTGGGCCATGTCAACACAATAAATAAAATGATGATACCACTTAAACTCACTTACAGACTAAGCACTGTACCAATCATACTCCCAGAGGGTTGCTTTATTGAGCAAGACAAAAGAACAAAAAAATTATGTGGAAGAACTAAAAGTTTAAAAGCTTAAGGGAAATAATGAGAAAAAATGCAAGAAATGAAGGGAATAACAATGTCCTAGACATCAAATCATACCATAGATTAGTCATCATCAAAATTATTTGGTGCCAGTTAATAAACAGGAAAATACATCAGTGGAACAGATTTAGATTAAAAGAATCATAAACTAACTCAATAATGCAGTGTTTGATAATCCCAAGAACAAAGTCATTTGGGGGAAAAAAACCCCTATTTGAAAAGAATTGGAAAAAAATGGAAAGTAGTTTGATAAAATGTTGGAAAGTAGTTTGATTAAAAAGGCCCCAAGACAACAAAAAAGGATTAATGTGATTATTTTATACCACATACTACTTTAAATACATGACCTGAATATAAAAGTGAAGCCAATTTAAAAATTTGGAAGAAGAAGGAAAGAAGTAGCTTTCACAACTGTGGCTAATCAGTTGAATTCTTAGCCAAGTAAAGTATAAAGAAGATTATGAAAGATAAAATGGAAAATTTTGACAAAATCAAATATACAGGTCTAAACTAAACTGGAGTGGGGGAGACATAACAATAAGAGATAACTTTCAAGATTGCTCAAAAAGTCTTTGAACCTAAAATATATCCATAGACTACAGCTAATTGGGAGAAAAAAATAAATTTTGATAAGACACTATTCCGCTTTCAGGGTGCTTAGAAACCTCCAGGAATGGTATCGTGTAGTATAAGTTGACAAACATTATAATATAGTATTGTATAGTACAATATAACATTGTGTGGTATGGATGGTATAGTATAGGGTGATAGAGTATTAGTGCTCAGAAATAAAGGACTAGGGTTATTCATAGAGGAATGGAAACAGGAGGATGTGGGCACTAAATTTAGCTTTTATCAACTATGTGACCATAGGAAATGGTTGTATTAGATAAGAGAACAAAAATTCACTCCTGATTTAAATTTGGTAATCCAATAACATGTGACAAGTTCTTCAGAGAATTACCAAAGTCTGGGATGAAAAGGGGTGCTATTTCACACGTGGTTTAGGGAGAACTTCAGGGTAGAGATAATTAATGGTAATTGGACCATTAGCATTACATTGCAGTAGGTGATGGGTGGCAAGTTGTTGGCAAAGTAATTTGTAGAGCAGGTTCATGACTTGAAGCAATAGTCCAGATACTTAAAAAAAAAGAAAAAAATTAAACTAATGCTTTCCTCAACTCAGACCACAAAGAAAATGCTCCTACCTTGTTTCCCTGATGCCAGTTTCTGACTACTGAAAGCCAGCCTGCATTTCAGACCACATTATACATCTTAAAATGTCACTTTGATCATAACACACCTTTATTCATAAACCTTTAATGCTTTAAACTTGCCAAAAGGAAAAGGGCAAATTCTGGCCACAGCTTATCACCCTAGTTCCTTTATTCCCCTTCATAAACATTATACTCTAACCATGTTCATCCATTCCCTACCCCTTATGTTTTGCATGCCTTTGCTCCTGTCATGCTCCCCATCTGATATCCTTCTTACTCTTATTCAAATCCTATTCATATTAGGCCAAGCCCAATTGCCACTTCCTCCTTGAATTTTATCACAATCAATCCAGCTCACAAGTGATCTCATCTTCCTCTTAACTTCTAAAGTGTCTGTGTCTATTATTTGACACAGTGAAAAAGTGCTGAATTTGGAGCACAATAAAGTCATGGGTCTGAGTTGGGATGTCATGCAGTGGATAGAATGCTGGGTCTGGAGTCAGGAAGACCTGTGTTCAAATCCCACCTCAGACATTTATTAAGCTTGTGACCCTGGAGAGACATTTAACCTTTGTTGACTCAATTTCTTCAATTGTAAAGTGGGATAACAACAGCACCAGAGTTGCTGTGAGGATAAAGTGAGAAAATTAATTATAAAGCACTTAGTACAGTGCCAAGCATATAGTAAGCACTATATACATGTTAGCTATTATTATTAATTATTATTATTACTTCTCCTCCTCCATGTGTGGTCTTAGGCAAGTTAGTTGAGATCCCTGGGCTGCTGTTTCCTCAACTGTAAAATAATCATTAGATGACTTCTGAGACCCTTTCCCAATTCCTATGTATTGTTACATAGCTCCTAGGACCTATCCTATGTACGTTAGCCAGTTTTTCACCTATGAATTTCTTATCTCCCCAGGTAGGGCATGAGTTCTTGGAAAACAGGGATTGTATACATTACATCAGCAAGCATAGGGTTTGCACATAGTAGGTACTCAGTGCTTATCCATTGATTGATTATAGTTGAGTCATCAAACCTGGATGCCCCACAGCCCATCCTGTCTACTGTTTCCCTTCAACTAGGCAGAGCTGACCAGAGGTTTTTTTTATTATTTCAGTTTTGTTAAGTCTATGGAGCAATAAATTTATTTTAAGGCAATGATCTTGCTCTTTTCCTCTTGTTCCCATAAATTATGGCACAACAAGCCCTGCACAAATAGTTTGGTTTGATATCGCCCATTAATCTTTGCTATAATTTGTAAGCGGACTTTAGTGGAATGAACTTGGTTTTAATTAAATCTTGAAGTTTCCCAGTATTTCATAACTCTTTCTTACATTGCACTATAAAAGGAGGAGTTCATATAATTTCATGGGGAGCAATTCCCTTTACTACATATATGCAAAATATACCTCTTCTCTTAGAATTCTTGTCCTACTCCATTTTATTTCCCTCATAGTGAAACTTTTCTCTGCACTATAAAAAGAACTGAGAGAGACTTTAAAACTTCAGGCATGGGTGATAGAAATAAGAAATTCTTTATTAGGCAGAGCAGTATAGTCAAAGGCTCCTTATAGTAGGAATAGAGAAGCCTGGGTTCTAGTCTCAGTTCTGCTAAAGAATTACTTTGTGCTCCATTTATTACAATGGAAAGAGTATTGGATTGGGAATCGGAGGATGTTGGTTAAAATACTCAATCTCCCACTACTTCTTGCATTTTGGGTAATGCATGTAACCAGTCTCATTGGCAAAATGAGGATTTAATCTAAATGTCTAATGTTCTTTATGTCTCTAAGTATCTATGAATTTTATCAATGAGATATATAAGCTTTGATGCAGGTATACCTCCCTTTAGGTCAGACTTTCTTAATCTTTTTTGTGACAAGGGCACCTTTAGCAGTCTGATGATGCCCATGGCCCTCTTCTTTGAATAAGTTTTTAAATGCTCAAATTAAAACACACAAGATTACAAAGGAAACCAATTCTATTGAAATACAATTATGAAAACAGTTACTAAAGTTAACAGACCTTAGGTTCAGAATCTTTACTTTGGGTAATAAATATTCCTGAAAAGTTGCTCAGAAATTAAAATTTTCAACTATATTGGTTTTAAGAGTGTTTAGAGAGAGCTCTGAATTTAAAGGAATCTTGCTAAACATATTGATATAATCTGTAAAATACTCTTGTATCACTTCCTACTCTGGCCACCTGAAATCACTTTGGTTAATGTAAATCTTTCATTTAGGAAAGGTTACATATTAGTGCATAAGCTTAAGTTGTGGTTATGTGGTTCAGCCAGGTGAACTCTTGGTTTTGGTATGAATCCCAGATCTTTGGTCATTACTTTCACAGAGAGCCAGGATGAGGATTTATGGGCTCTAGACAGGTTTAAAAATAGTACCACTTCTATCTTACTGTTCCTAAGATTTTGAGCCTTTATTAATACATCTGTAACTCATCACAGAATAAATCCCCAGTTATCATGGAGGCTAGAATTTTCTGGCACCAAATACATGTATGCATATTAATAAACTGACCCTTCTGTTATTCCCCATGAACTACATTTCATCTCATACCTCCATGACTACATAGGCTGTCCCCCTCACCTTGCATCATCTCCATCATCAACAAGCATAACTTTATTGTCATCCTTTAGCATTACTATGGCTATTATGTACTAGGCAATATGGTAAGTACTTAACAGGATGCCTAGGCCTAACACACAGTAGGTACTTAATAAATGTTTATTGAGTGAGTGAATGAATGCTAGGGATACAAAGAAAGGTAAAAAACACAGTTCCTATTCACTAGGATCAGTCTAATGGAGGAGTTAACTTATAGACAATTATGTACATTTAAGATATGTACAAGGCAGGTAGGTGGCTCTGTAGAGTGATGGGCCTGGAGTCAGGAAGATCTAAGTTCAGTTGTGGCCTTAGACACTTACTAGCTGTGTGACCCTGGGCAATTAACTAAACTCTGTTTGCCTTTGTCCACTAGAGAAGGAAATGACAAACCACTCAGTATTATTGCCAAGAAAACCCCATGGATGTCATTAGTATGCTATGGTCCGCAGGGTCATGAAGAGTCAGACATTACTAAGCAGAGAAATAAGATACATACAGTATAAATGGGAAATAATCTCAGAGGAAAGCACCAGCAGTGTGGGGGATTGGTAAGAGCCTCTTGAAGAAGTAGAATTTGAGCTGAGATTTGAGTTTGAGAAGCTAAAGAATCTAGGAGGTTGAGGTGAGGAGGGGAAGCCTTCCAGGAATGGGTGGGAGATGGACAATTAATGAAAAGCCATGAAGTCAAGAGAGGGACTGTCACGTGTGAGGAAGAGCAAGAAGGCCAGTGTCACTGTGTTGAAAACCTGGAAGGGAATAAAGGAAAGGTAGGAAAGGATGTTGCAGTGAAAAGTTTTTCCTCCTTATCCTCTCCTTTTGGCATCCTTAACACCTTTCTAGTTCCAACCAGATATGGCCTCTTATTATGAAACCTTTCCTGATCACCCAGTTGTTAGTGCCCTCTCCACTAGGTACTATTGTCTGTGTATTTTGTATATACTCATTTATGAAGATGTAGAATGTAAGCTCCTTGTGGTTCAGACTCTGTGCTGAAAAGAGTGACCAATTAATATGTCTTTATTCAGCACTGACTGTATATATAACTTCTGGCTTCCTGTCCTAACTTGCCCTCACATTAAGAGGATGGGCCCCCAGAGGGTAGCTGTTACTTTCCTCCTCAGGGTTTTAGAGGTAACCTAAGAAACCATATCTCCTAATACTATCTATCACTCATGAGCCCCCCTCTGCTGCCCTCCTCCCACAAAATCATTTAACCAGTTAATATCTCCCCATTATCAGTTGTCAACCTCCAGAGTTCAGTCTAAGGAAGACAATCAGAATTAGGTCATATGTGTGTTTATTTTCTCTCAAAGCAGTGGCAGGAGTGCATGCATATGGAGCTGCTGTTGGAATTGAGCTCACTTTGGGGTTAGGCTGCACAGATCATAAAGACAAAGAGAGACTGAGTGGGAACGGCCATGTTGTGGCCCAATCAGATCCTGCCACTGTGGGTTTGAATTTCTCCACCATATCATGACTCAGTTGGGCACTGTCACAGTCCCTCGGTTCAATTTTTGTTTCCCAGGGAGAGGCCATTTCATAGAGATCATGAGACACATGCACGGAACAAGGAGGTGGGTTAGGCTGAAAAGTCCCCAAGGTCCTGGAACTAGGATGCCTGTGCTAGTTCTGTCCGGTAGAGATAGGATAAACCAGCTTAAGTCAGTTCTGTGGTCACCAACACAGCAGAAGGATTTCGGGGTTCAGCAAGTGAGCACTGCAAAGGATCTCTGATATGTCAAACTTAAGGGATGCTTACTCTGCCTCCTGATTGGCTGATTCTGATTCCCAGGTCACTCAGGTCTCCTCTGGAAAGTAAGGAAGATCATGCAAATCAAAGTGATTAGTAAAGTCATATTTCACATTAGCAGCTAAGGAGATGGGTTAGCCAATGAAGTTGCCTTTTTGCTCTACTTGAGGCTTATAGCACTTCTTCCTCCTTAAAAGCTATCTGGGAAGAGAGCTAGAGATTGTCCATCCAGATCTTTGTAAGCACACTCAGTTCTGGCTGAGCAACTACTTACAGAGCTTTTTGTCACCATGTAGGGAGTCAACAGGACAGAATCAGAGGATAAAAGTGTACATGTTCTAAAATGGGAAGAAAGGACCTTCTATTACCTATATCTGAAAGCAGGCTCCCCAGATCTTTCCATGTATTGGAACTATGTACGGGAGTAATGTGTACTCTCTAAGGACTAAGCCCTCCTTGGTCAGTTGCCCTATTACAGGGCAAGCTAAGGGATCAGACCTGTGATTTCTTTGCTTTTTTTTTTTCATAATGTTTAAATTTTTACAGTTAAATACAAAATGAGAAAAGGAAAAAAAAACATTTCCATATACACAGCAGAAAACAAGAGAAGATTCAATATAAAACAATAAATTTCCATTTCAAGAAAACCTATATAACAAATACTACACATTGTTTCTAAGATACTCAGCTTTTCTTTCCTTCCTTGTAGGTTTTCTTTTGTTCACTGCTATGCACATTTTACTTAAATTTTTTCCCCTCCCTCTTCACCCTCCAAGAAGGCTACAATTTATTGTGGATGTATATACATAAATATCTATAAACATAAACATTTATACACATATACATTCATACACATAAAAATATTAGACTGAATTATGCTTATTTCCTCCTGTCATCTATTTCTCTGAAAGTAGATAGCATCATCTTTCATAAATCCAAGTCTTTCCATGTTTTTCTAAATCAATTAACTCATTATTTCCTACACCGAAGTGATACTCCTTTCTGGATTCAAATAGTGCTAAAGAGAACTCAGTGAGGAAACTATGCAGGCCAGTACCTTCTCTGCTTAGATATTTTTAAAGTATTGAAAGGCTCAGTGATTTACCTAGGGTCACATGCCAGTGTTTCTGATGAGAAACGCCAGAAGCCATGTTTGAACTCCCTATACCTCATCGTCTTAGAATTATATTGAAAACAAATACAAGGGGTTTTTTTTGGGGGGGGGGTGGGAGAATTAGCAGCTAAGAGAGAATAGGAAAGGACTCATACAGATGGAAAGTTGTATTTGAGCTAAATTTTGAAAAAAAAAAACCCAACTCAATTCTAAGAAGGGGAGGTGAAGACAGAGACCATTTCAGGCATTGGGGGTTAGCCTATACAAAGGAGAAACAGGTTCTTAAGGAATGTAAAGTTTAGTTGAGGAGACTAGATCCACACAGATTTACCAAGCAGTGAGCAATTAGATTCTCAATGCATTAGGAGGATGTGAGTGATCAAAGTTGTAAGGAAGATCTTCACAACATTCTGGAAATGACTAGAATTTCTACCTGAAAAAATTTTAGGTGATTATAAGGTGCAGGAGCAGGGATTGAAGTTTTTCAGTCAGCCCACAAAGAGCTTAGCTGTATTAACAATGCAAATTATTATACAGAGCAGGGCTTCCTTTTCATTTTCCAACAGAATGAGATATTTTCATTTCAGCTTGATTATCTCCAGCTTCTTCAGGACTTCTGTCAATTAACAGTCCTTGGAGCTGTGCTTTTAACCAAATTATACTTAATCATAGTATCCGTAGCCAGAAGGGAGAATTTGGGGGCTTGGATGCCATCTCAAGTTTTCAGGTAATTAAAAATCCAATATTCTTCCACTCAGGAAAAAAAAATACATAACCAGCAAGGCCACAAAGTCATGATGGCCTAAAAGTAAACATGATTTAAAAGTCTTCTTTCATAAAGAATTAATATTTAATCCTTACTCTTCCTTCCTGATGCGTCAGTGGGGAGACTTTTTTTCTCTGTCTTGGGTGGAATGTCAAAATTTACATTTAAATGGGGATGTTTTACTGAGTCTCATACACAGCCTGTAGCTATTCAGGGCCCTAATGAGAGTGTTAATTTATATAGTTTTAGATGTGCAGCCTTGATTAGATCTCTGAGAAGGCACAGCCTTGAAATAAGTTTTCAGAGGCAAGTTTTCAAAGCTCTTTAATGGGGATTCTTTGAAAGGAAAGCAACTTTTCCTTAGAGACTCCCATCACATTTTGAGTGACGCTTTCTCAGGAATTTGCCAATTATGTGCTTCTTTTTTCTTCGACTCCTCTTAGTGCTGGATAATGCTCATTTTCCCTCTTTTCTGTAAAACCAGGGACAACAAAACTGGAAAGAAATAAAGGGAGTTTTGTAACAACTTTTTCAATAGGGAAAAAAAATCGCCAGCATCATAGATGGCTCTATTATATCCACACCTGCAGAGGGCCTCCGTTTTTATTTATTTTTTATTTGCAAGGGAGAAAGCTATGTTGAAATTGAACACTTCTGTAGAAGAGACAGTGGCTGCCACACTGTATTGTTCATTTAAGACTGTTTTGGAGGACCAGTTTATCAGCCTCCTAAGCCACATAAAAGCCAAATGCTGCTTTTTGAAAGGGAATATCCACTTTAAGCTAAGGGGGTAAACATTGGTTCATGGTTAAGAGACTTCGGATTAGGAGATAAAGCAGATCAAAAGGGAGGTTATTTTTTTGCCTTTTATTCCTTAAATGCATTATCTAGTTTTTTTTCTTGTGTTAAGGCAGCAATATCTGACTCAGGGGCCAAATGAAATTGCCTTAGAATTTTCATTTGTTCTGCTACTTCAGAAGGTGCTTGGAGACAGGGCCTTGAGTTGCAGGCATGAGTAGCAGTTTTCACCTTGCTACTTTGGGAAAGGTTAGAGGTATTGGGCATGGACAAGGTAGGTTGTTGTGTCCATAGAGATTCAGAGACAATGGCTATGTCTGTTCTACCCCTTCCTTATTAAATCATGGCCTAGACACTAGAGTCAAAGGAAAGGTGGATGGACAAAGTGCTACAACCTCAGAGCAATTCTAGTAGGAGAGTGTTAGCAACTGCAAGGTGAGGGGAGCAAAGAACAGATAGAGGTTGACATGCTAAGCAACTTGTACCCTCTGTTTCCAGCTCTGTCAGATTTTTTTAACCTTCACAGTGTCATTGGGAAAACAATGAAATAACATAAACGAAAGTTCTTTGAACACTATGAAGTACTATGTGAGGGGCAGTGTGGCATTTTGGAGATAGCATAAGCCTTTGGAGTCAGGAAGACTTGGTTTCAAGTACCACCTCAGACACTACCTGAGACCCTCGGCAAATCACTTAACCTCTCAGCCTTAGTTCCTCATCTTTAAAATGGGGATAATAATAGCACCTAGCTCATAGGGTTGTTGGGAGAATCAAATGAGATAATGTTTGTAACATTTTGAACAAATTTTAAAAAGATACTATGCAAATGTGAGCTATATTAAGTAAATATAGACTACTTTGTGGTTCTATGGAAAGAAAGCTGGGGAGGAGACAAGACAGGTTTTAGCACTAAGTTCTTCTATTGACACTGGTGCCCAGGTTATAATTCAGTATGGAAGGGGCAGCACAGTGAGAAGGGTGAGACCCCAAAGTCATTGTCACTGGTTCCCTATGGATACAACCTGCCTAACTTCCTCTCCAGTGTATGGTATTTAAAGCCCTTTACCTCTTGACTCCAAACCTTCTTTCCAGACTTAGACAATACTTTCATTCACTCACCCTCTGGTCCAACCTTCTTGCTATTCCTCTTGTACAATGCTTCTCTGAACCTTTGTACCATTTGCCCTCCATGCCTGGAATGCACTTCCTTCTAACCTCTGCCTCTCAGAATTCCTTGTTTATTGCTTATAGTCTGGTGATGCATTGGGTAGAGCTCTAGTTGGTTGACATTCTGCCTTACACACTTAATAGCTGTGTCAATCCCTCCCTAGCTGAAACTCCAACTGAAGAAGAGGTTTCCAGTGCCATTAGGCTCCTTTCATGTGGTGAAGCACCTCATGCTGATTCTATTCCAGCTGAGATTTACAAGGTAGGGGGTCCATGGCTCATACAAAAACTGACTGAAATTTTCCAGGTTATATGGCAAGAGGAGGTTATCCCCAGGAGTTCAAGGGTGTCTCTATTGTCCATCCCTATAAATGTAAAAGAAATAGATTGTCCTATGACAATCACAGGGGAGTCTCTCTCTTAGTCATTGCTGGCAAGATTCTTGCCAGTCTCCTTAATAGGCTGATCCTTCACCTGGAAGATGGTCATCTACCTGAGAGCCAGTGTGGCTTCAGAAAGGATTGAGAAACAGTCAATATGGTGTTTGCTGCCTGACAACTCCAGGGGAAATGCCAGGGACAGAACAGAGGTCTGTATACAACGTTTGTAGATCTGACCAAGGCCTTTGATACTGTTAGTCATGAGGGCTTATAGAAAATTATGTCAAAATTTGATTGCCTGGAGAAGTTCATTAGCATTGTTTATCAATTTCATGACAGCATGCTTGCCCCGGTTCTAGATAATGGATAGTGCTCTCATGCCTTCCCAGTCACCAATGGAGTGAAACAAGTCTGTGTGCTTGCTCCCATGCTTTTAGTCATGATATTTTCAGACATGTTGTCAAATGCTTTCAATGAGGATGAACTCAGCATCAAGGTCAGCTATTGCACTGATGTTAAGTTCTTCAATTTGAAAAGGCTACAAGCCAAGACCAAAGTGGAGCAAGTATTGGTGCATGATTTTCTGTTTGTGGATGATTGTGCAGTCAATGCAGCCTCTGACGCTGAGATGCAACAAAGAATGGAACAATTCTCTGCTGCTTGTGCTAATTTTGGCCTAACAATTAACACCAAGAAAACACCAGTGCTCCATCAGCCACCACCATACCATCTATATGTGGGTGGAACCATCAGTTACAGCAAATGGAGAAGTTTTGAATGCTGTGGGTAAGTTCAGTTACCTTGGTAGTGTACTTTCCAGGGATGTACACATCGATAATGAGGTTAAAGCACACATTGTCAGAACTATTTAATTCAGTGTTTGGGAGGTTCTGAAAGAAAGTATGGGAGAGAAGAGGTATTAGACTGACTACCAAACTGAAGGTCTATAGAACCATTGTGCTGACCTCATTGTTGTATGCCTGTGAAAGCTGGAGAGTCTACCAGTGCCATGTCAGGAAACTGAATTGCTTCCATTTGAATTGTTTTAGGAAGAGTCTGAAGATCACCTGGCAGGATAAGGTAACAGACACTGAAGTCCTTACTTGAACTAAACTGCCAAGCATTCAAAGTCTGCTTCAGAGAGTGCAACTCTAATGGGCTGACCATATTGTTTGAATGCAAAACATACACATACTTGCCCAAAAGACTGTTTTATGGAGAACTCACACAGGGCAAGCATTCACGTGGTGATCAGAAGAACCAATACAAGGACATTCTCAAGAACTTTGGAATTGATTGTGTGACATGGGAGACACTGGCCCAGGACTGCTCAGCATGGCATGCCCACATCAGAGAAAGCACTGTGCTCTATGAGCAAAGCAGAATTGAGGCAGCTGAAAGGAAACGCAGGATGCACAAATTTGGAGTATCCACCCCAAATGTTCACATGAACTATTTGTGCCCGACCTGTGGTAGAGAATTTTGAGCTCATAAAACGCTCTGACCAGCCCTAGTTGGAAACACTGACACTTGACTTTAGCATAGTGATATCATTTTGGTCCTCTTCAAGAATGAAGGGCAACAGCCAACAACCAACTAGCTGTGTGACTCTAGGTAAGTTACTTAACCTCTGTCTGCTTGAGCTTCCTCAACTATGAAATGAGGATAATAATAGCACCTATCTCCCAAGGTTGTTGTGAGGATTAAATGAGATAATAATTGTAAAGTACATTGTAAATCTTTTAGCACTATATTAATGCTGATCAATTAATCAATGAGTATTTATTGTTTGTTTTTGTTGTTTGTCTTTTGTTCTCAAAGAGGACCAATGCTGTCAAGAAAGTGATGTCTTGACTTACAAGTGAATTGGATTTAAGTGAGGCAGGACTGTGCAAAATCACCAGTCTCACTTTCTCCTCCAGAGACATCTGAGGCTACACCCATTCACAGTAATTAAGGCTAGATAAAAAACTAGGCTACCAGGCTTCTTTTACCTAGTTAAAAAAATTTAATCTGAGAGTGGAAGATCCTCCAGAGGCCAGAACAGAAACACTTGCTATTTACATTCCCTCTGAGCTATCAAAACTCAAAGGAAGACCTAGGCTTGGGCTGGGATTTAATATTGGCCAATCAGTGACAGACAGTAAGAGCCAGACTAATTTGGGTTTAAGGCATTCTTAAGTAGCTCCATTTGAATCCCAATGAGCCCTACCAAAATCTGTTTTTTTTTTCCAGAGCTCTATTTCAAGAAATCCACTTTCCTTTGGGTAAAGTACCCATAAGTAAGTAATTTTTTGCGTTTTGAAGGCTCAGGGTGGGTGTAAATAGAAGTTGTTTCTTTTCTAGCTAGAAACCCTGATGGTCTTCCTCTTTCAGACTACATTTTTGAGTAGGTAAAAGAGGCCTTCTTTTGCCTCACTTCTTACCTAGCCTTAAGCACTGAATGGGCATTGCCTCAGACAAACTGAGATTTGAGAAAGACCTTAGCTTAAAAAGACCAGGGTCTCCCACTGTATCCTGGCCTTCTTCAGCTGTCCTGATGTATATCTTAGAGATGGGTCAAGAGGGGAGAGTGAGGGTGTGAATTTGGACAGTTTTGTCTCACTTCAATTCACTTGCAAGTCAAGACATCACTCTTCTCAAGTCTTTGGTCCTCTTTGTGAATGAAGGACAAACAACAATCTGTGAGTAGTAGTAGCTGCCCCAGTGGGGACTCAGTTGGCTAGTTCCAGTTGTACAATGCTGCTCCTTCCTTCCTTCTTTCCTTCCTTCCTTCCTTCCTTCCTTCCTTCCTTCCTTCCTTCCTTCCTTCCTTCCTTCCTTCCTCCCTCCTTCCCTCCCTCCTCCATCTACATGGGAAATCATGTACTTACAAGTATTTATTAAGCACTATGTAAATGTTAGCTAATTGGTAAGCATTTATTAAATGTCTATTATTAATAACTATTATTATTGTTGTTGTTGTTGTTACTGTTTCCTTCAAAATTCAGATCAAGAACCACTCTCTATATGAAATATTTTCTGATACTCTTAGAAACCATTGCCCTCTCTCCTCCTTTGCAACTTATTTGTATTAATTTTGTACATAGTTATATACATGTTATCTTTCTTGATAGAATAAAAGTCCCTTGAGGACAGGGATATCTCATGTTTGTATTTATATTGTGTCTGGCCCACTAAATGCTTGTTGATTGAATGATTTATTGAAAATCCTATGTATCCTTTGATCAACAAGGAGCTGATGGGAAGCACAGTTTTCCTCTAATGGAAGGAGAGACTGAAGGACTATAGTAGGTGGAAGTAGGTGAAAGAGAGTAGGTGAAAGTAAGTGAAAGACACTGCCAGCAGCTGGTAGATTGCAAATGAAAGATGTGGCTTTCCTGAACTGAATATAATCATGCACATTTGTAGTCTTCTCAGACTTTTCTTGCTGTTCAGTTCTTTCTGACTCTTTGTGACCTTATGGACTATACTGTTCATGGGATTTTCTTAGCAAAGATATTGGAGTGGTTTGTAATTTCCTTCTCCAGTGGATTAAGGTAAATGGAGGTTAAATGACTTGCCCAGGTTCACACAGCTAGTAAGTGTCTGAGGCTGGATTTGAATTTGGGTGTTTCTGGCTTTTGGCACTGTGCTCTATCCACTGAGCCAGCTAGTTGCCTTTTTCTCAGACTTACTGACTCATTTAAAGAGTAACCTGCCAGTATAGAATTTTGTTCTTTTGCTATTACTGGGACCTGGTGAATTTTTCCCTTCTTCCACTTCTTACCCCTTTCTAATATCCTTCAGCCTAGTGAATTGGTATCACTCAACCTTAAATCTCTTTTACTTACTATCTATAATTTTATGATTGATTTTGTCTCCTGATAAAGATAAGTTGATTTTTATTGCATTCTGAGTGTGTTTGCTTGAAATTAGTGGACAACACTGTGGGAAAGGATATAGGGGATATATAGGATATAGCACTAGACTTGCTCTTGAGCCTATATTAAAATTTTTGTTCTCTCTCTCTCTCTTCCCTTCTCTCCCCCCATCCCTCTCTCTTTTTTCCCTCCCCTTCTCCCCCCCCAACTCCCCCATTAGTTTTGAAATTGGGTTGTACTTCCAGCCTGGGTGAGATGGGGATACTCGGTCTCCAGAAAGGAAATAAAAAAGTCCTTATTTTACAGCCATTGTGTTAGGCACCAAGGACACAAAATCAGAGACAGATGAAACTGTACTTTGCCCCAAAGGCAAAGATACACATGTAACATAGACAGGACAGCTATTCTTGGATCTTAGATTGTCTGAACCTGGGATAAGCTGAAGCTCTGATCAAACCCAGGGACCAGTCCTCTCAATTTAGGACTACAGATGGATCTAAGTGGCTCCCTGTCACCACTTGCGTATTCAGAAATACACAATGTACTTTGCTGCTTTATAAATCTAATGAAGGGAAGCCCCCTGATGCTTATGAATATACAATCTAATAACTAAGATTGAAATGTGTATAAATAAGTCAACTTCTGTCTGTACCTTATGAATTTAGCAGTCATCTTATCAGTTTTTGTAAATATATCCTCTGGGTGGAGATGGGGAGTTATGTTTTGACTAGCCTGCCATCAACTGGGTTGGGTGTGGTGGGAATAAATGTAAAATCCAGATTAGATAGATGGTAAAGGAAAATTTGAGGATGGAGGAAATACTTTCAAGGGTAGGGGGGATCTGAGAAGGTTTCCTGCAGGAATTATTACCAGAGCTGAGGCTTATAAAAAAGATAAGGATGAGAACCCACAAAATGAAGATCATAGTACTTGCCTTTCCTACTTTATTGTGTTAGTCAGTCTATGTCCACTGGAACTGGCCAATTGAGTCCCCAGTGGGGCAGCTATTACTACTCACAGATTGTTGTTTTCCCTTCATTCTCAAATAGCATCAATAAAATCAGGAGGGTTATATCTTGACTTACAAGTGAATTGAATTTAAGTGAGGCAGGACTGCAAAGTCACCAGTCTCACTCTTTCCTCTGGAGCATCTGATCCAGTGGCAAGAAACAAGAAAAAAAAGCAATAAAAACATGGTTTCTGCTTCCATGGAGCTTATGCTGTCAGGATCAAGCAAGATGATAATGGTTATGAAGGCCCTTTGCAAATTACAAAGTGCCATAAAAATGTAAAGCATAATTCTCACTGTTTACCTAGTCTACCAAGTTGATTCCTTCTTCTGGGCCTTCACTCATTTTCCTTGTCAAAAATGTCCTCTTTGCTCCTATTAAAATCCTAGGCTTCTTTAAGAATGACATAGCCAAGGTCATACAAGCAGCAAGAAGTAGAGTCCAGGTTTTAACCCCTTACCTCTGACTACATATTCAGGGATCTTTCCATTATACCATACTTGTTGAATAGAATGAATGAATGAAGCAACCTAGCAATCAGTTTGTCAACCAAAAAACAAACAAGCAACAACAACAATGAAAACCCCAAACCAAAATCAAGCTTTGTACCTTTAGTGTGATACATAAGAAGACTAAAATATAGTCCTCAGAGAGCTTGCAGTTTAAAATAACAATGATGATGATAACCAACATTTATATAGTGCTTTAACACTAGATGTGATTATTCCCGATTTTGTCATAGACACCATTCTCATTGATAAGCAGAGAAAATACAACCTTGGTCATACTGACATTAGACAATGAGGTACTGCTCTGAAGGTGGCCTTCAGAGGCCAGTTATCAATGACTCAGTGTCAGATTGGGTGGGAGGGGCCAATAAATGCAACATCCCATCAGAATGGATACCATAGCTTGTTTTATTCAATAGCTATTTTAGTAATTTACATACATTATGTATTTAATCCTCATAACAACTCTATGAGGTAGCTACTGTTGATATTGCTCTATTTTATAGCTGAAAAAATGTCAAGCCTATGGTCTTTTAAATGGTAGAAATGGGATTAGCTTTTAAATGGTAGCTTTTAAATGGTAGAGATGGGATTAAAATCCAGGTTTTTACTGACTCCAAGCAGAATGTATTTCTTAGTACATGTGGAAGAGTAAGTGAATTACAAACTACTTAGACCACATGTAAAATGGGGGTGATAATGGCACCTTCATCATAAAGTTTTTGTGAGAATCACATGGTATTAAAAAGCCACAGGAGTTAAGTGAGTTGAATGAATGAAGCTGGTCTATCACCCACTGCATTGTGCATTAAGTGTTTCCATCCTCCTACACTGCCAAAGGGATGATATTATTTGGCTCAAATTTTTCGGGGAGTGCAATGAATAAGTGGAGTAGATTGGAAGGATGAAAAAAGGAGGATGCCCTATTAAAATGTCTTCCTTACAACTATCCCACCATAATAGTGATTCCCATTATTAGAAATTAAATAACTCCTTTTAGTTAAGGCATTATATCCTCAGAGAATAAGAATACCCCTGGGAGGGTAACACTTTTAAGCCATAGGTGAGTGATATGATTTAGAGTTCCAAGGAACGTTAGAGATTATCTAGTCTAACTATTAAATTCACTGATCAGGAAATTGAGACCTATTTATGTTGTGGTTAGCCCACGTTCCCCCAAACTGGATCTAGCTCCTCTTACGCTAAATCCACTGCTCTTTTCTTTATACCTTACCTCTGGGTTCTTGCCACTTATTAATATTTTAGTGTAAATTCACTTATCAATTTTTTTCTAAGATGACAATTTCTCTGAAAGCTGATCTCTGTAATATTGAGGCATGTAGCAGAGTAAGGGCCTGTGTGTATGTGTAATAGTGGTGGTAGGGCAGATGGCTGTGGACAGGTAAGTGGAGAAAAAATCTAGGGCTATGCAGAACATGACTATATGCTTGAGGTAGGGGGAAAGGTGAGCTCAGGCAATATTAAAGCAGAGTATCACTGAGGGGGAGGTAGAGGGCTACTGAAAGGAAAGGCTGGGACACTGAAGACAAACTTTGGAAAATATATTGTCTGGAGGTCCTTGGGGTTCTGAATATATATGGCCAATGGCTATGGGTATGTATGTAGCTTAACCTGGAATTGACTGAGTCATTATTAGCCCAAGCTTTGAATAGCATTGTGAATTCTGTTGATGACACCCAATTTTCCTACATGTACATATAGGTAACTAGGACTTTAAGGTACATAGCCAAAGGATTAATGTACACAATCAAACAAAATCAAGTCTTTTTTCTGTAGCCCTATGTTATGTTTTGTGCAAAATTGTTGAATTATAACAGGGATAAAGTCTTAAGTCAAAGGATTGGAACTAATGGTATAATTTCAGTCATTATCAATATGAGTACAGGATGTATTTGAGGAGCATCTGTGTGCTTAGATTCAGCTCTCAAGTTAAAAACAAACTTAGAAAGACTGTATATATTGCGGAATTTGATGGGAAAAATGCTGAATTCGGCATCAGAAGAGCTAGGTATGAATTCTAGTGCATCCATGAAATTGCTATGTGTCCTAGGCTTATCACTTGGCTTCTCTTTGCTTCACTTTCCACTTTTGTAAAATAAGGCCTGGCCAAGAGGATCTTTAAGGACCCTTCTAGCTTTAGGTCCTATGAATTGGAGGAAGGGAGAAGTTCATGAATACTGGGAAAAGGCAAAGGTGAATCTGTCTCTTAAAAAAAAAGAAGAAAAAAAAGAAAAAGGATGACCCCAGAAATTACAATCAGCTTAACATCAATACCTGAGAAGACACTAGAACAAATCATCAAACAATCAATTTACAATCACCTAGAAGAACATAAGATACTATGTAGCAATCGATAAAGCTTTGTAAATAGTAAATCATGCCAGACCAATTGATTTTCCTTCTCTGATGGAATGATCTGCCACATAGACAAGGGGCATGCAATAGACTCCAGTGGTGATTTATCCCAATTTCACTGCAAGCACTAGATGTGATTATTCCTGATTCTATCATAGATACCATTCTCATTGATAAGCAGGGAAAATACAATCTTGGTCATACTGTCATTAGACAGGGAGCTATTGCTCTGAAGGTGGCCTTCAGAGGGCAGTTATCAATGACTCAGTGTCAGATTGGGGGGGAGGGGGCAATAAATGCAGCATCTCATCAGAATAGATGCTGTGGCTTGTTTTATTCAATATCTATTTTGGCTACAAGGATGAAGACACCAAGAGTATACTTATCTAGAGACCATACTAAATTACTTGGGAGTTGCTAATCCTATGGAAAATGGGAATTAAGTTTAAAATGATATGTCTAGTTGTTGAAATGACCACACATAAACAGGGTGAACTCAGAAAGAAATAATAGGTACAAGGTGCTATGGTTGGATTATACACACTCCAACTATATGAAAAGAAACCAGAGTGAAAGACTGGGATTTGTTATTGATAATAAGTGGGACAAAAATCAGCAACCCTTTTAGTCATCTTCAACCAGTTTTCATTTGCATAGAACTGGAAGTAGAAGTGGAGAGAGGTTAAAGTTTATATATTAACCATAGCTTTATTTAGCTCTTTTTCCATTTAAGGAGGTAGAGCCTGAAGAATGTACATGTCATAGTCAGAAGGTTATAATACAAACTAAGAGCTAAAGTGGATTGCTCTTCACTAGAGTGATGAGAAATGAAATGAGAAACCCAGAGGAGATGGGTGTTCAAAGAGTAGCTGTCATAGCTTGGGCATGGGTTACCTTCTGAACTGATTGGTAAAAATAAACACATCAATAAACAAACAAACCAAACTGTGGGTTTGTGAGCTATAGTTTAGAGAAGATTCTGGGAAGATAGTGGAATAGGTCAGAAAATTCCAGGCTCTCAAGATTTCCCCCCACAAAAGAACTGAAATAGTGCCTCAGGGCAAATATTGAGCAGTGAAAATAAATAGGAGTAGGTATGGAACAGGGGTCCTCCTGGGACAATCAGAGAAGATCTGAGGAAAAGTCTCAGGATGAGGTTTGGTCCCTGTGAAGATTAAACACCTTCAGGCTTGGTCCTAGGTTCGCTTAAACAGCAAGCAGCAAAGCCCTAGGGCTAGCTGGGTTAGGCTGCCTTGGCCTCAGCCACAGGAACTTTTAACCCTGGGTCAGTGATGGGTGTTGGGCATTTGAGCCAGGAACCTCTTATGACAAAGAATGCCAGACCTAGCTGTGCCACAGAGATACAGCTGGGGGTGAGAGGGAACAGCACAAGCCAGTGAGTGCAGAAGCAGTGAGGTGGGGATGCCACTGGATGTGGGCTCTTACAAGAGGCTGGAGAATTTGGTTCTAGTTCCAGGCCAGCAGAGAGAACTGAAGGAGAATCTGAGGCTGAAGGCACCATCTGCCATACCTCAGGACTAGAAGTGATTATAAAAACTAAGCTACTACTGATAAAAAAAATTCATAGTCAAAGGAGAAAGAATCCAACTATGGAGAGTTACTATGGGAATAGAGAAGACTGGAGTTTATCTTCAGAGGAGGGCGCTGAAGCAAGGAAACCTTCTTCTACCCCAAAGAGTAACTAACATTAAATGGTCACCTGCCCAAAAAGAATTAATAGAACTTAAAAAAATTTTAAAAATCAAATGAGAGAGATTGAGGAAAAAACTTTAAAAAAAAAGAACAATCCAAGAAAAACAAGAAGATAACAAAAAGAAAGTCAACTAATTAGAAAAGGAGATCAGAAATCTTTTTTTTTCCCCAAATGCTTTATTGACTTCTGGTTTACATCATTCATTTCCATCAGATTTTGAGTTACAATTTTTTCCCCTACCCACTACCGAAGAATAGCAGTCCCACAAGATATCCCCTCATCCAATCTGCTCTCTCCTATCTCTTCTCCCATACCCCCTTCAATTTTTCAGCAGGGCAAGGTGAATGTGTACCCCAATGCCTGCACATCTTATCTCCCAATTATATGCAAAATAGTATTAATCATAGTATTTATGTATATATTTAAAAATTTGATTTTAAAAGGAAGATAAGCAACTCAGTATATACTGTACATGTGTAGCTATGCAAAAAATTACCATAGTACATATATTGTAAAAAACTGACTATATTTCCCTCCCTCCTATCCCATCTCCCATCTGGTCCACTCCCCACTTTGGTTCTGTCCCTTTTCAAAAGTGGGTGCTTCCAACACCCCCCACCCCAGCCTGCCCTCCTTTCCATTGTCCCCGTTGTTATCCCCTTCTTCCCTACTCTCCTGTAAGGTGAGAAACCAAATTTAGTATGTATGTCATTCTCTCCCTGATCTAAATTCAATGAGAATAAGGTTTTGCCTTTTTGCCTTCCTGTTCTTTCTCTCCCCTGTAACAATTTTCCCTTGCTCCTTCTATATGAGATAGTTCACCCCATTCTGTCTCTCCCCATCTCCTCTCATTCCTCTCTCACCTCTTAATTTCACCTTTTAAGTATCATCCCTCCCTATTAAATTCGACCTGTGCCCTCTATCTATGTATACCTGAAAACATATATATACATATTCACATATGTATTCATATGCCCATATACCCTTCTTCAACTATTTTCATCCTGTGAAAAGTTACATCAGTTACAGTTATTGTTTTTCCCTGTAGGAATGTAAATTGTTCAACTTTGATAAGCTCATAATGATTTCTTTTCCATGTTTACCTTCTCAAGCATCTCTTGCTTCTTGTGTCTGAATGTCAAATTTTCTATTCAACTCTGGTTTTTTCATCAAGAATGCTTGAAAGTCTTCTATTCCACTGAATGACCATATTTTCTCCTGAAACATGATACTTAGTCTTGCTGGGTAGGTGATTCTTGGTTTTAATCCCAGCTCCCTTGCCCTCCAGAATATCATATTCCATGCCCTTCTATCCCTTGGTGTAGAAGCTGCCAGATCCTGTACTATCCTGATTGTGTTTCCAGAATATTGAAATTGTTTCTTCCTGGCTATTTGTAATTTTCTCTCCTTGATCTGGGAATTCTGGAACCTGGCTACAATATTCCTAGGAGTTTTCTTTTGGGGATCTTTTTCAGGAGGTGATTGGTGGATTCTTTCAATCTCTATTTTGCCCTCTGGTTCTAAAACATCAGGGCAATTTTCCTTGAGAATTTCTTGCAGGATGATTTCTGGATTCTTTCTTTGATCATGTTTTTCAGGTAGTCCAATAATTGTTAGATTGTCTTTCCTGGATCTATTTTCCAGGTCAATGGTTTTCCCCATGAGATATTTCACATTGCCTTCTATTCTTTCATTTGTTTGGATCTGCTTAATAGCATCTTGATTTCTCATAAAGTCACTAGCTTCCATTTACTCCAGTTTAATTCTGAAGGAATGATTCTCCTTAGTGAGCTTGAGATTCTTTTTCCATCTGGCAAATTCATCTTTTTTAAGGCATTCTTCTCATTGCCTTTTTGAGCCTCTTTTGCCATCTGAGTTTATTTTTTAAGGTGTTATTTTCTTCAGTCAGGCTGTTGACTCTCATTTCATACTTTTCTTGCTTCTTTCTCATTTCTCTTCCCAATTTTTCTCCCACTTCTCTTATCTGCTTCTTAAGGTCCTCTATGGCCTGGGGCTTTTGGTGCAGGAGTTCTGACCTCACAGTCCTCCTCCTGTTCCTTTCTTGGTCCTCTTTGCCCCCCAAATAGGAGTCTAATGTTGAATTTTTCTGTTTATTTTATTCCTTTTGCCTAGGCATGTTACCACTCAATTACTTGACTTTTGGGCTTGTTGCCACAGTAGGACTCTGCCACCAGACAGGGGGGCTTCCTTCCCAAACGTTGGGGTTTTCTCAACTTCTGGAGGTATTAGTTGGGTGGCCTCTCTGAAGCCTTCACACACTCTGGCAAGGTGGTCACACACCCTACGACCTCCACCCCAGACTGCAATCCAGATCCAAGAAGGGTAAAGCAAGAGTGATTACCCCCCAGACTGCTCGCAGGATCCCCCTACAGTTCACAGTCCAGGAGCTGAAGCTGCAATGTGTCAATGTGGTGCAAGCTGTGAGGCCTCCTCAGTGGCTTCTCGCCCCCAGGGGAAGAAGCTGACACATTCTCCCAACCAGTCCCAAAGTCCATAGGGCACTGACCTCTCACTTTGTCCTAGGCATCTATGTGTTGATAATTCTGGAAACACCACAGCTTCTGGAGTTCTGGGGTCCCTCCAGCTGGCTGCTAGTCTGATCGCCCTGGGGCTAAAACCTCTGACTCATGTGGGCCTGGCTCAGCTCCCAGAGCGCTGAGCTGGCTGCTCCCTGCCTAGCTGCCAGGCTGTCCTCAGTGGAAGATTAGCCTTTCTGTGTCATTTTGTGGGTTCTGGAGCTCCAGAGGTTGTTCAGAGTCCCCCTTTTACATAATTTTGAAGTGGTATGGGCAAGAAAGGAAGCCATCTTGACTCTGCTCCCCACCCCCCTCCAAGATCTGAAATCTTAAGGAAGGAAAGACTCCTTGAAAATCAGAATAGGGAAAGTGGAAGCCAGCAAAATTACAAGGGATCAAGAAATAGTAAAACAAAATACAGAGAATGAAAAAATAGAGGAGGAATATGAAACTTCTCGTAAGAAAAACTGAACTGGAGAACAGATCAAGAAGAGAATACAAGGATATTCAGATTATTATTTTGATTCTACTATAAAAAACTTGATGCAATAATGCAAGAAATAATTAAATACAATTGTCCTGAAGCTTTAGAACAAGAGGAGAAAGTAGAAATAGAAAAAAAATCCAGTGATCACCACCTGAAAGAGATCCTATGAGGAAAACCTATAGGAATATTATAAATTCCCAGTCCCCCAGCAAAGAGAAAATTATGAGCAAGGAGAAAATGTTTTGAGCAAGGAGAACCATTCCCCCCCCCAAAAAAAAAACTCCAAATAGCAACAAAACAATTAACTATGGTGCTGTCACAGTTAGAATCACACAGGACCTAGCAACTGTGACACTTAAAAGACCACAGATCTTGGAACACTTTATACCCGAGTAAAACACACACACACACACACACACACACACACACACACACACACACACACACACACACACCCTGAAAAGTGAAGCATAATCCTGAATGAAAAAAGAAATGAACATTTAATGAAGTGTTAGACTTTTAAGAGTTTGTTAACAAAACAAAACAAAACCTGAACTTATCAGAAAATTTGACAGAGAGCCAAGAGAAGTATAAAGTATGTACCAAAGACTACTTACAAGGGACTCAATAAGGATACACTGTTTACCATTTATGTATGAACAATGTATGTCTAATATTGTTATTAGTAATTGGGTAGTTTGTAAGAAAGATTAGGGTAGACCTGAGTATGATATGACTTTAAAAAGAGTAATTATTTTATGCAAATGATGTATGAGAGGAAGAACTGACATAGAGGAATTAGATGGTAGAGAAGAGCTGTTAGTTCTAGAAACCTGCTTACATCTGGAATGGGTTCAAGAGGGAACAATAATATATATCTAGCAAATTGTAAAAATCTTCTAAATTCAGAAAGAAATAAAATACTAAGGGTATTTTATTTATAAATACTAAGGGTAGTGGGGAGAAGTCAAGGGAGGGATCTCTAATGGGGAGAATGAGGGAATAGGTTAAAGGGAGGGTATAGAAGGGTGTTGAGATTAATGGGAGTGGGAGGACAAGGGAGGGATCCTTGGGAGGATAAGGGAAGGATCTTTAGAGGGGAGGGTGAGGGAATAGATCAAAGGGGGTATAGAAAGACGTTTAGAGTTATGGGAATGGGAGAATAAGGGAGAGATCCTTGGAGGGGGGGCAGGATAAGTAATAGTAGGGCAAGATAGAAGGTAGAAGTAAAGTAGAGGAGTTAGGAAGGATAGGAAACAAGAGATATACACAAACATTAAAAACAAAGATCAGGAGCAGAATTTGTTAGGGGAAGTATATATATATATATATATGTATGTATATATGTATATATATGTATGTGTATAAATGTATATTGTGTCTATATATCTATATCTATATAGAAATATCTCCACACTTAACTGTAGCCTTCGTGGGGTGGGGGGGGAGAAAGGGGGAAAAAAGAAAGTAAAAAATGTACAGCAGCAAACAAATGAAAACAAGCAAGAAAGCAAAGATGGACAGCTGTTAATACAACACATAGTATTTATTATATAGACTTTCTTGAAATGGAAAACTATTGTTATATATTTTGAATCTTCTCTTACATTCTGCTATGCACATGGCATGCTTTTTTTCTTTTCTTATTTTGAATTTAAGTTTCAATATTCAAGTTTATAATATTTTTGTTTTCTTATTGCATATTTAAGCTTCAGTAATAAAAAAAGAAAAGTGTATAGAACCTGGGATAGCTTTCTAGGGGCTCCTGGGGCTCCTTACTACAAACACAGGTTGAATTATAGAAATACAAGTAGAGAAGAAGACCCCAGGGTCATAAGCTAAATATGAATCATCAGCATAGGGCCTTTGCGGAGAGCATAAAAACAAACATGATAACTGAAATTTAGTTGAGTGTAGCATGGAAAATATAGGAAGTAATACATTCTCAATAGTTTTTATTATTCAGACCCTCTTTTTGGAATCACTTCTATATTAAATAGAAAAGACGGTGGGAGGGAGAGAGAGAGAGAGAGAGAGAGAGAGAGAGAGAGAGAGAGAGAGAGAGAGAGAGAGGGAGGGAGGGAGAAGAGAAAAAAAGGAACAAAAGGAATGAAAATATTCTGTGAGAATCTTTGAGATCTTCTCAACTATATATGAATTGGCATTTATTCTAGAGAAAAGATAAGGGATGATTTGCCTATTATTTCCAAATACATGAAGATTTTGAATGAAGAAGAAATGATCAGATATGTATCATATCTATACAAGACTTCACAGGAAAAAATGGATATCAATCAACATGTCTTTTTGATACCTTTCTATCCCCTACCTTCACCCCCTTCCCCTCATTTCTAGCTCTCAGCACCCTGTTACATCCCATATCATGACAGAAAAAAATATGAGGATACAGTGTCTATCCTCAAAGACCAACTGATAGGAAGGGAGAATACCAATAT
The DNA here is from genome assembly GCA_011680675.1 of Gymnobelideus leadbeateri. Lineage (NCBI taxonomy): Eukaryota > Metazoa > Chordata > Mammalia > Diprotodontia > Petauridae > Gymnobelideus > Gymnobelideus leadbeateri. The sequence continues at coordinate 191,205 of WOXC01003169.1, forward strand.
GAAAAAAATGAAGCATAATTACTAAATCATTCAATATGGATTCTACATATTATGGAATTTCAAAAGAGGGTTTACATATTCATGGAGGAAATAGGACTAGAGCATAGATTATATGTTCAGTAGTTTTGGCAGAAATGTTTGGATAGTTAAGATGGGGCCAGATTTCCCAAGGACTTTGATGTCAAGCAGAAGAGTTTTGAAAATCAGTCAATCAATCCATCATCTATTTATTTGTTTGTGCATTCACTCAGTCATTTAATTTTTTTTACTTTAGGTCTAGCCATATAATTTCATTTTGTAGGAGACTTCAACTGAGAAAACTCTCTCTTCCAATGCAGATCTCTGTTTTATAATGTATAGTAATAAAGAGTTGTCTGGGGACACTGAGAGGTTCATAGGATCATTTTACAGGTGAGGAAACAGTATTGTAGAGAAATAACTTGCTCTAGGTCACACAGTTATTAAATATCTTGGGTAGTATCTTAACCTGTCTTACCTACTCCAAGTTTAACACCCTTTCTATTACTTCATACTGCCTCCAAAATAAGTAGAATTGGAAAGAAGGCTTTCAACTCCAACTTCCTCATTTTATACCTAAGGAACTGAGTCACAGAGAGGTTAAAATTTTGCCTAGAGTCATAGTAAGTAACCGAGGTATGATTTATACCTAGGTGTTCCTGACTCTAAGTCCAGTGTCTATGAACAATATCATGTATGTGACTTGTCCAGGTCATTCATCTGGTATATATTTGTCTTGCACTCAAGATTTGACTTGTGCTTAAGTCTTTTTGACTCCAAGGCTAATTAACTCTGCGTTCCCTAAAGCATTGATTCTCATTGGACGATTCTTCATTCTAAAAATTCTTTGGTCATGCTTTAAGTAGTAAATAATTATATAGTTATGTTACAGATATATTATCTATGTGAGAAGTATGTGCATGTTTGAAGAATTATAGGGTTGCAGCAATTCTAAATAATTAAATTCACGTGCACCACAATTTTTCTGTTCATGCAGCAACTATATCAAAGTCTGATCTTCTAAGAGTGGTATGTTGTTGCAGATTCTTAGCCTGTCATCAATTTGTTTTCAAAATGCTAAACTTGTTCAACATTTGAGCTTAAACTGATTCCCATGGGAGGGTCAGATGCATATACATACTTTCATTTGTGTTCCTATATTATACTGGAGTAGTTTTCTTGTTCCCTTCCATTATTCTGTAATCATACCTCATCAGCTGTGCCATCATTTGATCAATGTGTTCCAAAATGTGCATTTTTATAGAATGAATGTCATGTTTATTGACATCTATAATCTTTGAGAATTCACATTGCAAACCAACTTGAAACCTTTACAAACCATTTACAAGCATTTTGCAAAAACAAACCTTATATTCTCTCTACTTTTAGTATTAAGGCTATTTTCTGGTTTAATCTTGTCCTCTGTTTATGACACCATTCTTCTGTCTTGTGGATTTTCAAATGAAGTGGCTGGCTATACTCTCTAGTCATTACTTCAGTAGAGTTTTTTTTTGCTAAGGGTCTTCCCTGTGATGTTAAATTGGGCCATCTTATTCTCAATTCTTAACTAGCCCTTAGCTATTGAATGGACATTGCCTCAAACAAATTGAGACCTGGGAAAGATCTTAGTTTCAAAAGGTCAAGGTTATACACATTGCATTCTGGGCCATCACCAGTTGTCTCGACTTTTGTCTTGCCATTGCACTTTGATGCCTGGAGGAGAAAGTGAGGCTGAGGACTTTGCACAGCTCTGCCTCACTTAAATCTAATTCGAGTCAAGTCAAGACATCACCCTCATGCTGCCATTGTTCTCTTTGAGAATGAAGAATGAGCAACAACAACAAAAGGTTTTGTGAGAATGTAGCCAGTGTGCCATAGGTAGAAGAGGACTGAAGACATTCTTTACAAAGGTTAGTTTATGTATAAACATTGCTAAAAATGAAACAATATATGCAATTGTGTTTTAAATACATTTGTCATTTAATACAGAACTAGCAGAAAAGCAAATATTTCACATGATAAATAGCTTCTTTATTCATTTTTGTGGATTGGTTAGGGAGCTAAATGTTTAAAAAATGAACTTCAGTTTTCAGCAGGAGAGCTTGTAAAATTCTCCTACCATTTTCTACTATGTCTTTGTGTGAGTAATCATTTTCATTTCATTTTAAATAAAAATAAAGGAATAAAGTTGACTTGAAACCAGATTTAAGACTGTGTTTGGTATTAATCTAAATATTACAAACCTTTGTTCAGGTGAAAGAGTCCAACGTAAAAATTAAATTTATATGTGATCATTATGTTATGATAAACATTCCAAGCTGTAATTTATTTCATAAAAATGTTATTTATATTTAACAGCATTTTTTAAGTAAAAAAATTTGAAATGAAGTCTTGCTAACAATACTAAGGATATGAGATCTTTCTGTATTCTTTTAATTCTTACAGAACATCCAACAAAATTAAAAAAAATTATCTTGTAATTAGTTTTATACTTTTATATTTATAGTTTTCACAATGATATGTAGAATAAAATATTATGTTATTATCTTCTAGTATAAATTTTAATTTGGAGAGTTTTTTTGGACAAAGGTTATAATTATTGTAAGAACTTAATGAATAAATCTAAAAGAATATCTTGTATATTAAATTTCTCTGGAGGTTCAAAACATTTTTTTTGTTTGTTGCTGAAAGGGATTCATGGAGCAAAAACTGTTGGGAACCAGTGCCCTACACATGTGTCACATGTGGCCCACAACTGCCCCGTATATAGGGAACCAGATTAAAATATAATTGGGAAATATTTAGCAAAATAAATGAATAACAATAAAATGCAGATACTATTCCATTTGAAAACTAAATCAATACGCAGCCTAGAGGGATTCTTATGTACAGATTATTGATCCCCGTTTCTATTTATTTGACCATTATTCTATACCATGCTGCCTCTAGATAAGCTAGATGTAATTAGGAAATATAGATCCATAAAAATATTTGAGAAGGGGAGTGCATTTAGTAAAATTAGCCTGGCTTCTGGAGGTAGCTAGAACATAATGGAGAGGCAGGCAGGGAAGTCACTTAGGAGACTTTTGTAATACTTATATATTGATGAGGGACTTGACAACTGAATTTAATACTTTAACATTCCATAGATCTATAGTTGTTTTTTTTTTCTGTGTGTGTCTCTTTCCATTAATGTAAATTTCAATTTCTTCAGTCATCGGTCCAGCACTTCTTAAACTGTGAGTTGCCATCTCATATGGGTTTGTGTGTGGAAAATGTTTAAGAAACCCTGCATTAGTCAATAACTTTTGTGAGTTCTATGGAAAAAAAAGTCACGAGCTAGTGCCAACACTGTTGATCAGCTTCTCCAGACTTAACTAGATTGGTATTCAGCTGACAGGTATAAAGTCTATTGCTGGCTTTATGTAACAAGATTCTGAGGTATTTTTTTCATCCCGATTAATGCTGGAGTCGAGTCCCCCAGACCAAGATCAGCTATATTTCCCCCTCAGGGTTCTAGGAATGTCCCTCAGTGATGGGGATATCCTTGTCTAATACCCCCATTCTAGTATGATTTCCTCAATATTAGTCACCTAAGATTAGTACCCTACTACTGTTTAACCAGTTAAAATCAATTAACTTTTACAAAGGGATATATACTATGAAAATATAATAACATTAGAAATGGGAAAGCAACCTTTCATCTCCCCTCCCATCTTTCCCTGGGGATGTATTCTCATCTATGCTCAAACCTAAAGCCATTTCTACATAACATTCATTCCACAATGTTCCCTTCTGATTTTGGAATAGTGGATAGATGAATCATAGTAGCTCTCTCTTGGCTGCCTTTGATCTCTGTTGGATCAAAGAGATTGTTTGGTACTTTACTCTTCTCTCTGTGGAATCTGGGCATGGTCTAGTATTGACTCAAACTTTAGGATTTCTGGTGCTTGCTATTCTGACCTTTCTACTAGGTTATTGCCTTCTCCAATATTCCTTCATTCTAAACAAGCAAAATTTCTTCATCTGAGGCAAAGAATGGGGCACATAATTACAGGGCACATGTTGGTTCCTCATGAGAAAAACCTGGGACCTCTCTGAAGTCCTCCCTGAGCTAGTTCTGGCTTAGCCAACATTAAAAATCCACCCAATCACTACATGATTAGCATAATCTAATAAGCTTTAGGATGTCTGCACAGGCTTCAAAGTCATTATAGGGATTCCATAAACTATAGATGCTTCACATGCTCAGAAAGGCTGGGTTTGACAAGTTTCTCTTATGTATTCATGAATTTTCCTGTTTGATGCAGTCTATTAGAACCTGAGTTCCACTTGAGATAGGGCCTCTCTCTTTAGCAATTGAAATCAGGGCTCACTTGGTCTGAGGAATTTAAAAATGAGGAGGGGACTTGATTAGTTTCTCCTACCCATTTCAGTTCCTTTATTTGATAGCAAATGTCTCTCCAAATGAGTGCTTATGTGGTTACTCAAGTGTCTGCTCAAGGAAGGGATGAGGAAACTCATGCACGAGACTTACATATCCAACAGAGATTTATTAAAGGATGATTTTACACTGTTTGGAAATAGGAGTAGTACATTGCAAACCTCCAAATCTGCATCCAGACTGGGGCAATGCAACTCCTCAAATTGTGGGGTGGTGTAGAAGCCAAAGATGACTTTCCAGTTTTCCTTTCTGTAAAGGAAAAATCCTATGTCTGATGGATATTATTAGAGATTCTTCTTCCTTTTTTGGAGGTGGGGAGTTCTAGGGTGGTGATGGGTGAGGAACAAGGTGCTATTTGTTACCACTGCTTTCAGATCTATCCCTTGTGATCTTTGAGCACAGCAATTGGTTAAGGAGAATGAGAATATAGAATGGAGATGTTCCCTGAGTTGCCTTGTTATGAAACCTTGAGTTACTTAAAAGGGGGGCTAGGGAGAGTCATATTTATGATTTCCTGTGCTGGGGAAACTTTTGGACCAGGGGAAAATGAATGAATGAAAGAAAAGCACTTGTTAAGCACTTACTATGGTCTAAATATTGTGCTAAGCACTAAGGATACAAATACAAAAGCATGGCATTCTCTATCCTCTTGGAACTTATATTCTGAGTGACCAACATACACAGAAGAGTGGTAGATGTGGAAGTAAGTTTTGTCCTAGAAGTTAATGGTAAGTGGAATAACAATGTATTCAAATGATGCACCCTTTCCAATGGCAAAGGTATTGTTCATTTTATTGTAGAGCAAGTGATGGAAGTGGTGGTGGACTGGTTAAGTACATCTGTGGAAGGACAAAAGGTGGTTAAATGAAGAAGAGGGTACATATGTCACACTGACACAGTACATGGTACATAGTAAACATTTACTAAATACTTATTGATTGACTGAAGAAGTCTTTATTCTGTCATTGTTCTAATGTTAAAGACATTTCTCTGTGGGAGGTGGCCTAGTCTGCTTCCTCAGATGTGGTGAAGCCAATCTTTTAATGGAGCAGCTGCTAAATCTTTTGTTATCCTGACTGTGGCTCCGTAATATTTGAATTGTTTCATTGAAGATGTTTGCAATATTTTTTCCCCTTGATTTTGGAGCTCTGGAATTTTACTCTAATATTCCTGGGAGTTTTCATTTTGGAATCTCTTCCAGGAGGAGACTGGTGGATTCTTTCTACTTCTATTTGACCCTCTGGTTCTAGGATATCAGGGCAGTTTTCCTTGATAATTTCTTGAAAGATGATATCTAGATTTACTGTCTCTGTCTCTCTTTTTTTGATCATGGCTTTCAGGTAGTCCAATAATTCTTAACTTAATTCTGCTGAATGTGTTTTCCCGGTCAGTTGTTTTACCAATGAAATATTTCACATTTTCTTCAATTTTTTAATTAAAAAATTCTTTTATTGTTCCTTGGTAGCTTATTAGCCTCTATTCGACCAATTCTAATTTTTAAGGATTTTTTAAAATGAGCCTTTGTACCTCTTTTTCCATTTGGCCAATTTTACTTTATAAGGAATTCTTTTCTTCAGTGGATTTTTTTGTATCTATTTTTTCCATTTTCTTTGGCCAGCTGGATTAATCTAATTGATCTAATTACTATTAATTTGTGTGTTTCTTTATTAGAACAAGAGGGGTTCCACCAGGGAGGGACAATATTTGGATACTGGTATAAAATAGCTGGACAGCTAGAGTGGCACAGTGGATCAAACACTGGGCCTAGAATCAGGAAGACCTGAGTTCAAGCCTGGCCTCAGACTCTAGCTGTATAATCCTGGGCAAGTTATTTAATCCTGTTTGTCTCAATTCCTCATCTGTAAAATGAACTGGAGAAGGAAATGGCAAACAACTCCAAATGGTATCACAAAGAATTAGATGCAATAGAAATGACTGAACAACAACAAATGGGATAGCTAGGGGGTACAGTGGATAGAACACTGGGTCTGGAGTGGGGAAGACCTGAGATGTTGACAATTTGTGTGACCCTGGACAAGTTACTTAACTTCTTTCTGCCTCAGTTTCTTCAATTGTAAAATGAGGATAATAGTAGCACCCACCTCACAGGGTTGTTGTGAGGATCAACTGAGATAATGTTTGTAATGTGCTTACCATGGTTCCTAGCACACAGCAGACATTAATAAAAACTTGTTCTATCCCCTCACTATTATTATACAGAGATGTAGAAAGGATGTGATTCCACAAAGTGCTATGCCAAGGGGTTTAGTAAAAAGCTAACAGAGAATCTTATAATCTGATTTATTAATAATTTTAAAAAAGGAAATTTCCCCAAAGCAGAGTTTATTGAGATTTGGAGTTTTCCCTTTCTTTTAGGCTAGACATGAATCAAAGCACTATTTTTGCTCTATCACAAGACTAGGCATTGAAACATGGTTGGCCTCTCACTACTCCTTCTACCTTTTTTTTTTAAGAAGACTGCATGTCCCCATCTCAACTAGGCTAGAAATACAGAAACTATTTATGGCCCAATCTCCTTACTGAGCAGCATAGGAGACTTGATCTGTTTTATGTCCAGCATGAGCTGTCTTATCTCTATCTAGACATCCTAGTATTCCTCCTCTCATTAAGGGGCACACCACATTGATACTGTAGAGATACTTGTTTGGCATAAACCACTGCTGTTCAGAACTCCTGAGCACAAGAGATCTCTCCATCTCAGCCATCTAGATAACTGGTATTACATGCATGTACCAACATACCTGACCTTACCCTTTTCTCCCACTCATGTATGTAGAAAGGTCACTGCAAGAGTAGGAACTAGAAATGGTAACTAGGAAATAGGAATTGCCTAGTGGGAGAAGAAAATGTATGGGTGTGTTCTGGTCAGTAATGTCTAATTCCAGATTTGGGAGGCAGAGGAGTAAATACTCCTTTCCTGAGTAGTCCTTTACTTTCTACATCTATACCATACCTAGACAGGTAAAGATTGTCACACATATATAGATTCTATAGCACTCTATATTGATTTATTCATATTCTTCAGAATGAAAAAGGACAGCACTTAAAATGCTAGGTATTTTTATTTGTTGTTGTTTTTAAATTTTATTTTATTTTATTTTTTGGAAATTTTTGGTCTTCATTAATTTGTTTGTTTACTTTTAGTTTGCAGGATTCAGTTCCATGATTCCTTGAGTTTCAAATTTTCTCACCCTCCCTGCTCTCCCCCCTCCCATGGCAGCATACAATCAAGTATAGGATCTGCAAATACTTTCACATTAGAAATTAGTCAGGTTATAAAGAAGGATTGCATCACATGGAATGAACAATGGGAAAGAAGAAACAAAACCAAACAAGAAAAAGAAAGAGAGCAGGTAGTTTGCTTGAGGCTGCATTCCAACTCTGTTCTTTCTATCCCTTTTTCTGAATGTAGACATCTCTCTCCATCATGAGTCTTTTGGAGTTGACTTATAACCCTGCATTGCTGAGAAGAGTCCAGTCTATCAAAGTTGGTCATCACACATATGATGTGTCTGTAATTGTATACAAATTTCTCCTGGTTCTGTCTTCTCACTCAGCATCAGTTCGTATAAGCCTCTCCAGGTATAAATATGAAGTCCATCTGCTCCTCGTTTCTTATAGCATTCCATTACATTCATATACCACAACTTGTTTAGCCATTCCCCAATTGATGCGCATCCCCTTAATTCCCAATTCTTTGGCACCACAAAAAGAGCTGCTATAAATATTTTTGTACATATTGGTCTTCCTCCCACTTCTATGACATTTTTGGGATACAACCCTAGAAGTGGTATTGCTGGGTCAAAAGGTATGAAATTATTTATAGCCCTTTGGGCATAGTTCCAGATTGCTCTCCAGAATGGTTGAATAACACCACCACAATGGTTCACAACACCACCAGCAATGCGTTAGTGTTGCAATTTTCCCATATTCTTTCCAGCATTTGTCATTTTCCTGTTTTGTCATCTTAGGCAATCTAACTGGTGAGATGTGGTGCCTTAGAGTTGTTTTGATTTGCATTTCACTAATCAATAGCGATTTAGAGCATTTTTTATATGCTTATAGATATCTTTAATTTCTTCCTCTGAAAACTGCCTGTTCATATCCTTTGATCATTTATCAATTGGGGAATGACTTGTATTCTTATAGATTTGACTCAATTCTCTGTATGTTGTTGTTGTTATTATACTGCATCATGGGCCATCTCCAGTCATCCTGATTGATATCTGACCACTGGACCCAGATGGCTCTGGAAAAGAAAGTGAGGCTGGTAACTTTGCATAGCTGTCCCTCATTCAAATCCAATCCAATTATAAGTCATATCTTTATCTCCCTGATGACATGGTCCTCTTTGAGAAGGAAGGACAAGCCACAACCAAAACCTGTTGTTATTATGTACCATTACATAATTCTAAATATCAAAAAAACATATTTTTAAACATGACAAGGGTCAGAGAATTACAGAGTCTAGACATTGTGGAATTTTGTTAGTCCTGTTACAATAATCTTCAAAAATCAGTTCATACAACAAATGAGATTTTATAGTGGAACTTCAGTGAGGTCTTGAATTTAATAAGGGAAAATTAATATAGTAGAGAAAAAATGCAAGTGGGTGCTTAATGATGAAGAGATATTTCCTTCATCACTAGGGTTATGACGTCAGCTGCAAAGACTTCGTGGAACTACTTGGTGATAATAAAAAGGAGCAAAAGATATTATTGCCACTAAACTGGTGCCTGGCATTTTGAAAGCAGTTGGAAGTGTTTGAATATTTGATACAGTAAAACATTTGATTCTGGATAGGAGTTGGTCAGGAAGCAGTGTGGATTGCAAAGGGAAAAAGGAAATACTCTCTAGAGTATTTTTGTTAGTGAGATGATATGTCCTTTCCTTTTTTAGCTGAGAGTATATTCATTTGAGTGCCCTTGTCCACCTAAAATCTCTTTATCTTTGGGCCATTATGATGCTAGATTGAATATATGTAGTGCACATTTGCTGGAAAATTATTTAATAATTTGCTTTACCTTTATCAGATAGGTCAAGACTCTGAGTTTCTTAATAACCTAAAACAAAGGTTAGAACACTGAGATAAGAGGTGGAAGAAGTGCATCCAATTATCTAGATGTTTTATCTTTATAATGCCACCATTTTGATATCTTGACAGAATGCTTTTTTTCCTTTTTTTAAATGTAGATGTTTGACATTGAGTATACATAGCAGCAATCTTAGAATAGTCTATGACAACCATAATGGGACAAACAACCATTTATATTTCTCAAAAGCTACATTTAAATTAAGTTACAGGGTAAAAAATTTGGAAGATAAACTATTACTCGAAGATGTGTGATTCATTTATGTGTTTGTGAAAAGATGTCCAATCAACATCCAAATGAAGATATCAGATCCAAATTATTATCAGAAACAATTTCACCAAATCCAGTAGGGGCAAGGTCAATGGGTGTTTGCATTACATATCACCAAAATGAGAACATTAGTATTTTGGTACAAAACAAAAAAAATTAGAAGATATGACCAGAAGTACCTAGTGTTCTGGCCTTAAAGGCCAAGTATAGATACCTGCATTAGCATCATATGAAGGTGATTCATGATACCTAGTCTGCTTTATTAGATCTGGTGAGTAGCCTGGGTTAGGATACATGTTGCCTCATTCATATTTCCTTGAGGATGATTACTGAAGTCAGGTTTTGGGAGATGATTGAATCATGGCTATTTTGTAGATCTCTTGAGGACTACCTTGGACTAGGAGCTTTATAGAGGGAGTCATCAGATGTAGTAGAGATCTGAATCAGAGCTGAGAAAGGGAATGCACTCAGAAAGAAGACTTGTATCCCTAGGATAGTGGTGGTGAAGTTTGAATATCTTCACAATCCTATTGGGAACTTCTCAGCTCCAAAGATTATAACTATTGAGAGTCAGTGGCAGAGCAGGCAAACATTTCATGGAGTAGGGAGACCATGTGGCACATAGGAAGAAGGTAACAACATGCAATCAATCAAATTAGTGTGTGATATCAGTGGGAATGTCTGAGGGTACTCTCCACATTTTTATAAGGAGATACTGTCCATCATCTCATTGTAGTATCAGTGATGATGACCACCTCCCATAGAGAAATGTCTTTAACATAGAACAATGCCAGAATAAAGACTTCCTCAGTGAAACAATAAGCATTTATTAAGTGCTTATTATGTACCAGGCATTATGTTAGGTGTGGGATTTACAAACAAAAGCATGGCATCTACCTTTGAGGAGCTAACAGTCAAACAGAAGAGGAAACATGCAAATAAGATGTGCCTGCAAAATATAGACAATGTAAATGGGAAATTGTCTCAGAGAGAAGTCACTAGTCATGGGGAATGGAGGGAGAATGGGTCTGGGGAAAAACCTCCTGTAGAAGGTAGGATTTGAACTTAAAAATCTTATCAACTTGACCTGATACTCCTCTTCACACTCTATATAAAAACAAACTTTCATGAAAGAACTTGGAATGTCTAGGTAAGAGCAATGAGAATTTGTAAAGGGTTAAAAAAAAGACATGAAAAAAAAAGATGGAAAGAATGGACAACATGGTACAGTTGAAAGAGCACTGGATCTGGAGTCAGAGGAATTGGGTTTGAATCTTGCCTCTAATGGTTATTATCTGTGTGACCTTGGACAAGTCGCTTAACCTCGCTGGCCTTAGTTTCCTCATCTGTAAAATGGGAAGTTTGAATTAGATGACCTTTAAGGTTCATTATACCTCTAGATCTGTGATGATCCTGATGAATTCAGGACCATGACCAGTGCTATCACTATCAACCACCAACATAAGTGGATGCCAGTTGGAAGTTCCTTGGGAAGAGACAGGGTTGGAAGGTAACAAAGTAAATTAGATTCTAGCCTTTGTTATAGGGTCAAGAAAAGGCAAAAGGAATATTTTGGGTGAGTGGACTCAAATGGGTCAGAGAGATTCAACAATGGGGAAAATGATGTGAAACCCACAAGATATAGAGATTTGAGGTTAAGCAACATTTACTAAGACATAGTTCAATCAATTGACATTTGGTAATCATCTGCTATATACCAGCACTGTGTTAAGGGCTAGGAACATGAAAAAAAGTCAAAAGATAGTCCTTGACCTCAAGGAGTTCACACTCTGATGGGGGAGACAAAATTCTAAGGAATATATACAAACAAGTCATATATAAGACAAATAGGCAATACTTAACAGAAGGAAGGCACTAGAATTAAGAGGGTTTGGGGAAGACTTCCTGCAAGAGATGGAATTTTAGTTGGAACTTAAAGGAATCCAGGGAAGGCATAAGGTGGAGGTGAGGAGAGAGAACATTCCAGGCATGGGGTCCTGACAGAGAAAATGCTGAGAGATGAAGTATCTTGTCTGATCAACAGCTAGGAGGCTGGTGTCACTGGGTTGAAGAATCTGTGGCAGAGAATAAGGTGTAAGAAGATTGGAAAGGTAGGAAGGTGTTAGGTTATGAAGAGCTTTGGATGTTAAGCAGAAGATTTTTTATTTGATCTTGGGGGTGATAGGGAGTCACTGGATTTTATTATATAAAGGAGTAATGTAGGTGAATCTGCACTTTAGAAAATCGCTTTAGTGGCTAATGAAGAATGGATTGGAGAGAGGAGAGACTCAAGGCAGGCAGCTCCAGCAGCAGGCTATTGCAATAGTACGGGTGTAAGGTGATGAGGGCCTGTACCAGATAGGTGACAGCATTAAAAGAGAGAAGGGGACACATTGGAGAGATGTTGCAAAGGTGAAATTGACAGGCCTTGGCAACAGATTTGATAAGGGGGGTGGTGAGAGATAGTGAGGAGTTGAGGACTAAACCTAGGTTTTGAACCTGAAGGACTAGGAGGATGGTGATGGAATTTTATGGATTTTACCATAAAGTGAAGGTAGTAGGGGAAGAGAGTTTAGGGGGAAGGATAATGGCTTGGATATGTTGAATTTAAGATAGCCACTGAACATCTAGTTCTAAATGTTTAAAAGGTAATTGGAAATGCAAGATTGGAGGTCAGCAGAGAGATGGGGCAAAATAAGTAGATTTTAGAATTGTCAGTATAAAGATGGCAATTAAATCCATGTGAGTTGTTGAGATCACGAAGTGAAGTAGTATAGAAGAAGAGAAGAGGGCTTAGGACAGAACCCTGAGGAACACATAATGTTAGAAGGTGGGATTTGGGTGAAGAGCCAGCAAAAGAGAAGGAGGAATGGTCAGAGAGGTAGGAGGAGAACTAAGAGAGCAGTATCCTGAAAACCTAGAGAGAAAAGCATACCGAGGAAGAGAGCATGATCAACAGAGTCAAAGGTGCAGAGAGGTCAAGGAAAATGAGGATTTTAAAGGCCATTGGATTTGTCAACTAGAAGATCATTATTAACTTTGGAGAGGGCAGTTTCAGTGGAATGATAAGGTTGGAATCTGGAATGAAAAGGGTTAAGAAGACAATGCCAGTGCCTCTGTAATGGATGTCTTGATATGAACTTTTGTTTTTTGAGTCAGTAGGAACCTATTTCCTTTTGCTTGGATATAGTTACATAGCTGTATAAAGTGCTACAATCACTGTCAACATCTTTTTCATATAACATGTATTTGAAATTTGATATGAATAAGAGTATAAGGTTCTTTATGGTAAGGATTATACTTTCTTTTCTTGTACCTCAGGGCTATGTGGGTAAATGTTTAATGACTAGCTGTCTGGAAAAATATACACATTTTTAATTTTAATCATAATTTTTAATATTTCATCATTTTGAAATCAGCAAAATAATAAATCAAGCTCTGATTTGTGGTATTTGCAGATTTCCTAGATGTAAATGCTCACATAGAAAATTTCACAATCGTCTTTCTTGAGTCAGTATGAGCAGACTTCAGAATACTATTACTTGAACCTTAATTAGCATCTAGCACAGTGCTGCAATTGAGTTTTCAGGGAGAAATATTAAGTCTCAGATATGCAGATGTTACTACTCTAATGGCAGAAAGTGAAGAGGAATTGAAAAGCCTCTTGATGTGTGTGGAAGAGGAGGGTATAAAAGCTGTCCTGAAGCTTAACATCAGAAACTAAGATCTTGGCAACTGGTCCCATCACTTTCTGGCAAGCAGGGACAAGAAATGGAAGCAATGTCAGAGTTTATATTCTTGGGCTTAAAGATACTATAGATGGTGACTGTAGTCATGAAATTAAAAGATGTTTGCTCCTTGGAAGGAAAACTATGACTAATCTGGACAACATACTAAAAAGCAGAGAAAATCTTGCCAACAAAGGTGTGTATCGTCAAAGCTATGGTTTTTCTATTAGTAAGGTATGACTGTGAGAGTTGAACTATGAAGAAAACTGAGCACCACAGAATTGATGCTTTCAAATTCTACTGGAGAAGACTTTTGAGAGTCCATTGGACAGCAAAGAGATCAAATCAGTAAATACTTAGCGAAATTAATTCAGACTCTTCACTGTCAGGTCAAATACTGAAGCTGAAGCTTGAATACTTTGGCCACATAATGAGAAGACGACTCACTGGAAAAGACTGATGTTGGGAAAAGATGAAGGCAAAAAGAAAAGGGGATGATATAGGTAGTGTCATGGAAACAATGAATACGAACTTGGATAGACTTTGGGAGATAAGGGAGGATAGAAGTGTCTGTCATGCTGTGATCCATGGGGTCATAAAGAGTTGAACACACTGAATGACTGAACAACACAGTAGGTACTCAGATACTACTTACTGATGATTTTCCTCCAGCAGAGGGCTATCAATGTTACTAGAAGTTCCTGGGAGAACTCTGGTGCATAATCTATGGGATGACCCCTTTGGGTCCACCTCTATGTATTTTTCATGGAGTTTAAGCCCTGCTACATAAGATGTTATAGATCAGGGTAGACCTTTCTGGGTACCCCTCAAATCACACCACATTGGCAAATACATTCTTCTTGTACGTTTTAGCTTGACTCTAGGAATAGAATCTTAAAAAACTTCTCCCTATGATTAGATATCTAGTGGAAAATGTGTTACTGAAAATTCCATTAAGTGGCAGAGATTTCCTGGGGGTATATTATACTTCTTATAAATAATAAATACCCTATATTACAGTCAGATATACTGGTACTATCCCAAGGACTAGAAGAGATAAAATTGAAATAGCATGCAATAAGTCTACCAGATGGTAAACTCTATGAGGGCAAGATGGCCTTTTACATCTTTTTGCTACCCGTGGTACCTGTGGACACAATTAATAATACATATTGATGTATGCAAATAAGAATATATAGATACATATTAATATGAATGTATATTTATACGAATATAAATACATATTTGTAAATTATAATACATATTGAAAAAATCATAGACTCAAAATAGCTGAAATTAACCTTAGTAATCTCAACCAATCCCCCCATTTAATAGTTGTAGAAACTGAGAAGTGGAGTCACTTGTTCAATGTCACCTCTTAGTTCATGGTTGAGACATGAGTCAAATCCAAGTTCTCCCAATTCAGAGTCCTCTGATGAAAATATATCTTCACAGGGTTTTGGGTGTTGTCTGTGGATGACTCTATTACTTAAGGTTTGTCTTGTTCTCTCATCCAGAGATCATTCAGGAGATGGTTTAAATGATATCTTCTGAAACCTTTCTTGTGTTTTCATCATCCTTTCCTTTAGCCTTTTTCCTCCTTGCCTTATTAGCGCTTTCATTCATTCACTAATCTCCCAACTTCAGCCACAGGCTGATCCCCTGACTCTGGTCATAGATTGACCCTAAATTTCAGCCATAGACTGAATTGAAAGCCTGCCACATTCTCAACTTTTATTTTGAGTAGAGACTGACTCCTAGCCCAAGTTATAAATTGATTTCTAACTTGAGCTACAGACTATTCCTTGAGCCCGGTCACATAGTAGCCTTTAACCCTGGCTACACACTGATCTTTGAAACAGATTTACAGACTGATGTTCACACTAGTCATAGAAAGTCCTCCCACCTCAGTCCCTAATGGATCAGTTTAAAAATTATTTGCTGACTCATAATTAGGGCTTTCTAATCCCAGTTATAGAATAGGTCTTGAGCCCAGTCCAAGACTGACCCTAAAACATGGGCCAAAAACTAACTCTAACCTTTGGCTATGCATTTTCATTTGCATCCATGTTCATCCCCACTCCTGGAAAAACAACTTGAGTTAAATGACCTACAGACAGTGCAAATACAAAGGGTAACACTATATTTATATATATATATATATATATATATATATATATATATATATATATATATATATATATATATGTACCTTTTCTATATAGTCCTAAAAACAAAACCAAATGAAAACCAAATGAACCATCCCCACCTGTTTGTGTTTGAAGGGTTGTCATTAACTTGAAGCTGAGGAAAATGCCTCCCTGTCAGTGGGGATAATTGCCCTTCTTTATATCTCTTGCCTTGTACTTTTTTTGTATTTCCAGCTTTGTATTAACAAAAAGATGTTGTGTCTGTATTTCACGAGGCCCATAATTGTGTATGCCTCATATCTACTCTGTCCCAAATTCTTTTAAAATGTACAAAGCAACAACCAGTATATTATCTGCAGCAGGCATATTGATATTTTTAAATTAACATTTTGCATTTCTTCAGCAGATTTTGGCCATGAAAAATATTCCAATAGATTCATATTGTTCTGTTAATTAAAATGTTTCTCTCCTGACTATGGAGAGTCAATGGTTAGCAGGCTTATAAATATTCATTTGAAATTCTCCTAGACCCTGAAAGTCTGAGGCAGCCAAAGAAACTGTTAGCAAGAAAGTTTCAAACACTAACTTTTCTTATACCTGCCATGCTATGCTACTGCATTAAGCTATAATACATACAATTCAAGAATTAAGGAATTGGGGGTATTAGTGGGAAATGGCCAAAGGAACTCTAGTTGTGTTGGATTTGAAATAAATAGTTATTAATTACCTGCTGAAGGACTACTTGTAAGAGGGATTTGCCTATCTATGCAAACTGATCATCAGAACATGGCAGAGATGCTGAATTCTATATTGTTCCCTGTGAAGGTCTATGCCTCAGAATGCTTCCACCATCAAGAAGCTGACAGCTCAAGCTTGCAGTGATTCAGCATGCAATGGAAGGATATGCAAACTCTCTGTGATCATGTGAGGAGCAGAGAGTTCTGTTCAAGGTCAAGGTTGACAAATATATTAGAGGCAATTTATTGTCATGCCTTATAACCTCCTAGAATCAGGTTGGAGGAGTGGGGCAGAGGTGGCAGGACAGTCACAGTTTGTGAAGAGAAGACTAGGAGTGGGGGAGATAATAAGGTTTTTGTAAGAAATTCATGAATTTATATGTCAATTCACAAATAAATAAGCATGTTTTCTGTAGAATGAATACATAATATGACTAATTCATATGTTGTTGTTTTTTTCCCCTAGCTCTCTTAATAATTGATTTTGGCACAATCTGTTTGATTGACTGAGCGACACTTAATCAGATTTCCTGGATAATTATAATTATTTCATTCATTGTTATAGAACTTTCTACTTTTTAGAGGACTTTCACATCTATTATGCCAGTTGAGGCTTGCAATATCCCTATAAAGTACACAGGCAAGGGTTTATCACACCCATTATATGGATGAAAAAACTTTGTATGTGGAAATGCTAATCTTATTTGGTGTTTAAGTTCAGAATTTAAAAAAAATTAAGAAAAGAATAAAACAAGTTGTAGTAGATAATAATAATCAAATAATATTGTGCTGTATGAAAATTGATGAATATGATGAAACAGAGCAACAGAAAAAACATGAATGGATGCAAAAGTAAAGGAACTACTGTACAACTGTATAAATGGAAAGAACAAAGAAAATCAAAACTGAACACTGTAAAATTATAATGACCAAACGCGTTCAAGGAAGACATTTGCAAAATAAACTTGTTTTCTTTTTTTGGAAAGGTGGAGTATTACAAATGTGTAAATGCATACAATTAATGACACTTGGTTGGTTTTGATGGATTGCTTTTTCTTTTGGAGGGGGGAAGGCAAAGCAACTGGGGTTAAATGACTTGTCCAAGGTCACACTGCTTGTAAGTCTGTCAAGTGTCTGAGACTGGATTTGAACTCATGTCCTCCTGACTCCAGGGTTTGTGCTCTATTTACTGTGCCACCTAGCTGCTCCTGATGGATTGTTTTTATTTCTCTTTTTTTTGCTCTTTGTTATAGTAGATGTCTCTATGAGAAGAAGAGAGGGGAATACAACAGGAAATATAAGTGATATAGAAGCAAAGGCTATCAATAATAAAATATTTTTTTGGAGGAGGAAAGGAAGGGCAATTGGGGTAAAGTGACTTGCCCAAGGTCACATGGCTAGTAAGTGTTAAGTGTCCGAGGCTTGATTTGAGCTTAGGTCCTCCTGATTCTAGGGCCGGTGCTATATTCACTGTGCCAAATAGCTGTCCCAATAAAATATTTTTTTAAGTCTATATGTTTAAGTGCTAGTATATAGTTTTAATTCTCCAGGAAGGTATATTTGACTTCATTCTACAATAAAATACATGGTTCTTTGAAACTTGGGAAGAAAGCATATCTCCTCATGGAGTACAGGTAGTTTGACCAAAAATAAAAAGGAAGATCTGATTGCAAATGGTTTTTATATATTTGTGCACAATTGCATGTTCCTTCTTTTTTGGTTTTGTATTTTAGAGATTTCATAGTTAATAAGTTGTTTTACATGCATAGGAGAGAGGTAAAAGAAGGGCCTCATTGCTAACTACCTTTCAGACAGCTATTTTAGTTTTTTCTGGTGTCAAAGACATTTTGCTTCTGAAATTTCTTTTCGTATTTATATTTCAGTGGTGAAAATGGAGAACAGCATTTAATGGTTGGAAATTTCCAGTCTCACTGAGATGTTGATTGGGCTGCTACTCAGCCCATTTAGTTAGTAGCTCTAAGTTTTTAAAATTAGAGTTCCTGAAATTATTAACTGTCTTTCAGACACTAAGGTAACATTTGACAATAGGGAGCAGTGGGATGGAATTACACTTAGAAGACCTGGGTTTAATCTTTTTTTCTTTCATTTATTACCTGTGTGACCTTGGGTACCTCTTTGGACCTCAGTGTCCTCATCTATAAAATGAAGGGCATAACATCTAATATCTCCTATAGTTCCATGATTCCATGATTTATCCTCCTATAATTTTTTAAATTAAGTAACAGGATCAAAGATTTGAGCTGGAAGGGTTGTAATATGCCATCCATCTAGTCCAATACCTTCATTTTATTAAGTGGAGAAACTGAAGTCCAACAAGGTTAAATGACTTACTCTAGGACACACAGACAACAGTTGGGTGAACCAGGGTTTGAATTTAGATTCTCTGGCACTAAAAGTTTATATAGAAGTAGAGTCAGAGGAAGTTATCTTGGGAAAGTCACACTGGATCTCATTTTCTCTGTACAATGAAGGAGTTGGACTTTTAAAGACTTACTAATGAGATTGTAAGATTCTACTTATAATTCACCTCTCATTGTAAAGTTAAACCCTTTGACCCTCAAGGTAGATAGACAGCATCATTGTTGAATGAAAATAATTTTTACTGACAATTGAAGCAGACATAGAGTAATTTATAAATAGTTATCAATATTGGTTCCTATTAAAATACTTTTGCTCAATTCTTTTTGTCTTTAGTCCTGATATATTTTTATATGACCTTGATGGATCATCACCTGGTTTCTATGCATTTATATTTATTAGCATTAAGCTACATCTTACTCAATGACCTTTATATGGTAATTTCTTCTACTTCTAATAATTTATATAACAAATAGCTTTAGAAGTGCAATATCTTATTTTATGTGATTTTAATCCAATTATTATTATTCCTCTTTACAGATGAGGAAACTCAGGCAGAGAGAGATTAAGTGACTTCCTTAGGATCACATAGCTGTAAGTGTCTTAGGCAAAATAGGAACGCAGGATGTGTTAGCTAGCTTGACCTGGTCAAAAAGAGATTCCCTGTAGACAGTGAGGTCTTCCTATTTCTGACTGATTTGGTGCTGATTGCATCGAATCCTAGATATTGCACAAGGTTCTAAATGATTTCTAAATTCATTACCTCTCATGGAGAGACTTCTGTTGTAGCAAAGTAGAGTGGGGAAAGGTCCTTAAGATCATTTGCTCTGAGGCTAAAAGAGATGGAGTTAAGTTCTAGGGTCCACAGGAAGTTAGGAGGAGAGCTGGGGTTAGAAACAGGCGTGGGCCTGGGAGCCTACTGACTTATCGTTCAATATTTATTCTTTCCTCATGCTGTATACCTTCTACTAAGCAATTGAGTAGTCATGGTATTTAGTCAATGCTGTTGTTGTAATGGTTTTAGGGTATTCTGCACCTATCTATATCTTAACCCTCAGTGCCTACCTCAAGGCCCATTTCTTCTATAAAGCCTCCCTAAGCACCCCAGCCCTTTTTCTTTGTCTGAACTCCTTTAGCACTTGCATCTTAACCATTCATTTAGCATGGGTTATAGACAGGCAGCTCTCATTTTAGAATAGGTCATATTCTGATAGTTGGTTTACAAACTTGATGCTAGGAACCTAGAAATATAATTCCCCATAGGAGCAATGTTATTGATTAGAGAAATGCAAATTAAAACAACTTTGAGGTACCATTTCACACCTAACAGATCAGCTTATATGACAGAAAAGGAAAATTACAAATATCGGAGGGATCATGGGAAAAATGGGACACTAATGCACTGTTGGTGGAGTTGTGAACAGATTCAACTATTCTGGAGAGTGATGGCCAAAGGGCTATAAAACCATGTATACTCTCTGACCCAGTAATACCACTATTAGATCTGTATCCCAAAGAGATAAAAAACAAGAAGGAAAAGGACTTATATATACAAAAATATTTATAGCAGCTCTTTTGTGATGACTAAGAATTGGAAATTCAGAGGATCCATCAGTTGGGGAATAGTTAAACAAGTTGTGGCATGTGATTATGGTATGTGATTGTGATGGAATACTATTGTGCTATAAGAAATGAGAAGCAGGATGATTTCAGAAAAACCTGGAAAGATTTACATGAACTGATACAAAACGAAGTGAGTATAACCAGGGTCCTCAAGTGGGGCCCTTTAACTCAATCCAAACTTCACAGAAAAGCCACACCCAAGGACTAGAAGACCACTTGTGGCCTTGAGGCTGCAGGTTCCCCACTCCTGTTAGAGTCTAATTGCAGATCAAAACATACTTTAAAAAACCAAAAACAAAACTTTCTTTAGTTGTCTTTTTTGGTCTGTGTTTTCTTTCACAACATGACTAGTATGGAAATATGTTTTGCATGATTGCACATGTATAATCTATATCAAATTGCTTGTCTTCTCAACGATGGGAAGATGGTGAAGAATAGAAGAGAGGGAGAGAATTTGGAACTCAAAATTAAAAAAAAAGAATGTTAAAATTGTATTTACATATAATTGGGGAAAAATAAAATACTGAATAAATACTTTTTTAAAAAAGAAACAATGTTATTTTGATGATTGCTTTTCCAGGTCAGCTACCAAAGTTTATGATTTTAATGCTATTCTTGTGAAGATTTTGTTTTGAATTTCAAGTTTGGATCTCATTGCTATAGCTCCTATTACAGCCTTGGTCTGCCTGCCTTATATCTGATGAGTAATCAAGTATAGTGTGTGTGTGTGTGTGTGTGTGTGTGTGTGTGTGTGTGTGTGTGTGTGTGTAGACTCCCCGAGATGTCTCACTGGTGCTATATATTTTGCTGGGTCAAGTAAAGGAATCTGCACAATGTAGAGCTTAGTGGTAGGTATGGGGATAGGCATTCCAAAGGGAAAGAAGGAGGGGAACAAGTATTTATTGAGTATCTGCTATGTGCCAAGCATTGTGCTATGTGCTTTGCGTTTACCTCATTTGATCCTCACAACAATCCTAGGAGCTAGGCAGTATTATTATCCCTCTTTTATAATTGACAAAGCTGAGGCAGACAGAGGTTGTGGTTTTCCCTGGGTCACATAGCTACTAAGTATCTTAGGCTGGTTTTGAACTCAGGCCTTCCTGACTTCTGGCCCAATACTCTATTCCTTGTGCCTCTTATTGGCTTCTAAAGGACTGGGGGTGTGAGGAGCTGAGGTCTGGTTGTTGGGATGGTGAAGACTCAGCTATGACTGGTAATAAGGCAGCAGTGGCAGATGGATTTTCCCTTCCATTTTATTCCTCTGCTTTCCATCCCTACAACTCTCCTCCCACTTTTCATCTTCCCCATCTCCTTGCTCTCTATCATAATGGCATTAGTAAAAATCAAAATGGCATTTCAGGTTTATATAGTGTTTTCCTCACAAGAACTTCATGAAGTAGCCATTAATGTCCTCATTTTATGAAACTTGAGGGTCAGAGAACTGTCCAAGTTCATTAGCTTGGAAACAAGTGAGTCCAGTGTTCTTTCCCTTCTATCCCATGTTCAAAGTTCCAGCAGTCCTTCAATTTGACAATACGAGATCATAGATTTGGACCTGGAAGGGGCATAAGAGATACATAGTTAGACCTAACCCCTCACCCTCCAATTTTATAGAAAAGGAAGATACTGTTGTTGTTTTGTTGTTCAGTTACTTTCAGTCTTGTCTTTATGACCCCATTTGGGGTTTTCTTGGCAAAGATACTAGAGTATTTCCTTTTCCACATGAGAAAACTGAGGCAAACAAAGGTATGTTACTTGCCGAGGGTCACACAGTAAGTAAGTGTTTGAGGCTGGATTTGAATTTAGGAAAATCATTCTTTCCGATTTCAGGCGTGACACTCTATGCACTGTGCCAGATAGCCTCCCACTGGGTCCCATAGAAGTGAAATTACTTGCCTGAGGTCAAACAGGTAGGAAGTGGCAGAGCAGAGATTCAAACCCAAGTCTTCTGACTTCAGATACAGAATTCTGTCCACCCCACTACATTTCCTTCCATTTATTTTGCATCTCTTTACTGATGTAAAGTTACTCTGGGCTAATCTCGTTCTAGAAATCACTGCAGCTTCTACCTATGGGGACTTCAGGAGGATCAAGCCCTAATAAGAATGAAAAAGAAGAGTGTTTACATGCATTATTTTGAAGGCAGCAGGGAACATGTCTTGGGCATCTGGGATGAGTACATAATTTTTATTTGTTGAATGAATGATGAATGTGTACACACACACACACACACACATTTGTGGAATTTCCCAGGAATGAATGGTAGAAAGGAAATAGAATCCTATGAAGCTGCTAATTCCCTTTCTTTCTATAGTTTTGGAGGCAGGAGAGGGACAACCTCCATAGAGAGGAATCCTTTATTAAGCTGCAGTGCTAACCCTCCTGGCACGAAAATACAGGCAAGCTCCAGCAAACAAAGCTGTCTGGGACCCATCCTCATTACGCTCCAGCCTACATTCGATCAAGGTGAAAACCTGGTGCTCTGTGTCCCCATGCCAGGGAAAAAAGAAATGCTCCTGGGGAAGCTGGAAGGAAAGAAAAGTGTTAATCCCTTGAAAAATAAAATGCTCATTCCTCTGGATGAAAAAGGGGAAGCATAATCCCTGCATGTAATGAATGAGCCAGAGTGCCAGCCTAATGAGGCAGGAAGCAGAAAGCCCTGACAAAACCAGCCTGGGAGAGGAGCTGCACAGTACAGGTTTACTAAGAGAAGCATCCACCTGTTTTAGCAAGCTCACCCTGGGCTCCTTTGCCAACACTCGTCTTTTGGGCTACTGGGGAGGGGAAGTGAAGGGTGATATGCTTCCAAGACACAGTCCTTTCCCTAGAAGTTCTCTCTCCCATGGTCCAGGCATACCTCGAAGTGTGGAACGGGCAGTTCTCTGATGATTTAGGATAATTTCAGGGCTCCAGGCACAACCTAGTACCTTGAATCCTGCCACCTACTAGTCAATGCATAAAATTTCCTTTGGCTTGAAGGCTTTGATCTTTCTTAAACTGGAAATTCCCCTTGGGAGGTTTCAGACCTAATACTGTTCTCAGTCCTCTTCATTTGAATTTCAAGATGGATGCTTTAAAAGTAGGTTTTTGAAAGGCTTTTAAAAGGTAGAGAGGCAGCCTGGTGCAGAGTCAGAGCCAGCAGGATCTGGCACTGACATCCTGGCTATGTTACCCCGGGTCAACCTCTTAGAGCCCTGAGCAGCTCTCTAAGGCAAAGATTCTTAACCTGGGTTCTCTGAACTTAATTTTTAAAAAATGGCTTTGGTAATTGTATTTTAATATAATTGGTTCTCTTTGTAATTCTATGAATTTTAATGTATTTAAAAACATTATTCTGAGGAGGTTCATAAGTTTCACCAGACTGCCAAACGACACCAAAAAAGATTAAGAATCTCTGCTCATGGACTGTAAATTGCAAAGTGCTGACCTGTGTTAGTAGAGGAAGTTTCCTTGCTGAGACCTTCCTTATATTAATAAAACACATCGGATCTTTATCCCTAAAGAAAGAGAACTAGGAAATGCAGGGCACCAAAGAAAGGGTAAATAGAACAGAAAGGAAGGGATGGAGACTGAAGAGGTCAAGTTCACCTCACTTTACAACGTTGCAAAGGACTTATACTGCCTTATGTTCTAAAATAGTTCTAATTTGTCAGTCTTCAAGGTCTATTGATCGTCATAGTGTCATTGGAATTTCGTTATTTGATCCAAGCACCTGCCTCAAAGCTCTAAGCATTCTAATAAAAGGGAGAATTTTGATTGTTTTTAAAGTCCTGAGAAGAGAAAAGTCCTGCCCTCTCTTGGTTATGGAGTTCACCCTTGGCAAGATTGTGAAATTGACTGATATTTTTTCCATGTGGCTTCCTGACACACCACATCTGGGCAGAAATTCCATGTTTCATTTCCTCCTTTTGAGTCTGGCTGTCAGCTGACTATCATACCTTCGGTGCATCTGATAAACTCACCTCCATTATAATATTGTCTCATGAAGACTTTTCATTGGGAGCTCTTTGGTACATTGTAATAGATTGTTTCTGGAATTACAAGAATCTTTAAAATGCAAAGATTCTCTAATGGAGAAAATTTAAGCATCTGGGATGATTTGGTGGGGCATATGTTTGGGATGTAGTGTAGCTCCATGGAGAATTCAAATCAAAGGATTATAAATTATGAATTGGAAGGGATCTTAGAAGCCATCAAGTTTAGCCTCTTCATTTTACAAATAAAGAAACTGGAACAGAGAAGGTAAGTGATTTGCCTGAGTTCACACAGTAGTTAAATGTCTGAAGCAGAATTTAAACCCAGGTTTTTCTCACTCCAAGTCCAGTACCTTATTCACTATATCAGGAACTGAAAGGAACTTTTAAAGATTGCCTAGCCAAGCCCTCTCAGTTTATAGATGAGGAAACTGAGACTGAATAAAGGGAAGCTATCTGCCTAAGGTCACACAGGTAGCAATGACCAGAGCTGGGGCTTGAACTATGTTTCCTTGACTCCAAATTCAGTGTTCTTTCCACTACAACATTCTGCCTCATCCTAATTTTTAGCACTTGGATAATTTTGAATTGGTAAGTGACTGTGTAAACATAATTTTCATGCTAACTAGCACCTAAGGCTATTAATGCATGCAGCATAAAGCATAGACAATACGGGATTGTGGTTGTGATGTCCTAGTTTATGGTTTAATTATGTCTACTGTGCTTTTGGACTGAAATGTGCTTCATTCTATGGATTTGTCAAGACCATCTTCTACTGTTTCAATTCCAAGACTTTAAGAGATCTTTCAAGTACTTAGTGTACTTGAACTAAAATTGTAGCCATAGCTAATAGAAGATATAATTGCTAGATGCAATTAAAATTAATTTCTAATGAAGAGTAAAATACTTGCTTATGAAAGGGGGTTATTTGCACAGCCTGCAGTGGAGATGACAGAAGAGCAAGGCACTAAGCTTGCTTATTGCCTGTCATTGTGTTCCCTGTTCCATTTCTAGGGAGGCAGAATAGAATAGGGGAGAATATTAAATGCTGTAACAGATCTTAGGGTTCATCTAGTTCAGAGGTTCTCAACCTGGGGTCTGTGAACTTGGATAGAAAAAAATGACATTTCTTTCAATAGGTTTCATTTGTAACACTATGTTTTTTATGCATTAAAACATTATTCTGAGAAGGAACCCATAGGCTTCCCAGGACTGCAGAAGGTGTTCATGCAAGAGTGTACTGGTAAATGTTTAACAACTGACTCTCTGGGGAAAAAATGTATGCCCAACTAAATTTAACCTGCATTATTAACATTTTCTCCATTACTTTCTTGAGTCTAGAGTCTAGACTTAATAATAAACATTAATAATTGTCTAGACTCTATACATAAACAAAACAACAAATCAAGTCCTGATTTGTAGTATTTGTCAATTTCTAAGGTATAAATGCTCACTCTGAAAATTTAACTATCAGTTCTCTGGAGTCAATAAGAAGTGACTTCAGCACACCCGTGGGGCCCAGACACAGAGAAGATTAAGGACCCAATCTAGTCCAACTTTTCTATCTTACACATGTGAAAAGTCAGGCTCAAAAAAGGGTACCTAGGTAACAGAAAGTACATTAATATTAGAATCAATCAATCAATCAGTCAGTCAATTAATCAATAAACATTAATTAAATCTCTGCTATGTGTTAGAGCCTGGGTTCTGAAACTTACAGTTTGTGTGACTTCAGGACAGTTATTTCATCTTATTGTGCCTCATTTTATTTTCTCTGCAAATTCATGGAAGCATCAAGGTACAGGGAAAAAATATCCTAGCCTTGGAGCAGAGGCCCATGCTCATGTCCTTGCTTTACCTCTTACTAGCAATTTCACCTTGGACAAGTCATTTAACTTTTCTGGGCTTCAGTTTCTTCATCTGTAAAAATGTTCATTTGTATGAGGCTATATCGAGAGTATTTGACAGCTCTCACTTTCTATGAGTCAGTTTCTTAAGTCATAGAGCTAGTTAAGGATAGGGCTAGAAACAGAATCTTAGTTTCCTGGTTCTGAGGTTAGTCCTCTTTCTACTACTACACTCTATAGACTAAGACGAGGGAGGAGGAAGGGGGCAGGGAGGAGGAAGGGAGAGGAGGTGGTTAACAACAGAACCAAATTTCACTGAGCTGATCTCTACTTCTTTAAAGTATATAGTTATTTCACCAAAGCCTGAAGTTGATCTTTGCTTAGAAAACTTTTTTTAGTAGACAATACAAATTATTAGTGTGACAGAGTGTAAGAGATGGTTTAAATTTAGAATAAAAATATGAAGCATTATAGACATGTAGGATATTGATATAACTTCTATATTAGAAATTTTTCAAGAACCTTCAGTTACTTGGTAACCATTTATACACAAACAACTGCTATACTGATTCTAAAGACATTCTTATCTATCAATGGACAAGGAATAATTGCAAATGAGGGCATCAGGCATCAGCATCATTTAGTGATAGGTTTGGAATGTGTGGATGAGATTAGGACTGATCTATACGCATGCTTTGACTCTGGGAACTCTCTGATCAGAGGGTAGAGTAGAGAACTCCTTCCTAACCTTCCATCTAAAGAGGATACCCAAGCCAGCCATCCCTTATTTTCCCACCTGGAAACATTCCTTTGGACTTCTCCATCATGTCCTCAAGCCTGGTGCCTTCTATTTTCTCTATTCGCCAGCTTTTCAGATTCCTTTTGTTTGCTGCCTTCCCCCACTAGATTGATACTTGAGGGCAGGGAGTGTCTGTTTCAGTGTGTGTAACCCCAGTTTAACAGAGTAGGCACTTAATAAAAGTTAATTAGCTGAATAGCTGATAATTATTGCTTAGTAGGACAGTTTGAGATCTGGTGCTGCTAGGCCTTTTCCCTTCACATTTTTTTTTAATAATAGTATTTATATATATTTGAAACATTTAATCTTAAGACCTCGAATTTCAGATCCATTTCCTTCCTCCCTTGTCACCCATTCCCTCTTGGGAGATAAGTAATTCAGTATATGTTGTACATGTCTAGCTGTGCTAAACATTATCATAGTAGATATATTGTACAAGGCTGCTTATAATTCCCTCCCACTCATCCCACCCCCCACCTGGTCCATTCCCTACATGATCCTGTCCCTCTTCTATAGTGGGTACTTCCAACCTCCCCTCCCCCAAGGATGCCCTCCCATCAATCATCCCTCCTCTCATCCCCCTTCCCCCTATTCTGCTGCAGGTTGAGATATCCCATTTAGTATGTATGTCATTCTCTCCCTGAACCAAATTCAATGAGAATGTGGATTTGCCTTTTTTCCCCTTCCTATTCTCCCCCTCCCTTGCAACCACTTCCCCTTGCTTCTTCTACATGAGATAGTTTACCCTACCCTGTCTCTCCCCATCTCCTCTTGCCACTTTCCTCTCTCACCTCATAATTTCATCCCTTGAGTATTCTCCCTTCCCAACAAATTCAACCTATGCCCTCTATCCATATATAACTGTAACCATATACACACACATTCACATATGTATTCATATGACCACACACACACTTCTTCCATTATTTTCATAGTGAGAAAGATATCATCAGTCACAGTTATTGTTTTTCCATATAGGAATGTAAATAGTTCAACTTTCATAAGTTCCTTTTGATTTCTTTTCCCTGATTACCTTCTCAGGCATCTCTTGCTTCTTGTGTCTGGATGTCAAATTTTCTATTCAATTCTGGTTTTTTCCTCAAGAATGCTTGAAAGTCCTCTATTCCACTGAATGACCATATTTTCCCCTGAAACAAAATACTCAGTTTTGCTGGGTAGGTGACCCTTGGGTTCATTCCCAGTTCTTTTGCCCTCTGGAATATCATATTCCATGCCCTTCGATCCCTCAGTGTAGAAGCTGCCAGGTCCTGGGTTATTCTGATTGTGTTTCCACAATATTGAAATTGTTTCTTCCTGGCTGCTTGTAGTATTTTCTCCTTGATCTGGGGATTCTGGAACCTGGCTATAATATTCCTGGAGTTTTCTTTTTGGGATCTTTTTCAGGAGGTGATCGGTGGATTCTTTCAACCTCTATTTTGCCCTCTGGATCTAAAACATCAGGGCAGTTTTCCTTGAGAATTTCTTGAAGGGTGATTTCTAGGTTCTTTCTTTGATCATGGCTTTCAGGTAGTCCAATAATTTTTAAATTGTCTCTCCTGGATCTATTTTCCAGGTCAGTGGTTTTTCCCATGAGATATTTCACATTGCCTTCTAATCTTTCATTTGTTTGGATCTGCTTAACAGCATCTTGATTTCTCATAAAGTCATTAGCTTCCATTTGCTCCAGTCTAACTCTGAAGGAATGAATCTCCTCAGTGAACTTTTGAGATTCTTTTTCCATCTGGCAAATTCGACTTTTTAAGGCATTCTTCTCCTCATTGCCCTTTTGGGCCTCCTTTGCCATTTGAGTCAGTCTATTTTTTAAGGTGTTGTTTTCCTCAGTCAGGCTGTTGACCCTCATTTCATACTTTTCCTGCATCCTTCTCATTTCTCTTTCCAATTTTTCCTCCAGTTCTCTTATTTGATTTTTAAAGTCCTTCTTAAGGTCCTCTATGGCCTGCACCCCGCTCATGTTTTCCCCTGGGGCTTTTGGAGCAGGACTTCTGACCTCACAGTCCTTTTCCCGCTCTATGCCCCCAAAATAGGAGTCTAGGGTTGCATTTTTCTGTTTCCTTTGCCTTGGCATGTTGCCACTTAATTACTTGACTTTTGGGCTTGTTGCCACCCTATGGCTTTAAGGCCAGATAGAGGAATTTTCGTCCCGAACGTGTGGGGGGCAACTTCCGTTTCTGGCAAGCTGTAAACCCACCCACAACTTCCACCCTAGATCACAATCCAGATCCAGGGAGGTTAAAGCAAGAGCGATTACCCCCCAAGACTGATCGCTGGATCTCCCTACAATTAATTGCAGGCCAAGAGCTGGAGCTGCCTCTGAAAACTACAAAATGGTGTGTCTCCTCAGAGGCTTCTAGCCCCCAGGGGAGGGAGCCGACGCATTCCCCCCAAAACAGGTCCCAAAGTCCATAGGACACTAACCTCTTACTTTGTCCTAGGCATGTCTATGTTGATAATTCTGGAGTAGCCATGGCTGCTGGTGTTCTGGGGTTCCTCCAGCCGGCTGCTGGCCCTGCCGCCCTGGGGCTAAAACCTCGGCTCATGTGGACCTGGGCTCCGCTCGGCTCTGCTTCCTGCCCTCTGCGCGTTGCGCTCTGCAGGCTCCCAGACCACTGCGCTGGTCCTTCCTGCAGGGCTGCTGGGCTGTCCTCAGAGGGAGGTTAGCTTCTCTGTGTTGTTCTGTGGGTGCTGGGGCTCCAGAAGTTGTTCAGAGTCCCCTTTTACATAATTTGGGGTGAATCTGGGGGAAGAGTGGCTTGGATGAGCTGTTTCTACTCCGCCATCTTGGCTCTTCCCTTCACATTTAAAAAAAATTACTTTCCTTGATATTTGTGACCTTTTGTTCCGCTAGATAAATTTTGTTATTTTTTTCTACTTTTAAAAAATAATCCTTTGGTAGCTGATTATCATGAAAGTGAAAATGTAAATTAACTTAGATAATATTTGATCTTTTTATATTGGCATAGACTTTTGTTGTTGTTGTTCAGTTGTTTCAGTTATGTTCAACTCTTCATGACTCCATTTGGGATTTTCTTGACAAAGATAGTGGTGGTTTGCTATTTCCTTCTCCAGATCATTTGACAGATGAAAAAACTAAGACAAAGTTAAGGGTAACACAGCTAGTAAGTATCTGAGGCCAGATTTGAATTTAGGAAGATGAGTCTTCCTGATTCCTTGATACTCTATCCATTGTATCACTTAGCAGCCCAATTAAGGCATAGCCTAGCTATGGTCAATTGATATCTCTCTAATTATTTAAATTTATTTTTATTTCTGTAAGGGGTATTTTGTAGTTATATTCATAGGACCATAGATTTAGAGTGGGAGGGGCAGCTAGGTGGCACAGTGAGTAGAGTGCTGGCCCTGGAGTCAGAAAGACCTGAGTTTGGATCTGGCCTCACACACTTAATGCATACATAAACAAAAAACTAACAGTGTGACCTTGGGCAAGTTACTTAACCCCAATTGTCCTCCAAAAAGCAAAAAAAAAAAAAAAAAGATTTAGAGTGGGAAGGGACCTTAGAAGTTATTGAATCTGTACCTTTCATTTTAAAGATGAGGAAACTGAGGAATAGAGAAATTAAGTAACTTGCCTGGGGTCAAATAGATATAAATATCTGAGGCATGATTCAAACTCACATTTTCTGCCTCAAAGTCCAGCTCTTTATCTGCTATACCATGCTGCCTTATTTTTATATATGTCTTAGAAGCTGAACTGCCAGATATTTTATGCATTCTGTAGTTTGAATGAATTTATTTTTCTATCGCTTCCTCCTGGGTTTTGTTAATAGTATAACAAAAGACTGATTTTTTTTTGTGTGAATTTGTTTAATGTCCAGCTATTTAATAATAGCAAGGGACAGATCAGGCATTTCATTGTTGTCTGTAGAATGTCAAAATACATAGAAGAAACATATCATTACATTGAACTGACCCTTTATTGAGATTTATAGGAGAGCATGGACAAGAATCATTAAGGATGAAAAAACATCACTATATTATAATCTGTATAGTAGGTCTTTTCGAATTGATAAGGTCATAGATCCATTGTCTTGAAATGTAAAGAGTAAGGCCAACTATTTGATCAGATGCCAAATGGAAATCAGCATAAATATGCTATATGATCAGAGTGCCATGTTATAACAGTGAAGATAATATTGTTTCAAGAGCAAAGTTCCTAAATATAAATGTCTAATTAGATAGGAAAAAAAGAGTTTCATACAGTTTGCTAGATTAAATGAAACTTTACTTATCAATCTGATATGTCATAATTGTGAAGATATTATATGTGCTCAAATTAAATGACTAAATTGATGTTTGAAGCATGGTAACTAGTGTCAGTGTTTTGTCTCTAGGAATCAGATATCTAATTAGAGAATCATAAAGTCTTATAACTATAAGGAATCTTAAGGATCATCTAATCCAAGCCTTTGTAACTTCAGGCATGAAATATTCTCCAATCTCCCCTTTTCCCACTATCTGAGACTGACAATAGACAGCTATACCTTAGTATGTCCTGGTAGCTGGATTCCTAGATTATCAGGAATAACATCTGGACTTCCAGATGTTAGTATTTCCATGGAGAATTTGCATCTTTACCTTTCTTCCTAAGGGTGAAATGAAGGGTCCTGGACACATAAAATTTCAGGAAGCATGAAATTTCAGGAAGCATGAAATAAATGGAGGCTTTTTTGTTGATCAGCAAATGTAAAAGCTAGTTGCTATGGGGAATTTAGTTTCTGTCTCTCACCACAGGGAGCCTGCATACTAGTTGGGGGGAGAAGATAGAAATCTGTAAGGTTAAATACTAACACGAGGAAAGGAAGTGTGACATTGTGGGAAGAGCTTTTGACCTGGCATAGGCTCACAGATTTAAAACTGGAGGGGACTTTAGAGGTCATCAATTCCAATCCCTCAGAGATATTAATGACTCATCAGGTTCATGTAGCACAGTAAGTATGTGAGGCAGGATTCAAAAGTAGGTCTTCCCCACTCCATGTGCAGTGCTCTATTCACTAGGCTGTAGGACCAGAGCTTGAATCCTACTTCTGACACTTAGTGGCTATATGACCTCGAGCAAGTCAATCTCTCTGAACCTCTGTTTCTTCACTTGTAAAATATGTGAAGTAATAATAAATAGTTGGTCATGAGAAAAAGTAATCTGTAAATCTTAAAATACCACCTAAATTGGAGCTATTATTACTGGATTTAAACAACATCCATGATGACAGTAGAAGAAATACCTTAAGGCACTACTTACATGTCAAATGAGTGGCAACAAGTTTTGGAACAGATGAGGAGAAATTGTTTCAATAGGGGTAGTCAAGGAAGGCACTGAGGAAGATCGGAATTTAATTTGAGTATTGATAGATCTGTACGATTTGGATCGGGCAGTTGGTGTCACAGTGGGTAGAGTGCTGGACCTGGAATCAGGAGGACTCTTCCTGAGTTCAAATCTCAGACATTTAAGAGTTTTGGGACCCTGGGCAAGTCACTTAACTTTTTGCCTCAGTTTCTTCTTCTGTAAAATGAATTGGGAAAAGAAATGGCAAACCACTCTGGTACCTTTGCCAAGCAAACCCTAAATGGGATCACAAGGAGTTGGACATGACTGAAAACAACTCAACAAAAAAGATTTGGATAGATGAGCATGAATGGGAAGAACATTTTGAGAGTAGTGTGGGATAGGGATGGGAGAAGAATGAGTTTATTGGTATTTCTTTACCTGGAAGAGAAACTATTATGGAAAGTCAAAGTTAAGTATGATGGGAATGAGAGTGGAGAAAGCCAAAAGAGGAGGAAGAAGCCCTAGGGGAAAACCACAATTTGTCACAGGTTCATTGTCATACTTCAGAGGCTTCCTTCACCCCAAAATGCCAGCATAGTCTGGGGGAACTTGAAGTTTAATGCAGATTGGGTTTCACCAGAGGTGAATTCAATATGCATGTCCCCACATCTGTTTCATCTGTTATAATTAGGGTGATTGTTATAACAATGATGAGCACAATTATAATTTAGAATCAATTTGCTCTTTCTGCAAGGACCCCAACACTAACCTGAATTTAAATAAACCCTGCCACTTAGGTCGAGTTAGCAAATCGCTATTGTTTTTTCTGTCTTCTTATGACCCGGTGACAAAAGGGCAGTAGAAGCAAGAAACAAAAAGAAATCTAGAATCATTTTCCTTCTTGGCTCTGTAGCCACTGGAGACTTGGGAGGGTTAATGTCTTCTGCACTTTTCATTAGCTCTCAATTATTTACACATATGTCACAATAAGAAGTGCATGAGGCCCAGCGAGGAGCTGGTGTCAAAACTCTATTAAGATATGCTCCAGCAAGATGCAGCTTGGAAATTGAAAGGGTTACCATGGGAGTTTATAGCTTCTTCTTGATTAATTTAGCCCACAAGCTGTCATCTGGTTTTATAAATATGATAACCACAAATGCCACCTGAGTTAACAGACTAAGGAAGATATTGAAGCTCTGTGAAAGGATCAGCCACTGCAGGATTGATACTCAGAAAATCCTCCTGGTCCAGTTCATACAATCCTTGTTTGTTTGAAATACCCACACACATACTCCCCCCCCCCCACACAGTTTACAGATCACACTCCCTCCTGTGTTATGATGGCAAAGCACCTTCCATCCTCTCACTAGCACTAATGGAAAATCCTTTCATGCAGTGGGAATAGGCTAGGTAATCATTCACTCTTCAATGGCCAAGAGAAGAGAAGGATTAGGGGGACTGTGACAGCTATCTTCAAGTATTTGAAGGGTTGTCACAAAAAAAGAGGGATGTAAGTTTTTCTGCTTTTCCCCCAAAAGGCAGAACCAGAAGCAATGGGTAGAAATTGTAAATAAGCAAATTTTTATTTAACATAAGGAAAATCTTCCCAACAAGTTGAGCTTTCCTAAAGTGGAACTGTCTGCCTCAGGAGTCAATAATGCATTCTCCCTCACTTGAGGTATTCAAGCAAAGACTGGAGGACCAAATATCTGAATGTTGTGGAAAGAATGTCTATTTTAGGTATAGGTAAGAGCAGATGGCTTTTGAGATTCCAGCTGTCAGGTTCTGTGATTTTAGTAGGCAATTTGGTATTTAATATTTTAAGGAAAATGAGTATGATCATCAGTAGAGTATAAGCTCTTTGAGGTCAGGGGATGTATCATTTTTCATTTTTGTATTCCTAGTATAAAGCACAATGTCCTACATATAGTTAAGTACTTATATAAATGTTTGCTTAATTGAATGGAAAGACAGTAAATGCTATTCACATACTGTGTTTTGGAAATGATATGAGCTAGAGCTTAAGGGGAAGGGAAATCCTTTCATTCAGTGGAAATCATCTAGGTAATCATTCAGTCTTCAATGGCCAAGAGAAGAGAAGGATGAGGGGTTGGTGCCAAGAGAAAAGTTAGGAAAAGGATTGCATCCTGTATTTGAGGTGATAATAATAATAGCTAACATTTATAGTGGTTAGTTAGGTGGTACAGTGCATAGAGTGTGGGGCCTGAAGTCAGAAAGACTCATATCCCTGAGTTCAAATCTAGCTTCAGACACTTACTAGCTGTGTGACCTTAGGCAAGTCACTTAACCTTATCTTAGTTACTTACCTATAAAATGAGCTGGAGAAGAAAATGGCAAGCCACTCCAGTATCTTTGCCAAGAAAACTCCAAATGGGGTCATGAAGAGTTGGACATGACAAACAACTGAAGAACAACAAAAATATGCTAGACATTTTACAAGTATTATTGAATTTGATTCTCACAACTGAGAATTGGGTGCTGTAATTATCCCTCTTTTATAGATGAGAAAATTGAGGCAAACAGAGGTTGTTTCTT
Source organism: Gymnobelideus leadbeateri (assembly GCA_011680675.1). Lineage (NCBI taxonomy): Eukaryota > Metazoa > Chordata > Mammalia > Diprotodontia > Petauridae > Gymnobelideus > Gymnobelideus leadbeateri. The sequence continues at coordinate 226,146 of WOXC01003169.1, forward strand.
GCCCAGAGTCACACAACTAGTAAGTATCTGAGGATAGATTCAAATGCTGGTTTTCCTGATTCATAACACCTAGCTGCCTTATAAGAGGGGAGGTCATTGCAGACAATGAGAGAATTTTTCCTTCTATTTTCATTACCAGGGAGGATAATCTTCATACTATAAAAGCTGGGTTAAAATTTGTTGTATGACATTGGGCAATTCATCTCATCTCTTTGGGCTTTAGTTTCCTTATTTATTAAATGTAGGGGTTAGACTAAGTAATCTCTAAGGGCATTTCCAGCTTTAAATTATATGAACTAAGTAAATGAATAAAAATTGTATGAACTATGATTAAGCAAATATTTAAACCCAAATAAGTGAGCAGAAGGCAAGAGTGCACATGGTTGCCCCCCAGTGAATTCACATTACCTAGTCCAGACAAACTATATCCCAAGGTAATAACATGACTTGTGGATGAAGTGACCAAGTTCCTCTCAGCGATCTTTTGGGATTTATGGACAACACAAACGTTGTTATAAGGCGTAAGTTGCCAAACTTCATTATAATTTTCCAAAAAGAGGAAAAGGTAACAATTTTAGACTAAGAAATGCATATACAGAAAATGGAGCCATAGGATAAATACATGATTACAAAGCCATTAATTAAATATTTACTATGTATAAAACACAGAGAAAAGCTAGGTAGTAGCTGCTCTCTAGGAGTGTAGTTTTGAATGGGGGAAAATACACATATAGGGGGCTTCAACTGAAAATCAGACAGAAAGGACAAATGGTCCTTAGGGTTCAGTTGTGAGGCTGAATGCAACAAATCTATCTTTTTTTCAGGTCACTTCCATTGATACAGCTGTATGTAATGAACCATAGGATGGTGCCAAAGACTGGTGGCAAGGATTTTTTTTTTTCTAGTTCTTCAGTAGCAATAGCTGCTAACGAGTGGGCATGGTCACATACAATTGCCAGATAACATCTCCCCTAGGGTTACTATCCTGGATTATGACTTCAGGGATTAGGATGAAAGCAGGCTTATAGTCTTGCATGTTTCTGTTTCCAGGGCCCTTGGACTCATGTACCCATTTATAGCATTTAGTGTTAGTGGTAGCTGAAATGACAGGCCTTTCTCCTCTGGGATTGATTTCTTGTGAGGCCAGACTAGAAGCAGAGCTTGTGGTCAGGGGAAAACATCATAGAAACGGGGCTAAAAATTACCAGAAACACATCTCCAGTGCTCTAGTTTTATAGATGATGCAATTGAGCTCCAGGAAGATTATAACCTGGGTTCAAAAAATCATGAATAGGTTAAAAATTACTTCATAAATATATAGGTTGAAAGAGATGTGGCTCATAGATGGTACCTATAAAAAGAGAATTGAGGATTTTAGTGAACCATGAACTCAATGTGAATCCATATTGTGATATGTCAATTTAAAGAGCCAGTGCAATCTTCAACTGAATTGATGGAAATAGTGTTTATAAGAGGGAGATTATAATCCTGCTACACTCTTCCCCAGTGGAGTCATGTCAGAAGTATTATGTTCAGTCTTAGATGACTCATTTAAGCAGGGACATAGATAAGTTAGATTGCAGTCAGAGAATGACCACCAGGATAGTGATGGTGGGTAGGGAAATTTGACACTATATTACATGGGTATTGGTTAAAGAAACTGAAGATGTTTTACCTAAAGAAGTGAAGATGGATAACCGTCTGTCTTTAGATATTTAAAGAGAAATCCTATGAATGTATGATTACATTATTTTTGCTTGACCCTCAAGGAAATAAGGAAAACCAATGGGTAGAAATTTCAGGAAATCAGGTTTCTGAGCCAACAAAGAGAAAATGTTCCTAAAATTGAAGCCTTTCAAAAAACTGGAATACAACTGCTTTGAGACACAGCAGTCACTTCTCTGGCCTTGGAGACCCTCAGCTAATTGAAGTGATTCTTAGTCTGGGATCTGTGTATTTATCTTTTGAAAAAAATGTATTTTGAGAGGGGGCGGAGCCAAGATGGCAGAGTAGAAGCACAAACTTGGTGTGGGCTCTGGCTCCAACCACTTCCAGTACCTGTAAAAAAAATGACTCTAAACAAATTTTAAAGCTACAGAATCCATAGAGTGACAGAGAGAAATAAATCTCCCACTGAAGATAGCCCAGAAGGCTGACAGAAAAGGTCTATTGCAACATGCTGGGAGCTGAGTGCAGCCCCACATGAGCTGTGTGGTTCTTACCCCAGGGAGACCTTGACCAGCAGAGGCCAGAGCAGACTTCAGGAGAGTGAACCACCAGCAGCTGTGGTGGTTTCCAGACTTCTCAAACCACAGATGCCAAAGACAAAGTAAAAGGTCAGTATGGAACTCTGTTGGAAGGGGGTGAGGGTGGGGTGAAGGGTCTGGCCCTTGCCCCTGGGGAAAGAAGTGGTGGACACATGGCGGCTATGCAGCCACCTCATGGCTGCCTCAGTAGCTCCTGGCCTGCAGTTTGTAGGGGGACCAAGTGACCACTCAGAGGATAATTGCTCTTGCTTTAACCTGCTTGGATCTGGATCATGGTCTTGGGTGGTGGTCATAGGGTGTGTGGCCAGGTGCCAGAGCTTGTGGGAGCTATAGAGAGGGTGCCCTCCTAATAGCTCCAGCAGCTGCAAATACCCCAGTGATTTGGGACAAAACTCTCTCCATTCTGGAAGCAGAGTTCTACTGTGGCAAAAAGCTAAAAAAAAATTAAGTAATTGGGGGCTAATATAAACAAGCTGAGGAAGCACAAACAGACTGTAGAATCTTTTTTTGGGGACAAAAAATGATCAAGGCATGAAGTGGGAGGAAGACAGCAAAATCAGAACTCCTGCATCAAAAGGCTCCAAGAAAAATAGGAATTGGTTACAGGCCATGGAGGAGCTCAAGAAGGATTTTGAAAATAAAGTAAGAGAAGTGAAAGAAAAATTTGGAAGAGAAATGAGAATAATGGAAGAAAATCATGAAAAATGAATCAACACCTTCCTAAAGGAGACCCCAAAAATACCAAAGAAAATAAGACCTTGGCACAATAAATAGAGCACTGGCCCTGGAGTCAGGAGGTCCTGAGTTCAAATCCGGCCTCAGACACTTAACACTTACTAGCTGTGTGACCTTGGGCAAGTCAGTTAACCCCAATTTCCCTGCCTTCCCCCTCCAAAAAAAAATTAAAAACAGAATAACTCAAATGGCAAAAGAGGCATAGTCAACAGTCTGCTAAAGGAGACCCAAAAATACCATGAAGAAAATAACACCTTAAAAATAGACTAACTCAAATGGCAAAAGAGGCCCCAAAAGCAAGTGAGGAGAAGAATGCCTTAAAAAGCTGAATTTGCCAGATGGAAAAGGAATTTCAAAAGCTCACTGAAGAGAATCATTCCTTCAGAATTAGATTGGAGTAAATGGAGCTAATGACTTTATGAGAAATCAAGATACTATTAAACAGATCCAAAAGAATGAAAAAATAGAAGGCAATGTGAAATATCTCATTGGAAAAACCATTCACCTGGAAAATAGATCCAGGAGAGATAATTTAAAAATTATTGGACTACCTGAAAGCCATGATAAAGCTTCAATATTAAGGGATTGAAGGACTTGGAATATGATATTTTGGAGGTCAAAGGAGCTAGGACTAAAACCAAGAATCACCTACCCAGCAAAACTGAGTACAATGCTACAGGGGAAAATATGGTCTTTCAGTGAAATAGAGGATTTTCATGCATTCTTGGTGAAAAAACTAGAGCTGAACAGAAAATTTGACTTTCAAATACAAGAAGCAAGAGAAGCATGAGAAAGTAAACAGGAAAAAGAAATCATAAGGAACTTATTAAAGTTGAACTATTTACAGTCTTACATGGAAAAACAATAATTGTAACTCATAAGACTTTTCTCAGTATGAGGATAGTTGAAGGGAATATATATGTTTAAAAATGTATACATACATATATGTATGTATGGTAGGGTATATGTATATAAATATATATGTAAATGTGGGCATATGTATGTTCATGTATATATAGAAAGAGGGCACAGTATGAATTGAATATGAAGGGATGATATCTAAAAGATAAACTTAAGAGATGAGAGAGGAATTTATTGGGAAAAGAAAAAAGGGAGAGATATATTAGGATAAATTATCTCATATAAAGGGGGTAAGAGAAAACTGTTACAATGGAGGGGAAGAGCAGCAAGGTGAAAGGGAATGGGTTAACCTTATTCTAATTGAATTTGGCTTAAAGAGAGAATAACATACACACTCAATTGGGTATCTTACCCTACAGGAAAATAAGGGGGTAGGGGATAAGAGGGGAGATGATAGAAGGGAGAGCAGATTGGGGGAGAGGGGAGCTAGAAGCAAACATTTTTGAAAAGGGATAGGGTCAAAGGAGAAAATAGAATAAGTGAGGGGGGTGGGATAGGATGGAGGGAAATATGGTTTGTCTTTCACAAAATAACAACTATGGAAATGATTTGAGTAACTACACATGTACAATGTAGATTGAATTGCTTATCTTCCCAGTGGGGGTGGGTGAGGAGGGAAGAAGGAAAAAATCTGGAACTCAAAGTTTTAAAAACAAATGTTTTAAAAATTATTTTTATATGCATCTGGGAAATAAGATATGCAGGCATTGGGGTATGGAAATCCATCTTGCCCTACTAGGAAATTAGGGGGGCATGGAGGAGGATATAAGAAAGAACAGATTAGGGGAAGGGGTATTCAGTAGGCTTGCTATTTTGGGGTAGGGGTAGGGGAAAGATGGGGAGAAAAATTGTAACTCAAAATCTTGTGGAAATGAATGTTGAAAACTAAAAAGAAATAAATATTTTTTAAAAAGAAAAATATATTTTGAAAATTATTTCTATAAAATTGGTCTCTTTTTTAATCCTATGTATTTTACTTTATGCACTTAAAGACATCATTTTGAGGAAGTGTCCATAGGCTACACCATACTGCCAAAAGCAGGGATGTGGGGATAAATGTTTAATAACTCTATTAATACAGTTAATAAACAATAGATCAAGCTCTGATTTGTAGCATTTACTGATTTCTGAGGTATTAGTGCTCACATTGAATATTTAATAATAAGTTCTCAAGGCCAATATGAGTTGACTCCAACATACTCCTGGGTTCAGAACACTCAAAAAACAGAACCCATGAATTTGAGGCTGGATGACCACTTGTTCTGTATGTTTTAAATAGGGTTTATGACTTTGATCCTTTCCAACTCTCCTGGCATATGATTCTCTTCATGAAACAGGTCTATTCACCTGTGGAGGCTAGCCCTAGTGCAAATGATGATAGCTGACACATCTACATCACTTCAAAGCTTTCAAAGTACAGTTGACACATAACCTCCTTTGATCCTTCGACAACCCTGTGAAATAAGTACTATAGGCATCATTATTGTGGTTCGCAGAAGTTATACATTTGTTCAATATCATACAGTTAATGTCAGAGGCAGAACAAAGATGGATAGATTTTTTACCTACTCTACACCAAGAAGTCTTTCCAGTACACCACATAGCCCAGAAGTGAAAACATAATGAAGGAACAGGTAGGCTTTTTCTAGAGTTTTTTTTTTTTTATGGTTTTGGAGGGCAATTGGGGTTAAGTAACTTGCCCAAGGTCACACGGCTAGGTTTTTGTTTGTGTGTGGTAAGTATCTGAGGCTGGATCCGAACTCAGGTCCTTCTGACTCCAGGGCCTGCGCTCTACTCACTGTGCCACCCAGCTGCCCATTTTTCTAGAGTTTTTTGCAAGGAGGGAAAGAGGAACATATATTTATTAAGCATCTACTATGTGCCAGGCACTGGGCTATGTGCTTTATAAATATCTCATTGATAGCAGACCACTTCCTCAGTCTCAAAATTGACCAAGAAGTTCAGAGACAATAAGACCCTACTGCACCTACTGCTGATTTTTTAAAGTGCATTTAATTTAATTGAATAAAAGCAACCTTATAGGTGCTCCTCAAACAAGGGATCTTCTGTGCATACATTAAATTGTAGAGGACAATATGAGAGCTGCAACTATACAGACCATTCTTTTGAATGGTCTGCTGAATATCACCCCTGAAGGAGGTATAAAACAGATAAATTATATGGTCACCAAAGTTATTCACCAGTGTTATGGAGAAGAGCAAAAAGAGAAGAATGCCTATCAATCAGTCAATAAACATTTATTAAATGACTACTACATACCCAGAACTATTAATGGTAAGTGTGAGGAATACAAAGAGAGGTAAAAGGTGGTTCCTACTCTCAAGGAACTTGCACAACCTATATGCCAGTTAAATTGAAAATAATCAACAGAAAGAAAGCATTAGCAATAAGATGGATTGAGAAAGGCTTCCAGTAGAAGGTGGGATTTTAGCTGAGACTTAAGGGAAACCAGGAGTTAGAGATGAAGAGGGAAAGCATTCCAAACATGGTGGACAGACATTGAAGATGCCTAAATCTGAGCATCTTGTTAGGGGAACAAAAAGGATGCCAGTGTCATTGGATTAAGGAAGAGGGGTGTAATATATAAGAAAACTAGAAAGGGGTGTGTGTGTGTGTGTGTGTGTGTGTGTGTGTGTGTGTGTGTGTATGGGGGTAGGGGCTCTATAGGTTATGACGGGCATTGAATTCTAAACAGAGGATTTTATATTTGATTCTGGAGATGAAAGGGAGCCACTAGAGCTTACTGAGGGGAGGAGGAATCACAGTCAGGCCTCCACTTTATCATTGGTAAAGTTCTCCAAATATTTATTTATAGATGAAAGCAACAGTTTCTGTGTATATTAAGGCGTTGGCAGGAATCTGTCACATTTTGAAAAAAGTGGAGAAATCCCAGAAAAAGGTGAGAAATCCACTATAGATAAAGCTTCTTAGGACCCTCCCATCTTTAACAGTTAGTGAGTTACACACATGACTGACAGAAAACTGAATCATTTAGTTCCAGCAAGTATGAAAAGCAAGGGAAAAAGTTTTCAAAGACCTGTAAGAAAATGAGCTATGCTAGTATTTCTATCAATGTTACACAACAGCAACTTTACTTGTAACTAGCCACCCATACGCCAGATCTCCTAGACTAAATTCAGGCTAGTTTTCCTATTAAAGATGAAGACAAAAAGGTAGGGAAAATATATCACTACTCTTTAGGTTAGGCAGACTCACAGAATCTCAGAAATGGATAGGATATTGGAGGTTATTGAGTGAGATCCATAGACTCTCTTCTACAGCATTCTAAGTGACTGTCCAGCTTTTGCTTTAAGACCTCCAGAAAAGGGGAACCCACTTCCTGGAAAGATAGCCTATTCTATTTCCTCTCAGTTCTTATAGTTGGGAAAATTTTCCTTAGATATAGGCTCTCTGAAATGTCTATACGTTGTCCTTTGGGGCCAAGCAGAATAAGTGTAATGTCTTTTCTCCCCAGCAGGTCTTCAAATACTGAGGCTAATTATCACATTCCCCTCGAGGCTTCTCTTCTCCATGTTAAACATTCTCAGTGCCTTTAACTGATTTCCATGTGGCCCAAATTCCAAGTTCCCTTTTCATACTGGTTGTCTTTCCTTGGACACATCCTAACTTGTCATTTATTTCCTAAGCTGTGACATCTAGATTAGAAGAGATAGTTGTGAAGATGTGATTTGAACAGAGAACACTGGAACTAGTACCTCCTTTTTTTTGGTGAAACCATAACTTTCTTGTTATGATGTCCTGTAAAACCCCTAAGTCTTTTCCGTATGAACTACTGTCTAGCCACCTACTCCCACCTTAAACCTTTAATTGTGCAGTTAAAATCTAAATGTAAAACTTTTATGTTTGTCCTTAGTAAATTGCATTTAATAGATTTGTATCATCATTTTAGCTTTTTGAGATGCTTTTTGGATTCTTATTCTTTCATCCTATGTACTATCCATCTTTAATACTCTTGCCATTTGCAAATTGAATAAGCAAGTTACCTGTGGTTTCATCCAAAGCACTGAGCAAAAACGAACACAGAGCCAGATACAAATTCATAGAATCATAAGATCATAGATTTGGGGGATATTCCACAAGAGAACTCCCTTCAAGTTGACATCAAACCCTTGATAACTACTCTTTGTATGTGACCATTCAACTACCTCCAAATCTGCTTAGAGGTACTATTATCTAGCCCACATCACTGCATCTTGTCTATCAGGATAGATGAAGGACTCTGTCAAATGCTTTGCTGAAATATAGTAATACTATGTCTATAGAATTCCCTCGATCTTCCAGTGTTATAACCCTGTCAAGAAATAAAATGAGGTTAGTCTGACATAAGGTATTATTGATAAAGCCATGTTTGTTTTTAGTTGTTACCACTTCAATTTCTAAATCCTCCCGATCACTTAAATAATACATTTTAGAATTTTTGACAGCAATCCCAGAGTTATAGAACCTAAAAGGTGGAAGGGATCTCAGAGGTTATATACTACAAATGATATCATCAAATCAGATTCACTGCCTTTAAAAATGTGATAGCATTTATATTTTCAAATTTGCACCAGCTCTTCTGTTTTCCAGAATATTTCAAAATTTACTAAAATTGTAGCTCAAGTTAATCATACTCACACAATGACCATAGTAAAGAGAGTGCATCAGGAAATCCTGAGTTCAAATCTTACCTCTCCATTTCCAACTTTCTAAAATGGGAGGAATTTATTACAGATTGAAAAGCTCTTTTTGTTTTAGGTTGATCTTCCTCTAGGAAAAGAATATGAAAAACCTAGACGAATGTTTCTCTATACTCCAGGTTATCAGGGAGAATGTGCTGATCTTTGCAAGAGTTCAGGAAGTGCTTCAAAAAGAGAACCAAAAATAAGCAAAAATAATCTGAGGCAGAGGGGAGTCCTAATTCATGTGAAGAGATGGATTGTGAAAGATATGACACAAAGAAGGAATAGCATGCCTGACTTCATTCAAAGCACAGCTCTAGTGCCACCTTCAACCCAAACCATTTCCTGAAAATTCCAGTTAATAGCAATCTTTCCCTCTTGAAGTTATTTAGTATTGTATTTTGTTGTATTTGTCCTTTGTTCTTGAAGAGGACCATGACATCAGGGGATGAAGACATGACTTGCAGTTGACTTGGATTTAAGGGAGGGAGGGTTGACTAAGTTGTGACATCTAGACTAGAAGAGATAATATAAATATATTAATATTGTAATTATATTTACTTCCAATATACTACTCTCCAAGATTTGAAGTTGTGGAACAGGTTCCTGATTGTGCTGGTAGATTAGCTTCCCTCACCAGGAGTTCCTTGTGAAATTATAGGTCTAGACCAGAAAATAATGTCCTAACATTCAAAACTTCAGGTTAATCCCCTGGTGTAAATGTTATACTCCTTCCTTCTTGCCCCCAGTACCATGTAAAGTATTTGAGAACTGGGACTGTTTTTTTTTCTCTCTTTTTAAATATACCCACAGCATCTAATACAGTGCCTTGAACATAGCACTCACTTCACAAATGTTTGTTGAATTGAATCCTATGAGATAGGCATTAAATATATTAGTATTCCTATTTCACAGATAAGGAAATTGAGGCTCAAAGAGCTTTAGTGATTTGTCTGTGTTTACATAGCTAGTAAGCACCAGGGTTAGGATTCACCACCAGGTCTGTTCTGATTCTAAATCATCATGCCTTCCGTTGGATGTTATGCCATTCCCGGAAAGTTAATAGACTTTTTGAATTATGTAATATTTATGAGACTTTTCCTATAGAGGGTGGAGATGGACTCTGAGAAAAAAGAAGGCTGCTTCCCTAGTGCCTCGGAATGGTGCTGAGATCCACAGGCGCCACCAGGAGAGAGTCAATCTATTATTGGCCAGGGGAGAAAGAGATCAGTGGCATTTGACACTATTGAGGAGGACTGTTGTAATCATGGATTGACCTGACATAAAAGAGATGGTTTCCTGTTTTCTCTTTTCTTGTATTTAGAGCAGCATGTAATAACTCCCCCAAATTTGTAAATCTCATGACCACTTTTGTATCAGGAGGCTGCTGGAAGCTGTTCTAACCTTAGGTATCAGGTGATGTAACAACAACCACAACAATATGACAATAACATGTATATAATGCTTACTATGTGTCAGGCAGTATGCTAAATGCTTTACAATTATAATCTCATCTGATTCTCACAACAGTCTTGGATGGTAGATGCTATTATTATCCCCATTTTACAAATGAGGAAACTGAGGCAAACAGAAATTAAGTGACATGTCCAGGATAACACTGTACGTATTTGGGGTAGCATTTGAACTCTCATCTTCCTGACTCCTGGCTCAGTAGTCTATCCACTCTGCCACCTAGTGGCCATCTGCCTATAAATGACTGACCCAACATAGGCAATTTACTTAGCTTGGAAGAGTTTGGTTACCAAATAAAGGGTAGGGAGACAGGCTGGTACTTATGGCTCTGGTTCACCTACATTCAGTTGAACATCAAGACCTTCCTTTGCCTCCTTTCTTCTTCACAGAGAAAATGCTCCAGTGATGGCAAATATTATCAGCACAGAGTAGAGAATCCTTCAGATTCAAGAAGGTGTGAAGCTACCTGAGAGGATTTTTTTTTCTTTTTTTTTGCTTTTTGGAGGGCGATTGGGGTTAAGTAACTTGCCCAAGGTCACACGGCTAGGTTTTTTTGTTTGTGTGTGTTAAGTGTCTGAGGCAGGATCTGAACTCAGGTCCTTCTGACTCCAGGGCCAGTGCTCTACTCACTGCACCACCTAGCTGCCCCTGAGGATTTTTTTTTTTTTAATCTAGAGTCAGAGTATGGCAGGGACCATGTCACTGGTTTAAAACCTCCCATTATGCATGAACCAGAGAAGCTATTGATCAATAGCATTCCCTAATTTCTTTTTTTCTTTTTTTTTGGAGAGGGAAGACAAGGCAGTTGGGTTAAGTGACTTGCCCAAGGTCACACAGCTAGTAACTGTCAAATGTTTGAGGCTGGATTTGAACTCAGGTCCTACTGACTATAGGGCCAGTGCTCTATTCACTGGGCCACCTAAGTTAGGTAATGTGCTTATGTCTGGCTATAGCCTACTGCAATTATCTACTTTTAGTGATCCATATCAAGATATATGACATCACCAGGAAGAACCTAGAAAGTATTGCTAGGACACATGAAATCTTGCATAAGAAACTGAAGATAGTAGAGAACAAGGTGTTATTTTTATCACTGTTAATTCTAGAAAGTAGAAAATTCAGAAGATAAAGAAAGACCTGAGAAATCAGCAGTGGGTTTGGGATAAAACAAAATCTGGATTTCTGAATCATTATTCAAACACTCACTGAGTACTGATTCAGCACTTTACTATGTGCACAGCATAAAGATATAGGAATTGTGGTCTCTTGGCTAGGTGTGGAGTGGACCTAATGATTAGGCCATTCAGTAGGTTGGACAGAGTGCTGGACTGGGAATCAGAGGATTTGGCTTTGAATCCTTTTATTATATATGTGACCTCAATAAGTCATTTAAGCTCTCTAAGCCACCATTTCTTGATGTATAAAATGAAGTGGTTATATAAAATGGCCTCTATGTTACCTTCTTGTTCTAAAATTATGACCCTATTACTGGTAGAAATAGATTTTACTGAAATCTTTTGAATGAAATAATATATATAAAACACCCAGCAAACCTTGAAGTGCAATTGTTATCTAATAAAGATAGCTTTAAACTGCAAATGGAGGTAGAAGGGGGAAAAAGTTTCATACATATTCACCAAGTGACGTACTGGAAAGAGTAGCAATTGTAGCAAAGGAAGAAAAATCAGTGGATAGAGTTGGTAATTCACAGGAGACAAAATTCATAAGAGAAAATAGCGATCTTACTTGTCTATGTACAAAAGCACAAAGTACAGGCAATAAATGTGGTAAACTAGAAGTCTTAAAGTAAGGAGTTAAATTCAACCATATGGTAATTACTGAGAGTTGGTTAGATGAGAGTAATATTTGGAATATATCTATTAAAATCTGTACCTTGTTCTAAAATAAAATATTAAATAAATGAAATAATGGAGTAAGTGATATAGTAAGTGGTATATTAAGGACATGTAAGCATGTGAGAAAAGTCACAAACTGAAGAATGGAAACATAGGAGAGAGAACACATGTAATGCTGCCTCAGGACTCCTGGGCCTTGCTATTCTCTAAGTCACTGAACTCAAGATTTCTGATCCTTTCTATTTGTCTGACAGCTGCACTTTCTTTTAGGTGTTGTCTCCCTTGAAAAGAGGGACTGATTCTTTGTTTGCACTCCCAGAACTTGGTAAGCCCTTAATAAATTATTTTTCATTCATTCATTCATTCATTCATTCATTCATTCATTCATTCAATGGAGGTTGAAATAGAAGTGATAGCATGGTGAAAGTAAGATACAAGTCAAATAAAGAGAAGAAGTGAATGGTTAGCTTGAGAAAATGATCACAAACCTGGTCTGGAAGCATGATATAGTTTTTGACTGGAGGAATTTAATTATCTGCTACAGCTTTTATTGTTCAAGTCAGAACAGCTGATAAATTTTGGATTTGTCCTAATAATAATTTCATCTTTTTAAAGATGGAGGCAGGCATTCTACATCCTGAAACAGTGGGTTTGGGAATTGAGGGAAAGGATAAATAGAATTCCTTGACTTAAAATTCTATAGGGTCGGGGCGGCTAGGTGGCGCAGTGAGTAGAGCGCTGGCCTTGGAGTCAGAAGGACCTGGGTTCGGATGCAGCCTCAGACACTTAACACACACAAACAAAAAAACCTAGTCGTGTGACCTTGGGCAAGTTACTTAACCCCAATTGCCCTCCAAAAAAAAAAAAAAGCAAAAAAAAATTCTACAGGGTTAAATCAGTCCTAGAGGGATGAAGACCAGTAAAGAATGACTTTCTGATGCCACAAACACTAATATTTTAGTAGTAAAGAGAGTGAGAGCTGTCTTAAGATGCCATTACAGATACACATAGAATGCACTGACCAATATAGGTTTAAAAAAAAAACAACAGCTGTAGAAGATGGAAGAAAGGGCAAATAACTGAGGATGAATAAAAAAAAAAGAAGAGCCATGGTCCTGTAATAATAGGATCAGGAGGGGGCAGCTAGGTGGCACAGTGAATAGAGCATCAGCCCTGGAGTCAGGAGGACCTGAGTTCAGATCTGGCCTCAGACACTTAACACAAAAACTAGCTGTGTGACCTTGGGCAAGTCACTTAACCCCAAATACCCTCCAAAAAGCAAAAAAAAAAATGCATCAAAACTGATGATGAATGTGAAGACAAACAAAAAAAGACTTTTTAAAAAGAGAGCTTGTGAAGAGGTGGATGAACAAAAATGCAGTCAACCCTCAATTTCATGAGGGTAATATTCCTAGAAAATGGTACAAAAGTAAAAAGTGTGAATGTTGATAGATTGAATCTATGGGAAATCAGGTTCCTATAATGACCAAAAGCTGTAATCTTTCACTAAAGAGTGCTGAAAATATGCTTTTCTACATACAATTATTTATAACAAAACATTAATTCTGATAATCTACAATTTTTCTAACCTAACCACGAAGTAATTCACAAAACATAGTACCCCAAAACAAAACTGGTAACATGGAAAACATTTTTTCTTCCTAATTATCCCCTAGATATTGTGCTAATATCTCAAATTTTTTTAAAAAAGAAGCAAAACATTGATTTCAAACAATACTCACTTTTTATAACACAGGAAATCTATGATGCCATAAATACTTTCTTACATTTTTTTTAGATATAATGAATAATCAATTCATTAACACCAAACTCCAGGCTAACAGCAGCTACAGAAATTCCAGCAGGAAGCTTTCTAACACCATTATTATCTCACTAAGTCACATCACCGATTTTGCACACTTGGGCTTAGAGCCCAGAGGACTTATGCTATGCTTTGAAAACATAATTGCATCAAAAAACTTAAGTTTTAAAGGCAAACAATGAAAACATGCAATGAATGCATGGGGGTCTCTTTACAATGGTAGGGTGAACAAGACCAGTGAAACACTTAGTAGGATACCAACGGCTCCACAAATTTACATTCATCATGCCCCTCATTTTTTTCTGTACTGTGTGTAGCTGTGAATGTGCCAGCTGCCAACATGAAAGTGAAAATGAAGTTTCTAATAAAATCACAGGAACGCTTGAAGTCTCAAAAGTTAAATGTAAGAAGGGCAAAAATGGACTGTATAGATGTTTCTTAGGGCAGATTAGAAGATATTAGTGGACAAGAGAGAAGGTGGCTTCTATCCCCCCTCTACAATCTACAAAGAGTGGGAAGGATAGAAGAAAAATGATGAACAAGGAACTGGGAGGAGATGTTGAGTGCACTGAGATGGCCTTAATGAGTGTAAGTTGGTAGGCATGGGCACACTAAATCTCAGGATGCTGAAGGAATTGACTGAAGTGACTGCTGAATGTGAGTGATCTTTGCAAAATTATAGAGTTCAAGGAAGATGTTAGAGGAATGAAGATAGGGAAAGCATATTGTCTCAATTTAAAAAATATAAAAGGAAAAGGAGGAATTTTCCCACTCTAGGAAGGCAATTATTTTTGATTCCTGGCAAAAGTCTAGAATTTATTAATAAAAGGATGTTGTCTAAAATGTTCCCCTAGGACAGATATTACACAGGGCGTCACTAACATGAACATGCAGAGGAAGCTATCCATGTACCCCAAATCCCTAGAACTGTACAAAGATATCTCAGTCTAGCTCTAATGCTCTCTCTTTCCTGACACAGTTCTTCAGTAGGAGGGCTAGTTTTGTAATACTTGCCTAGAAACTCTAATTTTATTAGCAGTCTTCATTTTAGACTCTGAAGGAAAGAGGTTCATTTCTTTATCTGAGTTAACAACAATAGTCCTTCCTTGCTACTACATAGATCAATTGCTTTATTTTTCTGAGTGTGATTGACCAGAGACTCAAGAAAGCCGCTTGTAGATTGTGTGTGTTGGATAGACACACAATGTATACATATACACACATGTGTATGTATGTGTGTATGCCTTTTTTTTACTTTATGGAGGGCAATTGGGGTTAAGTGACTTGCCCAAAGTCACATGGCTAGTAAGTGTGTTGAGTGTCTGAGGCCGGGTTTGAACCCAGGTCTTCCTGATTCCAGGGCCAGTGCTCCATTCACTGTGCCACCCAGCCGCCCCGTGTATATGCATTTTGAAAGGAGAGATAAGTCATAAAAGGGCAGACTGAGAAGTAAGTGGACATGTGAAGAGGAGGAGGAACAGTTCCACTGCTTATTATTAACGATCATGCAGGTTAGTTGAACTGATGGTATAGATATATGATAGTTACACATATACAAACACATGCCATTATTCCAGCCATTGTAAGGTATAAGCAATGGAACTCCTTCTCCTTACATCTCCACATACTTCCAGTGTGCTCTTTTGTGACTTATTACCATCTTCAAGCTGTTTTTGATCCTCATTTGGGTCTGTTTGCCCTAACTGAAAATGTGACTAGCAGAGACAAACTGTATGATTTTCTGTGAACTAGCACCACCCCCAGGGACATCCCTCTAGGTGGCACTGTCTTCTTTCTTAAGTGTAATTATGTAGAGAAGGTTTGGGTTTGGGTTTCTTTTTTTTTAACCACACCTTCAGTGGTATAGATAGAGAATGTTTTATGAGGAAACTCCTTATAGAAGGGCATATAGATAGTTGCTCTTAGAAAGTTGCCCAGGACATTAAGAAGACAAATAACTTGATCAGAATCCCATAGCCAGTATATCAGAGATGGACTTGAGATCAATTTCCTCTTTACTCTGAGGTCAGCTCTGTAACCACTGTACCACTCTGCCTCTTTGAAAGTTATGCTTCTTTTCTTTTATTCTATGGTTTGATCTGCCTTCTAATATTCAGAATGAGAACATTCAGAACATTCATAAGTCAAAAGTCAAACAACAGTGACAATAATAGCTAACAGTGTCAAATTGGGCCTGACATTTATTGTTTCCTAATTGTTTCATTGTTATATCCCCAATTAAATTGAAAGCCAGTAGATTACAGGGGCAATATCTTTTCCTTCTCTTGTACTATCACCAGACTTACAATAGGGATAGACATGTAGTTGGTGATAGATAAATACCTGTTGATTGATTAACAGACCTGAAATTTTAATCCCATCATATTATATTAATCCAGCATTTCCTCTCTTCTCCAGATAAAGTCATAAGTGATATTTATAATGATGACCCAGAGGCTCTGTAAGATTCTATAATTATGGAAGACAGAAGCAATTTTATTCAGTATAATTTTATGGCTAAACATATTGTATCCTAATTTCTTTGAAAAATGGTAACCCAACTATGAAATATATGACAACTTTCTACTAGCTAGAATAAATTCAATTCAATTTAAGATAATTTAACATTTATTAATCCTACTATGTTCAGCATACTGTACAAGTTGCTGGGGCAAGATACAAAACTTAGATAATACTGAAATTAATATTTATATTCAGAGGAGAATGATCAGAGAAGGGAGCTCCCAGTTCAATTTGGTGATCTCCCCAATCAATTCAACTCAATAAACATTTATTAACCACCTACTATGTGTCAGGCACTGTGCTGAGTGTTGGGGATACAAATAAAAATTATGTCAATCTCTGCCCTCAAGGAGGTCAATTTAATGAGAAGAAAATACACAAAAGGGAGCTACCAGGGAGTACTCAGAATTGGGGGGCATCATGATCTTTGGGGTTCAAACCAAGCAAAACTGCAAGTAGAATGTGGAAAAGTTGCTACTTGAACTTATGGAGTGCAATGTCTTTGAGATATCTGAGCGTCACCACCTCATGGAGAGTGTGGGTTTGCCATTGGTACCTTGTTGAAAGGAAGTGTATGCGTGGGGGTGGTTCCTGATATCTTCTAAGAACTGGGGCTGCCTCCAAAATGATGGCTAAGATGCTTAGAAAATTGGACTCATGGAGTCATCCCTTTGTGAATACTATTTAAATTTACCCAGTAAACACGTTCAATCCTTTTCATCTACAGGATTTCTACAGGTAGAATTTTAATTGGGACCTAATGGAAGCTAGGAAGTTCAGTAGTTAGGGCAGAGGAAGAGCATGGGAGATAGTCAGAGAGAATGTGTGGAGCTGAGAGATGGAGTGTCTTGTTTGTGGAACAGCCAGGAGCCCAACGTTACTGGATTAAAGAGTATATCTTGGAGAGGCGGGTGTAAGAAGACTGGAAAGGTTGAAGAGGGCTAGGTCATGAAGGGGTTTGAATGCCAAACAAAGTATTTTGTATTTGATTCTGGAGGCAGTAGGAAGTCACTGGAGTTAATTGAGTAGGGTAATATGATTTGACCTGTATTTTAAGGAATTACTTTAGTAGCTGAATGGAGGATGAATTGGAATGGGGAGAGATGTGAGGCAGGCATACTCAGGTTATTGCAGTAATTCAGGCATGAAGTGATAAGGTCCCGAATCAGAGTGGCAGTAGTATTAGAAGAGAGAAGGGGGCATATCTGAAAGATTTTGCAAAGGTGAAGTTGAAAGGCTTTGCAGCAAATTTGATATTTAGGATATATTGGTTAGTGAGGAATCCAAGATAACATCTAAACTGCAGTCTTGAGGGACTGGGAGGATGATGATAATCTGTGCAGTTAGTAGGAAAGATAGGAATGGAGGAGCTTTAAGGAGGGAAGATAGTAAGTTCTGATTTGGACGTATTGAGTTTAAGATGTCTACTGGACATCCATTTTGAGATGTCTCAAAGGCAAAAAATCTTCAAGACCCCAAGTGAGATTGGAGGTCAGCAGAGAGATTGGAGCAGGAAAAGTAGACTTGATGATCATTAGCACAGAAGTGCTAGTTAAATCCATGGGAGCTGATGAGATCAGCACTCTGCAACGTACTTGACCCAAACGAGGATTCCTGATAGTGGCCTTTTCCAGATCGAGAGATGGTAGCAGCTTGAGCAATGATAGAGTTCATGCAGAAATACATGGCAGAAGTGGACATTCATAATACCTGTCTTGAGAGGAGAGTTGATTGACAAGACCCATGAACTCCTGTATAATGGAGGGGTGGAATGATTTCTTAGATAGCAGGATCAAAGAAATTGGAGAAATAGAGATCCAAGAATCTGATCCAAGGATTCCAAGAGACTAGAAACAATGATTAAGATTTCTTGAGTACAGCAGTTCTGAAATATGACCTTCTAGGACAGAAAAGGAAAAAAAGGAAAGAAAATAAGAGGATTACCCATGTGGAATTTGCAGACAAAGGTATACTGAAGGAGACTTGTGACTGAGACTCCAAATCCCTTCTGAATTTTGCCATACCTTGATATTATCCAGAGTGAATAATCCAGAGGTTGCAGATTTGAAAGAAAAGGGATTGCCTTTTCCTTCAAAACATAGTATGTTTTCTTTGGAGAGAATGTGCAGAATCCCGTGGGAGAAGCAGGGATACATTAAAATGTCAAAGGTCAGGGGCGGCTAGGTGGCGCAGTGAGTAGAGCGCTGGCCCTGGAGTCAGAAGGACCTGAGTTTGGATCCGGCCTCAGACACTTAACCCACACAAACAAAAACCTAGCCGTGTGACCTTGGGCAAGTTACTTAACCCCAATTGCCCTAAAAGGGGTGGCTAGGTGGCGCAGTGAGTAAGAGCGCC
This sequence comes from Gymnobelideus leadbeateri, assembly GCA_011680675.1. Taxonomy (NCBI): domain Eukaryota; kingdom Metazoa; phylum Chordata; class Mammalia; order Diprotodontia; family Petauridae; genus Gymnobelideus; species Gymnobelideus leadbeateri. The sequence goes on from WOXC01003169.1 coordinate 244,801, forward strand.
GGCCTCGGAGTTGGGATCAAATCCGGCCTCAGAAAATGAGCACCCACACATAAAAAAATAATGACTAGCCGTGTAACCTTGAGCAAGTTACTTAACCCCAATTGCTTTTTAAAAAAAAAAATTTAAAAAAATGTCAAAGGTCTGCCCTGGTGGCAGCCCAAGTTCAATTCCTTCTGAGGGGCATTACTATAAGTACTTAATGTGGTTTTGGTAAAGATTCATGAACTCTTTTGAGTTCTTTATGTGCTTTATGTGTTTGCTGTATCAGTCCACGGTTTCCTATGAATGCTTTGCATTTTTCAGTGGGATGAGATAAAGGTTGTTCTTTACCTGATTTGTATTTGTTACCTTGATCTATGGGACCCAGAGGGGGGAACTCTTAGTGATATCTGTGGAAAGCTATATTTGTAAGTTTTACTGGAGTAAACTTTGGATGATGACAATAAGCCACAAAGATATTAAACCTTTTAGGTCAGCCATAGGATCAGTTTATAGTCACAGTCTTGGTGAGACCATGGACCATGGACCCTTATTCTCTGGTTCACTTATACTTTCCTTAGTGCTATGTCTCTTGCCCAGAATCACAGAATCTCGGAGCTAAAAGTAACCTCAGAAGGCACTTCACTATAGTACATTCCACAGGTCCTCTAGGCTTTTCTTTAAGACCTCAAATGAAGCATCCAGTGGGTACTCCACTGGAACACCACTGCAAATTGATATTGAGTCATTGATGATGTATCTTTGGGTCTGACAATACAAGAAATCCCAACTTTACTCAATTTTACTGTTGTTTAGCCTATATCTTTCTATTTTCTCTGCAGAATAGCCTTATAGACTTTATAAATAAATTTCCAAACTCTAGGTAAATTATTATCCATAGCAACATCCTGATCTATCAGTTTAGTAAGCCTATCAAAAAAAAGGAAATAAGGTTATTTTGGCCTAACCTTTACCTGATGAATCCATACTGCCTTTTGATGGTCACTGCTTCTTGTTCTAGAAATCACTAACTATTCCTTAAAAGATCTAGAACTATCAGGAATAAAAGTATAACTTCTTGTCTTATACCTTTCAGATGATATTTTCTTCCCTTTTTGGGAAAGTGGGGACAATATTTGTCTTTATCTAATTCTATGCTATCTCTGTTTTTCTCCACTGTTTTTTAAACATCACTGACAATGGTTCAACAATTGCATCTACAAATTTCGTAGATCATTGTGGGTCTTGCAAACTGTGGGTCTTGTGGGTCTTGCAAACTCAAGCTGGAGTTTAGATAGGAGAAAATAGGGAACCCTGGGAGATTTTTGAGAAGGGGTGATAAGATATTTCATCAGCTCATTCATCAATTGTGTCTTTCTGCTTGCTGCTATAGAAAGAAAAGCTATTTTCCTTCATGTTTCCATTATGCATCCTCAGCTTTCATTTCTTCTTATTGATACCACCTCCCTAAATGTTTCAAGTATTGCATTGTTTCATCTCTTTTTTTGAATGGGTGCTTTCATTTTTTTCCTTTGGGGGAAAAATAGCTTAAATATTTTTTTTTTTTAGTTTTCCTTATGAATATATTCTGTTCAGGTTCTAATTTTATTTTATTTTATTTTTTTAAAGCAATTGGGGTTAAGTAACTTGCTCAAGGTTACATGGCTAGTCGTTATTTATGCGTGGGTGCTCATTTTCTGAGGCCAGATCTGATCTCGGGTCATCCCAACTCCGAGGCTGGCGCTCTTACTCACTGCGCCACCTAGCCGCCCCTTTTAGGGCAATTGGGGTTAAGTAACTTGCCCAAGGTCACAAGGCTAGGTTTTTGTTTTGTGTGGGTTAAGTGTCTGAGGCCGGATCCAAACTCAGGTCCTTCTGACTCCAGGGCCGGTGCTCTACTCACTGCGCCACCTAGCCGCCCCCTAATTTTATTTTTTTGAGATTAATTTGAATGTTGATTTTTTTGGGGTGTTATTTTTTTAACCTTGGGACATAACAACACTAAAAAGCATTGCATAGCAACTCCTGAAGCTTACCGTTTCTCATGACTACTTGATCAAAACCCAGAAATACCAATTAAAGTTGAGTGGCTCCTGCCCAGAGAAACAATCAGGAAAAACCGTGTCTTGAAAAACAAATTGACATCTACTCCTAAGATCTATAAAACAAAGAAAGATCTTAATAAAACAGAAGGGAAATAGATCAAATTCCAAGATAAATGGAGTGTTCTTTACAGCGACCTCATTCTTTCTTCCTTAACACTCCCTCAGCTCTGAAAAGCTCTGTAATTTAAAAAGTCAATATATGTGGGGCTTTAAATAATTGATTGATGTTTAAAGCAATGTCAAAAAGCTCTGTGGTGAGATGTCAGAGAATATTTAGTTTCTCCATCAAAAGCATCACACAAATAGCCCTGTAGACAATTAATATGGTTAATCCCTTGATAAATATTTGTGGTTCTTTTTAATTAGTAAATAATTAGAAGTACTATACACACAATAAAATATTACCTAAGTTGAGATTGGTTAACCTCATGTATACCATGGTAACCTAAATTCCTTAACTGTTTGGATGGAAGGTATTTATTTCAAAATCATAAAACCCATTTGCTAATTAGAGAGCACAGGGTACTGAAAACAATCAGAATTATTTTCTAAGGAACAAGTCTTGTCATTACAAATAAGTCTCCTGACAGACTATTAAATATGGTAGATCAAGGAGGAGGGATTGATGTAATCTATTTTGACATTAGCAAAGCTTTAATTTTATCCCTTACTTGATTATAATTCTATTTCATTACATTTGTTCTATTCAGTCTAATTCAACTGAATCTGAACCAGTCTGATCAATCCAATCTAATTCGATATAATCTAATACATGAAAGGCAGAATGGTGGTGATTGGATAGAGAATTGACCTTGGAATCAGGTACAATTTTATTTATGTTCCATATCTGAAATATGCTTACTGTGTGACTCTGGGAAAGTCACATTTCTTAGTGCCAAAGCAAGACTCTAAGATTAAATATACTTAAAAAATTATATATATATATATATATATATATATATATATATATATATATTAAGCATTAAAAATTTACCTTCTCACTCTCCCACCCCAATCTCTTCCTCCACTTGAGAACTAAAGAAAAATAAACCCCATTGCAAACATGCATAGTCAATCACAAATTTTCTCAGTGGTTCTGTCCAATTTTTTTTTTTGAAGATGAAATAAATTGGGGAGAACTTGCCTGCTTGAATTGATAGAGGGAGTTTTCTCCCTGGGAGTTCTTTGCATCAACAAAATAAAAGACTTAGTTTTGGGGCATCCATCCCCCCTAATTTTTTAATAGCTTTTATTGAGTTTATTACTCTATGCTGGTACAGTGGTAGTTACTCGAGGAGATAGTAAGGACATAGGTGCTGCCCTATCGAATACTCAACCACCAGGTAATTTGGAATCTCATTAGAAAATAAGAAATATTAATCTGAAAATTAAATAAAATAATATTGTTAATATTAAATCCGAAGTTAAATAACTAAAAGGTCAATGGACATTTATTAGACACATATTACATTCTCAGGCTTGTGAGTGATAGGGAGAATTTTATGATATATTTTTTGTCCTTAGGATGCTTGCTATCTATCAGGGATTCTTAGCTAGAGGTCTACAAACTTCTTCCCCCCCCCCCATATGTTGATAATGGTATTTCAATATAATTGGTTTTCTTTGTAATGGTACATTTTATGCATTATAAAAAAAATGTTATTCTGGGGGCGGGTAGGTGGCGCAGTAAATAGAGTGCTGGCCCTGGAGTTAGGAGGACCTGAGTTCAAATACAGCCTCAGACACTTAACACTTACTAGCCATGTGACCTTGGGTAAGTCATTTAACCCCCACTGCCCTGCCTTCCCCCCTCCAAAAAAGCAAAAAAAAAGTGTTATTATACTATAACATATATGTCTAGCATATGTTTGCACATATGTGTGTTGGAATGATAAAAGATGATGATCAAATAAAGGAATTTTATAGTTCAAAAAAGATGTTATTCTGAGAAGGTGTCCATAGACTTTATTTGACTGCTACTTTTTTCTGGTAAGGAAAGTAGCTAAGATGAAGAAAATATTTCCACTGATTCAATTTCCTTATTCTTTCATCAAGTGGCTTTGCTTACAGACGTAGTAAGAAGTCAGTAAGATTTTACTGAATACTTTGGCATGGTAATAAAAACAATTTAAATTTGAATTTTGACATTTAGTTTTAAAATTTTGACTATTATTATTATGGGTTTATGACCTGTGCCCATCCTCAGATGTAGGTTCCTAGAAAAGATACCCAAGTGTAAAGCACTCTGTGGGTTTGTACTCATGCAAATTCATCCACCAAAGTGTTTATTTTTATCAGTTAACAATAAGAAACATTAGTTTAAATAAAAAGACATTAAATCAAGTATAATTTAAAAATGAAGTGATAAGAAAAATTCCCTCATGCTCACAAGAGATATATTTCTTCAGTTTGCTGTGTTCCCAGTCAGGGAAAGGAAACACTCAGATAAGACGTATGACCAAGGACTATGAATAAAGGGAATACATAGAGAAAACCTTTGTCTTGGGTGTATGGATATAAGGGTACATACCAGGATACTGTGTGCCCTAGGGCATCAGTGTTGGGGCACACATATAGGAACACATGTGGATGGAGCACACCCTAAACTGGGGCTATTTTAGCTCTACTTCTGAGCTGTGGAAATACTATGTTCATACTTTTGTGGTTTTGCTCCTGATCTCCTGGTTTTGACACTATTTTCCCACCTACCCCTTATTAGATTTCATCTATTTACCTTCTCTAAACTAATCTATATACATTGCTTATAGTGTTGGTATCATTGAAGGTTACAAGGATCCAAATGTCTGTAGAGTATAAAATTTTGAACAAGTGAACTTATATATACCTGTACAAAATTCCATGAATTTAAAATATCTTGCATTTTGTTCTGGGCAGCCTATGGTCTTTGGTTTTGGATATTCAAAGTGCATAGATTGCCATGGAGGAGGAAGACAAAGAAAGATCACCTTTATCTGTTCAGCAGGATTCTGATCATTTCACTCTATTCCCTGTGGAATCTCAGGGATATCTCCCAAATTTCAAAGGCTTATTGAGAATGTAACTAAAGACATGAATTAACTAGAAAGAGTGGTATACCTATATGACTTCATTGTCTATGGGAAAACTATGGAGGGGCATGAGAAAAGACTTAGAAAAAAATTGACTCAAAATGTAGTCTGAAGCTATCAATTAATAAAGTAGCAGTTTTGTAGAACTTTGTCAAATATGTGGGTGAAATAATAGGGATTAAATATTGGTTTAGAGAAGATAAAAATATTTGCCAGCTGACTATATCCAAAGCATATTTGTGAACTAAAGGCTTTCCTGGGATATAGTGGCTCATAGAACATCTGTGAAGAATTATTTTACAATAGCCAAGCCATTCAATGAACTCACTTGCAGTTATATAATTGTGAGGAACCAAAAGTAGAAGGGAAAGAAGGGGGTAACCAGCCTTGCTCTGACTCTTTCAACAACAGTTGGGGGTGTTGGTATGATAAGTGTGAAGCACTTCTTTAAAGATATTGCTTACTGCTCCATACATATCCCAGTGTTTGCCTAAGACTATGGTAATATATAAAGCCAAGCATGAGCAGCTTTCCAGAGGACTGCTGCTGTGAACAGCTTTCAAGATTCTGATTACACAATATAGCAAGCTCTCTATTTATTCAGTAACAAACTAAGACAAAACATTCAAAGAAAATTAAGGTACAGCATTCACAATGTTACAATTTATTACTAAAATAGCCACATAGTTTTCACCAAAGTGGTCACATAGTTTTAAGCAAAGTACATCCATTTAGTCAATCACAAAGTCCTTAATTCAATCACAAAGTACCAAAGTACCCATGGAGTGCAATTAAGTTATAATATCATCAGTCACTACTCAGTACCCTTTTAAGTTGTAGTGGAAAGTACAAAGGCCATCCAACCCTAGGTCACAAGTGAGTTACAATTTCATCAGTCACTACTCACTACTCTCTTAAGGGGTGGTGAAAAGTATGAAAGCCATCCACCCCTAGGTCACAAGTAAGATAGAATTTCATCAGTCGGCATTAAATATTGAAGGAGAAGTCTTTTCATCTTGACTTGAGGCAGGCTCTCAGCTTCCATGGTTCCTCTTCCACGGTCCCAGCTCCTGCCTAAATCTAACCAACTGCCACCTGAGTTCAAAGGCAGATAGCTCTCAGTTCCTTGTCCAACTCTCTGTGTAGTTCCTATTTCATATTTAAGTGTCTAATCCACCTCAAGTCCTTCATGGTTTCTGTTCCTGGGAAGACAAAGCTTAAGCAAGCCATAATAACATTCATAAACACTGCCGGCATCCTCATCAATTCACTTTCTACCTGTGAATTCAACATAGACCCAAAACAGACAAAGTACTGACACCACAGTCATGCTTCCTCTGGCAGCTCCTGCTGGCCCTCAGGAGTCTTTGGATGCTCTGATTCTCAGAAGGTCTCGGCAGAAGTTTGGCTGGCTCTTAGAAGAGTTCTGTTCTAAAAATCAAAATCACTTTCTTCAGTTCCATTCTCAAAATCAAAATTACTTTCTCCACCCTCCATGCTGCTTGCTCCAAGAAATTCTGTCTCAGTTCTCAATTCTCATTTCTCCTCAGTTCTCAGTTCAGTCTTCAGTCCAGCAGTAACAGCCCAACCTCCAGATGCTTGCTGAGAGAAATTCTGACTTCTCTCAGTTGGTGCTTTTCCTTATGTACAGTATTAGCTCCTCCCTGTTCAGCCCTTTCCTGTTACATCAGCAACAGAGGTTCATACCTTCTGTTTCTTAACAGAGGCTTGATATAATTAACTTGAAACCAAGTGCTAAGTAACTGTTAGCTTACCAATACAAGGGAGTATTCAAATTCCATTACCATTACAGTATAGCAGCAGTGCAGGTATTTTTGTATCATTCAGGGAAATGGATTTTTGCTGCATGAAAGTGTATCTGAAAGCTTGGGACTTCCACCAGAGAGTGTGGCACCTGTGCTTGTGAACTTTACTTTGTTGAATTGATCTTTTGTGTTTTGATTGACTGGTATAAGGAGTAACTTCTTGATGAAGGGCTCTGAGATGTGATATAAACTATGAACCAGGGAATTATACTCAGGAGCTCAAATTTCATTCCCTAGAGGACATTTTATTTACTATTGAGAAAATGGTCCAAGTTAGATTTGTTCAGTGGAGTGCTATACTGAATGTGGGAAACTGTAATGGAAATGCAAATTTAAAGATCTTCCCTGCCCCTAGCTTAAGTGCACCTGGAGCCTGTGGTGGGAGGCTTGTTTTTCAGGGAAGCCCACACCTTGATACTTTGTGATTGGGCAGTGGGTCCAGAAGGTTGTTACATTCTCTGAGCCAAAAGAAGGCTATATAAACCCTGAGGAGAGGCTTTGCTTTGGGGCTCACTTTGAGAAGTGTTGTGTGATTTGACCAGATGAGACTCTGGGAAGCCGTTGTTGAGAGCCCCCCGGCTTTGAAAACCCAGATGTTGATGCTTCCCTCTCTGGTAACTGTGATTTGGTATTGATGTATGTAATGTTGGGACAGTTTGGAAGTCTGTCTATTTGATCTGTAAGTTCTGTCTGTATAACTCTGAAGTTCGGGTGCTGACCTTTTTCCCCTGAACTAGGTAATGTGTGTTTGTTTGATTAAAGTAAGCTTGTTAACCCATTTTGAGTTGTTTTCCTTTTGAAAAGCAGATCCAAGAACCTATATTGGCAGTCACCCTGGGGATATTGGGGTGCTTGCTGCTACAGAGACACATATAAACCATCATATAATTTGCAAAATGATAGTTTTATTTCCATTTTGCCTATGTTTATTTCTTTAATTTCTTTTTCTTATCTTATGGATATAGCTAGTATGTGTAGGAAAATATTGAGTGGTAATGATGACAATGGATATCCTTACTCCCTGACCTTATTGAAAAGGCTTCTAACTTATCTACATTACAGATAATTTTGGCTCTTGGTTTAAGCTAGATATTACATATCTAGCTAGTACATATTACATATCAATTTAAGAAGAGTGCTGTTTATTCCTATTATTTCTAGTGTTGTTGTTTTTAACACGAATGGGTGTTGTATTTTTGTCAAAAATCTTTCTGTTCATCTTGTTTTTAATATGGTCAATTATGTTTATAATTTTTCTAATATTTAGTCAGCCCTGCATATATATGCCACTCCTGGTATAAATACAATTTGATAATAGTGTATGAATTTTGTGATATGTTGCTGTATTCTCTTTACTAATATTTTAATTATTCTTGCATCAATTTAATTAGGGAAATTAGTCTATAGGTTTTTTTTTTTTTAACTCTTTCTGGCTTAGGTATCAAGACCATATTTGTATTATAGGAGCAATTTGGTAGGACCCCTTCTTTACCATTTTTTTCAAGTACTTTATATTGTATTAGAATTAATTGTTCTTAAGTGTTTGATAGAATTCACTAATAACTCCATCTGATTCTGAGATATTTTTTTCCCATTTGGAGTTCATTTATTCTTGTTTAATTTTCTTCTAAGATAAAATTTAAATATTACATTTCCTATGCTGCTAATCTGGTCAATTTTTATTTTTGCAAATATTCATCCATTTTATTTAGATTCTCAGTTTAATTGGCATATGGTTAGACAAAATACTTCCTAAAATTTGTTTTTACTTCTTCCTCATTGGTTGAAAATTTACCTTTTTTTGTTTTTGTTTTTGCTACTGGTTATTTTGTTTTCTTTAAAAAAATCAAATTGGCTTATGGTTTATGTATTTTTTTAAAACCAAGCTCCTAATTTTATTTTATTTTTTTAATTTCAGTTTTGTTAATCTCTCCTTTAATTTCCAGGATGTATATTTTAGTGTTTAATTGGAATATTTTAATTTGCTTATTTTCTAATTTTGTTATTGTTGTTGTTGCATGTCTTTTATTTAGACGTATATAAGAGCCAGTGCCTATTCCCAGCTTGTCTCCCTAAAGACTTCTAGAAATTTACCTTTGGTGAGATCAGGAATTCATTCTCTCTCTCTCTCTCTCTCTCTCTCTCTCTCTCTCTCTCTCTCTCCTTTTAACTGAGATATCTCTCCCTGAGGAGACATTGGGACCATATATGTTCTCTTTGAAGTCTGATGCCAGAAAGAAACCCAAGAATTTCTTCTCTTTCAAGTTCTTGCCAACTTCACCCCTCACACAGGAATGAACTGTGGAATGATCCAAAGAGGAGAGTTATATAAATACCAAGATTGAGTCCTAGTTTACATTGAAAAACCTTTCTTCATTTCAGCTTCATAACAACCTCAGGAGATAGGAAATAGTACTAAGAAGTCTGATTTTGTCTCTTTTACAAATGAGAAAAAGGGAATAGAGTATATGCCAGATTGTTTGCATATGTTGGCAATGTAGGCAAAGCAGTGGAGATTGGAAGACTCAAAATCTTTCCTTTTTTCCCCTTTCATTCTTCTTTCCCTCCAAATACAACTAATTATCTACTATTGTTAGCTTATTTTTAAGGCATCTATCCATATACAATCTTGGATCCTCACCTACTAGTCTATAAGTGCTGTATATGCTGCTAAATGTGACTCCTCAAATAAATAGGGGAAAATAACATTACCCTGGAAGGCTAGGCATACAGTGAACAAAAAAATCAAATCTGGGGGAAAAAAGAAGTTAGTTCCAATGTTCTATATTGTGTTGACTATATAGCTTCTTTATCTTTCAGCTATATGCATAGGCACCATGAGAATATGGCCTTAGGAAATCCGTGTTCTGAAATACTATGAGAGTTAGCAGTAGCTGTGTGGGACAATGGCTGCTCTCTGTATTCCTGTTCTCAAATAGCAGATAGCAACCCCTGGCCCCCACCCCAAACCCCATCCTGCCAGTGCCTGCGCCTTGAAGAGAAAAGAGCTTTTCCAAATGCTTCTTTGTGGAAAGTCAGATTGTCTGAGCTCCAGAGCTGGGGAGATGGTATGTATAGACTGATTTAGTCTCTATACTGCTCCAGCTTGATCTGAGACATCTTTTTCCAATGCTGCCTCAGGCTCAAGGTCTTCTTGTTGTTGAATTATAGTAGTGACCAAGCAGTGGATAGAAAACTGGGCCTGAGTCAGGAAGACTCATCTGGCCTCAAACACTTGCTAGTTGTGTGACTCTGGGCAAGTCATTTAACCCTGTTTACCTCAGTTTCTCAACTATAAAATGAGCTTGAGAAGAAAAATGGCAAACCATGGAAGTATTTTTTTGCCAAGAAAAACCCAAACAGAGTCACAAAGAGTCAGACATGACTGAAATGACTGAACAAAAACAACAACAACAAAATTCAGTCAATATGCATTTATTAAGCACTATGTCAAGCACAATTCTCAACTGTCCTTCCAACAGTAGAGATTGTAACCCATCCACATATTCCCATGTTAACCAGTCACCCCATAAATTGTTGCAGGAGATCTACCCAAGTGCTGGGGGCCTTCCTTGCTTTGTGTTGACATTGGGAGGAAACCAACAGATCATGCTGGTCTATTTGTTTTCCCTTGATCTAGTGATAATATCTGCCATCTTTTCTGATCATATCTTTGATAAAATCCTTGACTCTGCTTCTCCTTTATAGCACCTTTTTAGTAGATTTGGTGCAGTTGATGTCTACCAACCATACACTTTTTTGAGGGGGGAAGGCAGGGCAGTTGAGGTTAAGCGACTTGCCCAAGGTCACACAACTAGTAAGTGCTAAGTGTCTGAGGCAGGATTTGAACTCAGGTCCTCCTGACTCCAGGGCTAGAGCTCTATTCACTGTGCCACCTAGCTACCCCCATACACTTTCCCATGGCCTTCTGAGTTATACTTATTTTTCACTGTGGAGCTCTTAGATTGGACAACAATAGGTCCCTGCCCTCCTAGCTCAGAGTTAATGTAAATAGTAACTATTTCCCTTTTGGCCAGCAACCCTGAAGGTCTTCTCCCAGTTTGATTTTTTTTTTATTATTAAAGGGGGCATACCTTGACTCATTTCTTAGAGAGGCCTATTCACTGAATGAGCATTACCTCACTCAAAGTGAGAACCTGAATAGCTTAAAAAGGCCAAAGTCTCCCATTGCATCCTGGGCCATCTCCAGTCATCCTGATGAATATCTGGTCACTGGACCCAGATGGCTCTGTAGGAGAAAGTGAGGCTGGTGACCTTGCACAGCCCTCCCTCACTCAAATCAAAGTCAACTGCTAGTCCTGTTATCATCTCCCTGATGTCATGGTCTTCTTTGAGAACAAAAGTCAAACACGACAGCAACTTATTTCTAACTATTTGTTGCCTATAGTATTCTATTATTCACACCCATGCAAACAACTATTATCACATGTGTCAAAATATAAAGAATAAGTCCCTCTGTGTGCATTTTTGCATTTAACTTTTTTATGGAGCTACAGAATGTAGTGTAAGAAATGATACATTTGCTGAAGTTTGTATCTTTGGGGATCATGAGTTAACAAGATAGCAAATGTACCTTGCTCTGGTTCTGTGGGAGCAGTTTAAGAAGCACAAAATTACTTCTCTTCTATCTAATGGAAGATGGAAGATTTCCTTTCTACCCTCTTCTTTTCTTCTCCTTCCCCTTCCCTGGATTTTGAAACTCCAGTTTGTATAAGAAATTATTTGCATCAAAATGCTCAGAATATTTATCAACTGTTCTAGAAGGCTCTGAACAGTTTTACATACTACTCATAAGAAAGCAATAAACAATAGTATTTCTCCAAGTAGCCTGTATGACCCACTATCAGCCATGCTCCACATGATTTATGGCAATTAAAGATTTTTTGAGTTCTCGGAGAATTAATTATTTGAGATATAACCGTTTTATGAGATCCTTTCCAACCTTATCATTAACTAAGAATAAGACCCTGTGGCAGTGGATCATAGGATAAAAGTTTAGGCTTTAGAATTAAGAATACTAGGAGCAGGGGGTGGAGCCAAGATGGTGGTGTAGAAGCAGGAAAACTCTGTGAGCTCCCCCCATAACCACCTTAAATATCTATAAAATATGACTCTAAACAAACTTTAGAGCTACAGAACCTACAAAGTGACAGAGAGAAACACATCTCCAGCTGAAGGCAGCCTGGAAGGCTGGCAGGAAGGGTCCATCACAGTTTGCTGGGAGGAGAGCCCAGCCCCGCATGAGCCTGTGATTTTAGCCTCAGGGTGCCCCAACCAGCATCAGCTGGACTTCAGGAGAATGGATTACCAGCAGTTGTAATGGTTTCCAGAATTATCAACCCCAAAATGCCAAAGGCAAAGTAGAAAGTCAGTGTGGACTTTGGGAACAGGGGGACCAAGAGTGTGGTCTGCCCTCTGCCCTGGAGCAAGAAGGTGAGAGAAGCAGCGAGATGCTGTGGCCATGCAGCTGATGCCATGTGCCTGCTTCAGAACTCCTGGCCTGCAGATCATAGGGGGACCAAATGACCATTCTGAGGGGTAATCACTCTTACTTTAACCTGCTTGGATCTGGATTGGGTCTAGGGTGGAGGTTCTGGGGTGTGTGAACAGCTTGCCAGAACACATAGAGGTTTTAGAGAGGGCAGTCAACTAATAGCTCCAGCAGCTGCAAAAACCCCAGTGATTTGGAACAAAGCCCTCCTCTCTGCAAGCAGAGTTCTACTGTGGCAAAAAAGCTCAAAAGTCAAGTAATTAAGTAGCAATGTGAGTAAGCAAAGGAAGCAAAACAAGCACAGCAACCTAACTTTGGATTCATTTTTTGGGGACAAAAAGGATCAAAGCCTGGGACGGCAGGAAGACAAAGAAGTCAGAACTCCTGCACCAAAAGCTTCCAAGAAAAATATGAATTGGTTACAGGCAATAAAGCAGCTTAAGCAGGATTTTGAAAACAAAATAAGAGAAGTGGAGGAAAAATTGGGAAGAGAAATGAGAATGATGCAAGAAAATAATGAAAAGAGAGTCAACAACCTGACTGAAGAAAATAACACCTTAAAAAATAGACTAACTCAAATGACAAAAGAGGCTCAAAAAGGCAATGAGGAGAAGAATGCCTTAAAAAGCCAAATTTGCCAGATGGAAAAAGAATCTCAAAAGCTCACTGAAGAGAATAATTCCTTCAGAATTAGATTGGAGCAAATGGAAGCTAATGATTTTATGAGAAATCAACATACTATTAAACAGATCCAAACAAATGAAAAAATAGAAGGCAATATGAAATATTTCATTGGAAAACCCACTGGAAGGGAAAGGATATGGAATTCAAAGTTTTAAAATTAAATGTTTAAAGAGATATATTATTATTATTATTATTATTTTTACATGCAACTGGGAAATAAGATATACAGGCACTGGGGTATGGAGATCCATTTTGCCCTACCTGCAAGTTGGAGGGCGTATGGGGGAGGACATAGGAGAGAGCATATTGCGGGAGGGGCTGTACAGTGGGATCACTCTTTTGGGGTGGTTGGGTAGGGGGAAAATGGGGAGAAAATTTGCAACTCGAAATCTTGTGGAAATGATGTAAACTAAAAATAAACATAACATTTAATTGAAAAAAAAAGAAAAAGAATACTAGGAACACATGAGGGATATATAAGAGAGAGAATAGAGGGCACCAAAGACAAATTTAGGCTACTTCATAATTTTGCTAAAGTCCAATACTTTTAAAAATGATAGTAATCTTTTATATGACGAGCAAACAAGTTTCTTACATTTCTTTGCAATTGCTATTGTTGAATTTTTTTTTTACTTTTTAAAAAGTTAATAAGGATTTTTCTCTCCCTCCCTGCCACTATTGGAAAAAAAATCCAAAAGCTTTTAAAATATGCATATTCAAGCAAAATATATTTCCACATCGACTCTGTCCAGAAATGTATGTCTCTGCATCTTGAGTGAGGAGGTCTTGATCAGGAGGTGTGTAGCATATTTACTTGTGAGTCTGCTAGAATTATGATTTGTCTTCAGTGTTGCTTTGTCTTTCTATTGTTGCTATTGTGTAAATTATTCTCCTAGTTCTGCTCACTTTGCTCTCTGTTAGCTTATATACTTCTCTTTCTGGATTTCTCACAGTGGATGCAAATACCTACCATTTTAGTGCCATAATTCATGTCTTCATTTAACTATTTATTTTCCCTTAGTCACTTACAGCAGCTTAATAAACTAATTTTGTCACAGAACTTTTTAGAACTCAATAGTGAACCTCATGAATTCTGAAGACCTGGGCAGTATTTTTCCAGGAAAGGGAGAATTGGGAAAATTTTGGAACATAATAGATGAGTCTGTGGCAGAGTATGAAAAAAAAAGATGGTTTCTGTGTGTCAGGCTTATGATGATAATGTGTGAAAAGAGCTATGTGTGCCAAACACTATATATTGGAGGAGGATAGTGGTGTAAGTGTGTATAAACATACAGCATTAAGAGAATGTGTGATTAATCTCTCTGTGTGTATACATCTTACAGAAGGTCTGAGAGGAGAAATTAAAGTATTTTTTGTATGATGGAGATATGGTGACAAGGATGTGGGAATTGTTAGATTTTGTGTGGAAGGGGTACTATAAAAAAGCCACTTTGTGTGTGTATTTAGTTGGGATAGGGTATGAATGGGTGGCTCAAAGCAAATATGGAAGTTTCCATTGTCTTTCTGGGCATTAACAAGTAACTAGGAATGGGTGTGGGGATGTGGAGGGAGGAATTGGCATTTTGTTGTTAGTATCTCCTACCATAGTTTTCTGTTTTCTATTAAGCCAAGTTAAGGCAGTTGTTTCCTTCCATCAATTTCACTCAATTCCTTTTCTCCCCTTCTTCCTATCTGCCTTATTGAAAAACAATATTTGTCCATTGTTGTTGGCTTTGCCTGTCTCCTTCTGACTCCTTCTATTTCTGACGGTTTAATAATGGTTTGACTTGAGAAAATTACTTTACCTTTTATTTGTCTTTCCAACATCTTTCTGATTTAAAGAAACTCCTGATCTTGTCGAGTGAGGAGAATGTACAAGGAAGCAATCTCATAATAACTGGTAGAGAAAGTCAGTTCCTCTTCAAGGTATTTGCAAAGTCATTCAGATTCTCTCAATCTCTTACCAGCTGGTAATTTTTCTTTTGGTGAAGGGAAGGGTGTCATAAGGCATCTTACTCTATTTTCTCTCTTTCTGCTTGGGTTTTTTTTTTCATGTTACCCACTTGTTATCTATTCCTACCATTCCCAGAATTTTCTCCTGTTTTCTTCATTATCACAGCTGAGTCTATTTAATCATTTCATTCAATCCTCATTTAGTCTTTAAACAAACATCTAATAAGACCTTACTGTGTGGAGAGCACTGCACTAAATGCTAGGAGATCTAAAAATGCAAAAAATCACCATTAACTTCAAGGAGTTTATCTTGGCCACCAAAGTAGCTCCTCTTGCCTTACATATCAGGGTGACTCTAGGCAACTGCCTGGAAGGGCAATCACCTTTAAGAACCAGAGATCACAGGGGAGCAACCTTTAGAATACAGACCAGCTATTATACTTGATTGCCTTCTAGGACCCTTTTATTTGGCCTTTATCTAAAAGCAATTTCCCTGCTATGTTTTATATCAATCAAGCAATAACTATTTTATGTGTTTAATAAATTGTTAATAAAATTATTAAAACATAGATACTAGTCAATGATTGTTCCAGGTTCAGGGAATACAAAAACAACACATGAAGCAATTCATGTTCTCAAGGAGTCTCTAATTCCATTGTGAGAAACAACCTCTACATATATGATATATACTGAATAAATTCAAAATAAATGCAAAGTAGTGAGGGTGGGAGGATGGACACCAGCAGTTGGAGGGATAAAGAAAGGCATTCTGCGTGGTCTTAAGAAAGTAAGCGAGTCTTTGAGGTTTTGGTGTGAGGAGTAAGTGCATTCTAGGCATCAGAAGTGGCCAATTCAATGGCATGGAGATAGGAGTTATAATGCTACATGTAAGAAACATAGAGAAGGTCAGATTGGTTGAAATGTAAAGTGTGGGAAAGTGAGCAATAATATATAATGAAGCTGAAGATAGTTTGGAATCAGGTAGTGAAGGATATTATAAGTGAATCATTTCTTTTTTTTTGTAAGCAATTGGGGTTAAGTAACTTGCCCAAGGTTACACGGCTAGGTTTTTGTTTGTGTGGATTAAGTGTCTGAGGCCGGCTCCGAACTCAGGTCCTTCTGACTCCAGGGCCGGCGCTCTATTCACTGCGCCACCTAGCTGCCCCCTAAGTGAATCATTTCTGATGCTTATTCCTGGCTCCTTTCCTTAGACTTCTGCTCTCAAAATTGGGTGTCCTTAACTTGGCATTCTTGGCACTTTTATTCTTTCCATCAGTCTGAGATCCTAACTTACTATGAATAGCCTGATAATCAGACCCTAGGCTTTTTCCTTTCAGAATCTGATTTCTTCCTCAGCCTTCTCTTGTCTTTGGTTGGGTTCCTGATGTCATTTAGCCATTTAGTCCATGATTCTCTGTTAGTAGCTTGGGTCTCAAGATGCCCCAGGGCATGATAGATAGCTCTGCTGGCTAAGGATGGAAGAATTCACTGACCTCCCTTAAAACTTTTGTGAGCTAAAAAATATCATTTTGAGGCAAGTTCACCAGTTATTTAGAGAGACTGCAATTCTAAGTGCCCAGTCATCTTCTACTCTCTCTTTAAAAAAATTTTTTTTAATTTATGTGTTTTGTTTTCACATTACAAGCATTTAGAGATTACTCTCATTTTGTGAAAGATGCCTTATAATAACAAAAAAATTAATGGTTAGCATTTATATAATGCCTACTATGTGCTAGGTATTATGCTAAGTACTTTAAAAATATTTTGTTTTATTCTCACAAAATCTTTGTTGGTGGTACTATTATTATCCTCATTATTTAGAGAAATTGAGATGAACTGATGTTAAATGATTTGCTCAGGGTCACACAACTAATAAGTGTCTGAGGCTGGTTTTGAATTCAGGTCTTCTTTACTCCAGATGCAGTTCTCTATCTACAGTATTACCTAGCTGCCCTAGTTAAGTAAATTTTAAGTTAAAAAAAAAGAAGGGGTGATCTCATTTGGAAGTTCATGACACATTCTAAATCTATAATATAAATCTCTAAATCTATAATATACCCTGCATCTCTATTTAAAAAAAATCACAGAAATCCATTTTCTCTCTCTCTCTTTCCACCCACCATATTGGGGGAAAATAGGAAAAGCAAATTTATTATAACAAATATACATATTTAATTTAAAAATCCCTCAATGGCTATGTGTACGTGTGTGTGTGTGTGTGTGTGTGTGTGTGTGTGTGTGTGTGTGTATGCTTGTATGTATTTCAAATCTCTAAATCCAACAACTCTATTTCATAGACAGCATGTTTCATCATTAGCCCTCTGGAATCATGGATAATCATTGTATTGATCATAGATCTTACAGCTTTCAAAATTGTTTCCTTTTCCAGGCTTTTGTTATCATATTAATTGTTTGCCTGTTTCTGCTCATTTGATTCTTCATCAGTTTATCTTCCTAAGTGCTATCATTCTTGGGATTCTTGGATATCTTTAAAATGAATTAAAGGGGAGGTTGAGTTCTGGCTTCTTTGAGCCAGAGCCATTGAGTTTCTACATGTCTCAGAAGAAAACTTATTTCACAATGTCTATAGAGTAGACATATAATTTGCTGTAGCAAATAAACTTTGTATTTGACAAGTATAAAAATAAGATTTTGGAATAAGAATTTATTATTTGGCAATATTTGTTGGGAAAACTGGAAGACAATATGACAGAAACTGGGCATGGATCAATATCTCACATCATTTACCAAGATAAGGTCAAAATGGATACATGACCTAGATGTAAAGAGAGATTTTACATGAAAATTAGAACATGGCACATATTACTTATTAAACGTATGGAGAGCCAAATAATTTATGAGTAAATAAGAGATACCAAAGTTAGGTATAAATGGATAATTTCAATTACATTAAATTAAAAAGTTTTTGTAAAAATAAAACAAATATAGTGAAGATCAGAGGGAAAGTAAAAAAATTGGGGGAGGGTTAATAGACAGTTTATCAGATATATCTAAAACACATAAAGAACTTAGGCAATCTAAAAGAATATAAGTCATCCCCCAAATGAACAATAGGTAATTTTCTTTCTTTTTTTTTTAAATATTACTTTTGTATTTATTCTTTTTTTTGGAGGGCAACTGGGGTTAAGTAACTTGCCCAAGGTCACACGGCTAGGTTTTTGTTTGTGTATGTGTTAAGTGTCTGAGGCCGGATCTGAACTCAGATCCTTCTGACTCCAGGGCTGACGCTCTACTCACTGCGCCACCTAGCCGCCCCTAATAGGTAATTTTCTAATGAAGAAATCAAACAAATTTATAGTCATATGAAAAAATGTTCTAAATCATTACTGGTTAGAAAAATGCAGATTTAAACAACCTTGAGATACTATTTTACACCTATCAGATTGGCTAAAATGATAGAAGAGGAAAGTGACAAATGTTGGAGAGGATGTGGAAAAATTGGGACACTAATTCATTGCTGGTGGAATTGTGAACTGACCCAACCATTTGGGAGAACAATCTGGAATTATCCCTAAAGAGTTATTAAACCACCTATGCCCTTAGACCCAGCAATATTACTACTTGGTCTATTTACAAAGATGATTAGGGAAAAAGGAAAATAACCCATATCTTCTAAAATGTTTATAGCAGCTCTCTTTGTGGTAGGAAAGAACTGGAAATTGAAGAGATGCTCATCGATTGGTGAATGGCTGAACAAGTTGTGGTATATGATTGTGATAGAATACTACTGTGCTATAAGAAATGATGAGCTCAGCGATTTTAGAAAAACATGTAGACTTACATGAAATAATGAAGAGTTAAATGAGCAGAATCAAGAAAATATTGTATATAGTAATAGCAATATTATTTTAAGAACAATTTAAAGTCAGTTGTTTTATCTATTATAAATAACTAAATTAACTATAAAGGACATATGGAAGAAAGATGCTATCTGCATCCAGAGAAAGAACAGATAATAGAAATATGTATAGAAAAATTTTACTTATATTGACTTATTTGCATTTAATGGTAACCATCTCTAGGAGTGGGGGTTAGGGGCTGAGCCTGGGGAAGGAGGGAAGAAAAAAGGGAAAAAAGTACATGATAATTTTGTTGCATATTTAAAAGGAATAGCTAGTTGTGCATAGTAGATTTGCAGTTTCATGTGCAATCATCTTTTTTACTCTATTATGTTATGGAAATATGTTTTATTTCATAAATTAAAAATAAGATAAATCTAAAAAAGCCAAATGAATGTAGGGTTACTTCTTGACCAACTCAGTGACAGAAGAGACCTCTTTCACTAATGCAAATAGCTCTTTTATGTCACTGGTATAAAAACTCTAGGAAATAACTGAGGACCTTCTAGGGAAAGGAAATTGCTAATAGATACGTCTAGTGGACCCTAATGTCAGTCTTAGATAATCAAACTTTTAAAAAAGATATATCAGCTAGCCAGTTTTAGCACGGTCTGCCCAGTCCCATCCAGAATGATTTTTCTCAGTTGAGAAGACTACATTCCTGTTGAAAGTCATCTGTTCTTACCAGTCAGAGGCATACCTTTTAGAATCAGGATGATCTGGGTTCATACACAGTCTCAAACACTTATTGTGTGGCTCTGGAAAAATCACTTCTTGGAGGTTCATTGTCTTCATTTGTAAAATGAAGGATCGTGAATCTATGAGGACCCTAGAATCCATTTATACCAATTCCTGCATTTCTTTAAAAGAATTTTATTTTAGACCCAAATGCAAAAACGCAAATACTGAATAGAGAAAATAAACAAAAATATATCATAAACTTAAATACTGGAACTTAAATACAAAGAAAAAAAAGCATGTCATGTACATAGCAGAACAAAAGAGAGGATTCAAAATATGTAACAAATTTTCATTTCAAGAAAGCCTGTATGATACATAATACACACTGTTACGTAATACACATTTTCTTTTCTTTGCTTCCTTGTAGGCTTTCTTTTATTCTCTGCTGTGCACTTTAAAAAAAAAAATTATTCTCACCCCTAACCCCTCAAGAAGGCTTCAATTAAATTTGGATATATTTCTCTCTAGCTATATCTGTCTATCTATCTATCTATCTATCTATCTATCTATCTATCTATCTGTATGTATACACACACACACACATATATATACATACATATATGTATGCACACAAACATGTATATATATACATATATACACATACACATAAATATATATACATACATATATAGACATAGACTTTCCCAAACAAATTTTGCTCCTGATCTTTGTTTTTATGTTTGTGCATATCTCTTGTTTCCTATCCCTCCTGTGTCCTCTACTTTACTTTTACCTGCTACTTTGCCCTCCTATTACTTGCTTAGCCCCCTCCAAGATCTCTCCCTTATCTTCCCATTCCCATGAATCTAAGCAACCTTATATACCCCACTTTTACCTATTCTCTCACCCTCCCCTCTAAAGATCCCTCTCTTGTCTTCTCCCCTCTCCCTGTCCTCTTACCATTTTATTTCTTTTGAATTTAGAAAGCTTTTATACTGTTATATATACATACATACATACATACATACATACATATATATATATATATATATATATATATAATTTTTTTTTCCTCTTAAACCCATTCTTTTTTTTTTCTTTCTTTTTGGAGGGCAATTGGGGTTAAGTAACTTGCCCAAGGTCATACGGCTAGGTTTTTTCTTAAACCCATTCTTGATGAAAGTAGGTTACCAGAGCTACCAGCCCTCCTCCCCTATCTAATTCCTCTGTATTAATTCTTCCTGTTGTACCTCATTTGTAAAAAAAAAATGACTTTTTAGTTGTTCCTAAATGGTTTTTACTTTTTAAATTCCTGTCTTACTCAGGTTTATTCCAATCTTTCTTATGAGCTACTCAATTATTAATCAGCATCTCAGACATGCATTTTACATTTTACATATATAAAAAGTAAATGGTCTGTCCTTATTGAATCCCTTATAACCAATGTTGATATGTACATTATATTTCTCTTGGCTCTTTTTTGTCAAATCTTCTATTAAGTGCAGATTTTTAAACAAAGTCTTGAAACTCTGAGAGTTAATCAGATGTCCATTTTTCTTCACTCAGGATTATGCTGTACTTCACTGAGTATAATATTTTTGGCCAGAGCCCCAGTTCTTTTGCTATTTGATAGTGTTCCAAGATCTGTGGTCCTTCAAGGTCTCTGCTGCTGGGTCTTGTGTAATACTAATTATGGCACCATCATACTTAAGTTGTTTTATTTTTGTTACTTTTAATATTTTATCCCTGAGTTGGAATTTTGGAATTTGACTATGATATTCCTATGAGTTTTCCTCATAGGATCTCTTTTAAGTGATGATAGCAGAATTTTTCCTATTTGTACTTCCCCCACTTGTTCTAATGCTTCAAAACAATTTTCTTTAATTGTTTCTTTTATTATTGTATCAAGATTTTTTATTGTAACTTTCAGTTAGTCCGATTATTTTTATGTTTTTTCCACTTGATTTATTCTTCAAATCTGTTGTTTTCTAGTAAGATGTTGCACTTTCTCTTCTATTTTTCATTATTCATATTTTGTTTAATTATTTCTTGATCTGTTATAATTTTATTGGCTTCACCTTGCCCAATTCCAGTTTTCAAGGTGTCATTTTCTTCCTTAAGATTCTGGATCTCTTTTTCTAATTGGTTGACTTTCCTTTCATAATTTTCTTGTTTTTCTTGAATTATTCTTATTAATTTATTTTAGTTTTTCCTTCATCTCTGTCATTTGATTTCTTAAGCCTTTTAAAAGATCTTCTATGAATTCTTTTTGGGCAGGTGACCATTTGACATTACTCTTTGGGGCTTTCTTTACTTCAATATCCTTCTCTAAAGATGGGCCCTAGTCTTCTCTATTCCTATAGTAGCTCTCTATGGTGAGATTCTTTGTCTTTTGACTGTGCATTTTTTTTTGGTGGTAATAGCTTACTTTTTGTAATTACCACTAGCCCTGGGGTATGGGAAATGGTAGCTCTTGCTCCACATCTTCAGTTCTCCCTTCTGGCCTGAAACCAAAACCAAATCTCCAACCTCCTATAAGTGTCCGCAGCCAGGATACTTTCTGCCCCACTGCTTCTGCACTCACTGGGCATGTGCTGGTTCCTTCTCACCCCTGCCCCCTCACTATAGCAGAAGTAAAAGTTCCTGTGGCTGGGGCCCAGGCAGCTTCTCAAACTGACTAGGGCTCATTGCTTGTTGTTAAAGCAGACCCTAGCCTGGAGGTATTTACTCTTTACAGGGACCAAACCTCATCCTGGGATTTTTCTTCTGATCTTCTCTTATTGTCCTAGGAAGACCCCTGTTGTGCACCTATTCTTATTTATTTTCTTTACCCCCTTCCCCCACCCCCCACAGCACTTTGTTTGTCCCTAAAGTTCTATTTTATGTCTTTTATGGGGAAAAATCTTAAGAGCTTGACATTTTCTGACCTACTCTGCCATCTTCCCAGAATTCTCTTTCTCATTCAATCCCTGCATTTTACAAATGAGAAAACTGAGGCATACAAAGAAAAGCAACATGGCCAGAGTCATAGAGATAAGACTCTGAGGCAGAATTTAAATTCAGGTCTCCCTGACTCGAAGTCCAGGGCTCTATTCATTATGCCACCTAGCTGCCTAGGGGGTTAGACTCACCCTATAATGTCCCTTTCAGCTTTAAATCTGATTCTTTAATGCAGAAATTTGAATCATGAAGAACTGGTTCAAATTCTGTCTCTGATACTTATTACCCTGGGCAAAGATAAATGCAGACTATAACCATAAAAAGGGGAAATTCCATCACCTCCTCTACTTGTTCATCTACAGGCTCATTTCCTTATCAAGTTTCTTTCCAGGTTCAAAGTCATTTCAGTTACAATTATTGTTTTTCCACGTAGGAATGTAAATAGTTCAACTTTGATAAGTTCCTTATGATTTCTTTTCCCTGTTTACCTTCTCAAGCATCTCTTACTTCTTGCATTTGAATGTCAAATTTTCTGTTCAACTCTGTTTTTTTCATCAAGAATCCTTGGAAGTCCTCTATTCCATTGAATGACCATATTTTCCTTGATACATGATACTCAGTTTTGCTGGGTAAGTGATTCTTGGCTTTAATCCCAGCTCCTTTGCCCTCTGGAATATCATATTCCAAGCCCCTTCAATGCCTCAGTGTAGAAGCTGTGCTATCCTGATTGTGTTTCCACAATATTAAATTATTTCTTGCTGGCTGCTTGTAATATTTTTCCTTGATCTAGGTAATCTGGAACCTGGCTATAACATTCCTAGGACTTTTCTTTTTGGGATCTTTTTCAGGAGGTAATGGGTGGCCCACCCTGGGGCTAAGACCTCCCACTCACTCGGGCCTGGGCTAGGCTCCCACAGTGCTGTGCTGGCCACTCCCTGCCAGGCTGCCAGGCTGTCCTCAGTGGGAGGTTAGCTTCTTTGTGTCATTTTGTGGGTTTTGTAGCTACAGAGTTTGTTCAGAGTCCTCTTTTACATAAATTGGAACTGGTGGGAGCCAGAGCCCCATTGAAGTGCTGTTTCTACTCCACCATCTTGGCTCTGCCCCCCATTCAAAGTCATTTTATCAGGTGTGGATATACACAGAAGTGACTACAATTGCCGCAGTAACTCTTATTTAACTTAATCTAACCTAACCTAACCTAAATTAATCCAATCTGCTTCTATCCTAATCCTCATCAGGGAAAAGAATCTTTTTGCCCTTTATCTTAGCATCCTCTCTATCAACCTTAAACCCCTTATTTATTGGAAATAGATGATTGTCATGTAATTTAATACTAGTATCAAATAACTCAGAGACATGGATAGACAATAAACAT
The DNA here is from genome assembly GCA_011680675.1 of Gymnobelideus leadbeateri. Taxonomy (NCBI): domain Eukaryota; kingdom Metazoa; phylum Chordata; class Mammalia; order Diprotodontia; family Petauridae; genus Gymnobelideus; species Gymnobelideus leadbeateri. The sequence goes on from WOXC01003169.1 coordinate 268,784, forward strand.
AAGGTATAGCGTGATGTGACTTGTACATCTTCCCCCACCTCTTCCCTACTTGTTTCCCATTGGTTGAGGCCAGGGAAATGGGAAGAACATGACTGACAGGTAAAAGGAAAATGGAAACTTCCTTGGAAAGAAGGGGAAGCAAAGGGACTGTGGATAGGACGTCTGTTTTTTTTTCACTAATGACATATTTGCTGTGCTTCAGAGACATGCTTTCTGTTCCTTTCCACTCTTCTTCTGGTCAGTACTTTCTGGTCTTCTGATCATTACTTTGATTCAACCTAGTATGACCACATCTATTCTCTGACTTCAGTGATAGGAGGACCATATAGTCACCCCAAACTCCCTGAAAGACTGAGATGCATAAATTCATGAGGACATTCTGGCCTCCCTCAGTATACCTGCAATCTGACCCTACCTAATGTTATTCTTAGCCTGATGTTGAAGGATTGTTTTATGATGTTTGCTCCCAGGAAGGGCTGGTCACTCCTCTTGGAATCAAGCATGCCTAAACAGGAGGGTTCTCAAGGAAAGTTTTGAGAACAGGTCCTTCTCCACCAATCACACTCTTATTTGGTGAAATGCCTTCTTTGTTAGAAGGAACTACTAAAGGCGGGTAGTCCTGGGACATCTTTGGAGTATCCCCTGTGGTACAGACTTAGCCCAAGACCTTCCCATCAGGATTCTGGAGGCTGACTTGGGATTCTCTAGGCATGTGATCCAGATGTAGCTGATTCCCCCATCTGTGTTGATCAATTGTGATAAGATTGGATAACTATTGAGATTTACTGATTGGAACCTATATTATTGTTTCTATTGGGACTTACTGATTGACACATATATTATTGTTTTATTAATAAATGCTGATAGTATATATAGCGAACTTGAAACTTTCATTTCTGAACCAATCTGAACTGAAACTAAATTAAGCTGCAGCAAATAAGATTGCTTTGCAAAACAGAGGCTTATGGAATGAGGAGAGAATATTTATATAGAACCCATGATGAGAACTTAATAATCATCTCACTTTTAAGACTCATAACGACCTTGAAAAGTAGGTGCTATTATTATTCTCATTTGAGAATATTGAGTTTCCTTACTTGAGGAAATTGAGTCAAATGGAGATAAGGTGGCTTGCACCCAGCTAGTAAGTGTCTAAGACCAATTTTGAACTCAGATTTTCTTGACCCCAGGTTCTGTGATCTATTCATTGCACCACCTAGCCTGTCAGCAGAGGCACGGAACAGGATATAGATAATCATTTTCTCCTCCTGTTTGGCTTCTTCCTAGAAGTTCCTCTCAAAACCAAAAGCCCCAGGAACTTAAGGAACTCTGAGTAAGGCTTGTGTGTTAGTGTGTTCACATTCCAAACCACCAAGTGTCCCTCAGAATGTCTCTGTGTGGCTTGAGCCAGAGACCTGGGCAACATTTTATATTTCTCCCCTTTATATATTACACACTCCAGTCCAATTGACTGATTTGTTGCTCTCTGAACATAGCATTCAATATGATGCTGAATGCTTAATTTTGCACGGGCTGTGCCCCAGGCCTTGAATTCATTTCCCTCTCACTCCAGACTTTTGGAATCATGTGCTCCAAAGCTCAGCTCAGGTTTCCCACCTTCTTTTAAATGTTACCAGATCTCCCAGGTTGCTACTCCTCCAAATTCCTTCAGATTACATTATACAACTCTTATCATTATATATTGGATAGACCCAGTTTAATTTAAGTTTCTTGAAGACTTATTTTTGTCTTTGTATTCCCAGTGCCTAGCACAGTGCCTCACACAGAGTAGATACTTAGTGTTTTTGGTCCCCAAATCAATAATCTTGACTCCTACCTTCCTCCTAATTAGTTATTTATCTGGGTCACTAATGAAAAAAAGGTTGAATAGGACCAAGAAAAATTTTATGTAATACTACTAGAGACCTTTCCCAACTCAATATCAATATTTTCTTGTATGATTCCTTAACAAAATTTGAATTTAGCTGTCTATACTGTCATCCAGCTTACATTTCCCTGTCTTATCTGTAATGCTATTGTGAGAGATTGTGACTGACATAATAATTCATCTTAGTTATGTCAGTCTATGAGTCTGGTACCCCAGGACTATGATCCTCTAATACAACAATGGGTCTGCAAGGTCATTATTTGGGGGTATTGTCTCAAAGCCTTCAGATCACATGCTTGCCTATTTTGTGTTACCTTCATCAATGCTCTCTCTCATAAGTTCATCATGGGAGGTCTATCCAATGTTTTAATGGCCTCCTTTATATTTTCTTAACATCACAAAGATATCCATTAAGTATTCCAGATTTATGTTCTTGCTTAATATTTGCTTTTGCCACATGACCAGGCCATCTTATTTTTGCAGTCATATATTTCTGTGATGATATACTTAATTTTTTGTTCATGACCCGTTCATGACCACCAGGCACCATTACCATTTGGAGGCATATGTATAGTATGTCATATGTATGTATACACATATACAAAACCAAAAATAAATGAATATATAAAATTATAATGTAGTATAACATAGCTATATTGTAATTAAAACATAATATTTATTATATTATATATTATAATATATGGATGTATAATATATATTTATGATCACTGATGGAGGTGTTCTATAAGTTCTCTGAATAACAGCTGTATATCATGCATTGAACAAAAGGTATTTTTCATCCCCTAAATTTTTCCCATGTTAACAATTAGGCCAAACTTCTTGGAGTGATAATGGATTTCATTTTAGTCTCTCTACCTCTTCTAATGATTCTCAATAACAAAATAGCCTAAAAATGATTGTATTCTGTAGACACTTGATTGGCTTGCCCAGCAGATAGATATGGCAGCCAAGGTCAACACACGTTTAGAATATAAAGCCAACTGTAAAATTTTAAGAAGGATGAGAGAAGAATATAAGAAATTTTATTAAAAAGAAAACCCTAAGAAATAGTGGCATCAACTCATTCAAGTTTCTTTGAATTCTTTCCATTCATTTTTTCATATTGTGTGATAATATTCCATTTCATTCAGAACCCTCAATTTGTTTATGAATTCCCTCTGTGGGGAATCAGTGGGTATTCACTTGTTTCTGATTCTTTGCTAGCACAATGTGTTGCTATATATGGGACTTTGTCTTCCGTCTATAGTGTAATTCCAAATTGTTTTCTAGGAAGGGCAGGTCCATTCTCAGCTCTATTATCTGTGAATTAGTGTTGCCCATAATGTAGCCTGTGTTCCCAAAGACTCTTCAACATTTACCATGTTCATTTTAAATGTTTTTGTTAATTAGGTGGGTGAATAGGGTTTTTGCTTTGTTTTGTTATTAACAATTTGATGAATTCTCTCACACACTTGTGAAGTAAGAATTTGCATTTACTCTTTGGAAAACTGCCCATTTATATCCCCATAGCTATTTGAGGAATGGCACATACATACATTACCTATCTATCTATATCTCTCTATATGCACATATCTATATCTGTCTATGTATTTTGTTTATCCTAGCTAGCAGGCTTTTATCATTTGTTGAAAATATTCTCTCTAGTTTACTACTTCTTTACTTCTCTTGTTTCATTGATTTTGTTAACACAAGATATTTTCATTGCACATGTTATAAAGAGGAACGTTCGATTTTTTTCTATCATGTTTGCAGAAGAAGCATAATTTGATATGTGGCTTGAAGGCTATAGAATTTGGATTGCCATAAAAAGGAAAAAATGGGGCCTGAGGGAAGAAAGTGGGGGGAATCATAAGAGTAAACAATAATGGTAACTGATTCTTATATATCATCTTTGCAGTTTAACAAAGCACTTTATATTTATGACATCATGTGATCTTCAGAACTATATGAGGTAGATACTAGAGGCATTATCACCCCAATTTTACAGACATGGAAACTGAGGTTAATAGAGGATAAGGAACTTGTCCATTTCACTTCACTAGTAAAAATCAGTGATTGGATTCAAAGGTGGGTCTTTTTTTTTTTTTTTTTTGGAGGGGGGAAAGGCAGGCAATTGGGGTTAAGTGACTTGCCCAAGGTCACAAAGCTAGTAAGTGTTAAGTATCTGAGGATAGATTTTGACTCAGGTCCTCCTGACTCCAGGGCTGATGCTCTATTCACTGCTTAACTCAGCCGTCCCTAAAGTTGGGTCTTTTTGATTTCAGATTCAACCTTCTATCCACTTTGCAGTACTGCCTCTTTTGTTGGTACAGAGACATAATGAGGGTGGTTTGTGTGTGTATGATAAATGGAGTTGGGAGAATAGAGACCTTTCTGAGAATAGCAGAACATTTATGTTACAGAGTATTAAAAGACAAGGTTATATAGATAAGAAATGGTCAAATAATGTTTTAACTGCCTGGAGAATCTGAGTTTGATCCATTAGGCAGGAAGAAGCCTCAGAAAAGCACAGTCTTGGTGGCCTCTTATCCTTATGGTTCTCCTTTATTAAGAATAGACCTTGAGACAGCAGAGTAGATCAGAAAACTTCAGGCGCTTCACATTTCCTCCACATAAAAATACAGAACATTGCCTCAAAGGGAGCATAGAGCAGCAAAAATGAAGAAAGGTTGGATAAAGCAACTATCCCAAGAAAACTTGAGCAGACCCCAGGAAAGACTGGAAATACCTGCAGGCTGACTTTGCAGAATCAACAAACAACAAAACCTAGGGTTAGCTGGTGTGGGAGGAGGCAGCCTCAGCCTTAGGAATTTTCACCTCACCAATAGTGAGGGAGTTGAACAGTGTGGTTGAGTAGAAGACTGAAAGACTTTCCATTGTGGAGGAACTCAATACATAGTTGTGGCAACGTGATGAGGTCCTGGGCTGTGCCTGCAGAGGATGAGGAGCTAGCACCTGTCTGCTGAGTGCAGTAGCAGAGGGGTGGCAACCCTGATGGCTGTGGGCACTTGCAAGAGAGCAGAGTCCCTGGTTTCTGTTCCAGGGCAGAGAGAGATAATTGAAGTTTGCAGCCACCAGAGGGACCATAGAAAGCAAGAGCTTTTGTGGGGCAGTGTGGTTGGGGGCCCTACCTGTGGCTTAGAGGTGGAGAGGAGTATCCAAGGTTGGGCCCCAGGACAGAGCTCAGAAAATAACAGTAAAAAGGATCTGGGGCAGGCATTATTGGTCACTCAGAACTACAGATTTATTATAATAATAAGCTGCTAAAAATAAAATAAAACAAAATTAAAATTAAAATGAGCAAACAAAGGAGAAAGAACTCAACTGTAGATAGCCACTAGGGGGATAGAGAAAATCTAGGTTCATATGCAGAAGAAGATAGTGGAAGTGAGAAGTTCATGGAAGAACTTAAAAAGGATTTTAAAAATCAAATAAGAAAAGAGGAAAAATTAGGGAAAGCATAAGACTAATCCAAGAAAATCAAGAAAATTATGAAAATAACGTCAACCAACTGGAAATACCACAAATTTAAAGGAGAAAATAATTCCTTGAAAACTAGAACTGAGCCAGAGGAAGCTAATGATGTTATAAGACACCAAGAAATAATAAAACAAAACCAAAAGAATGAAAAAATAGAAGAGCATGTGAAACATCTCATCAGAAAAACGACTGATCTGGAGAACAAATCAAGGAGAGATGATATAAGAATTGCATGACTACCTGAAAGTTATAATCAAATAAAGAATGTCTATAGAACATTACAAGAAATTAATTATCAAGGAAAATTGCCCTGAAGTTCTACAACAAGAAGGTAAAGCAGAGATAGAAAAAATTTACCAATAACCACCTGAAAGAGATTCCAGGAGGAAAACTTATAGGAATATCATAAACAAGTTTCAAAGTTCCCAGGTTAAGGAGAAAAATATAACAACAGGAAAAACAAAACAAAACAATTCAAATATCTCAGAGCTATAGTCAGGATTACAAAAGACCTAGTAGCTTCTACATTGAAGGACTATATTTTATAGTACAAAAGGGCTGGGGTTATGACCTAGGTTAACTTGTCTAGAAAAGTTAAATATAATACTGAAAGGGAAAAAAGTTATTCAGTGAATTGAAAGGCTTTTAAGAATTTGTGACAAAAAGAGCAAAACTTAATGGAAAAGGGGCGGCTAGGTGGCGCAGTGAGTAGAGCGCCGGCCCTGGAATCAGAAGGACCTGAGTTCGGAGCCGGCCTCGACACTTAATCCGCACAAACAAAAACCTAGCCGTGTGACCTTGGGCAAGTTACTTAACCCCAATTGCCCTAAAGGGGCGACTAGGTGGTGCAGTGAGTAAGAGCGCCGGCCTCGGAGTTTGGATGACCCGAGATCAGATCCGGCCTCAGAAAATGAGCACCCACGCATAAATAATGACTAGCCGTGTAACCTTGAGCAAGTTACTTAACCCCAATTGCTTTAAAAAAAACAAAAAAAAAACAAAAAAAAAAAAAACAAAAAAAACTTAATGGAAAATTTGACATATAAGATCTAAGAGAAATATAAGTAAACATTAAAGACCAATTATAAGGGACTCAATGGTCATAGCATTTTATTTCTTAAATGTGAAAATGTTATTAGTACTCTTATGACTGTCATTATTATTTGGATAGTTTGAAAGAAAGGCTTCTTGGGCTGACCTGTGTATGATGGACTGATTCTAAAAAGTAAAACTGTATAGGGAGAGGTAAAAATGAATAATTATCTCATACAAATGAGACAAGAAAAGAAGAATTTAACAGAAGAAGCAAGTGTTGAGGGAGGGCTGGTAGTGCTGGAAACTTACTCTCATCAGAAATGGATTAAAACAACATATAGATCTGGAAGAGTACAGAAACAAATAGGGCGAGGGGATAGGATAAAGGAAGGACTTTTTAAAAGGGTGTATAGATTAAGAATTAGGAGGTGGCAGTGATAAGGGAGAAACTCTTAGAAAGATAGGTAGATTAAGGGAGAGAGTGGGGAAGAGGATAAGTGAGAGACTCTTCAAAGGTTGGATAGGTTAATGAATAGGAGGGCAAGGTAGCAAGCAGATAGAAGTAAATTAGTGGAGTGAGGAGGGATAGGGTAAATAGGATGAGAAGGATAATGAGAAAAATAGAATGTAGAGAAATACACAACAAATAATTATAACTTAGAATGTGAATGAGATGAATTTAATGGAAATGAATAGCAGAATAGATTAAAAATTTGAATTCAGCAGTATGTCACTTGAATGAAACAATAAAAATGAGAAATATACACAGAAATAAAATGAAGAGCTGGAGTAGAATTTATTATGTAAAAAAAGTAGGTGTAGTAATTATGGTCCCAGATAAAGTTAAGGCTAAAATAGATTTAGTTAAAAGAGAAAAATAGGGAAACTATACTGTGTGCCACCAATATTATTCAGTATTGTTTTAGACCATTAAAAAATAACTGGACAGTATAAATTACCTGAGAGTATACTGGCCAGAAAAGACACAGGAACTATGTGAATATAATCATAAAACACTGTACAAATAAAGGCAGATTTTAATAATTTGAGAAATTCATTGTTCATGGGTAGGTAAAGTCAATATAATGAAAAATGACAATTTTACCTATTTATTCAAAACCATCCCAGTTAAATTACTAAAAAATTTTTACTGAATGAAAAAATCATCATTAAATTGATTTGGAAGAACAAATGATCAAGAATTTCAGAGAAAGTAAGGGGAAAAATATAAAGGAAGGATTCAGCAGTACCAGACTTCAAGCTATATTATAAGGTAATAAATATCAAAGCTATCTGGTACTGGCTAAGAAATGGATAGGTGGATTAGTGGAACAGAATAGACATACAGTATGTAGTAGTATACAATACCACAGTAACTTTGTGTTTGACGAATGTAAAGATGTAAGTTTTGGGAATAAGAATTCATCATTTGGTAAAGAATTATTGAGTAAGCTAGGAAGTAGTCTGGCAGGAATTAGGCGGGGGTCAATATATTAAACCCTGTATAAAGTTAAAATAGATACATGACCTAGATAAAAAGGGACATATTACAAAAAATTTAGAAGAACTTGGAACATATTACCTATCAGACTCACAGATAGGAGAATAATATGTGGAGAAACAAGAGATGGAGAGTATTGTTGAAGGGCAAAATTGTTAATTTCAATTATTTTAAATGAGAAAGTTCTTGTATAAATAAAACGAATCTAGCTAAGATTAGAAGGAAAGCAGAAAATTGGGGACAAAAGTCTTTCATAGATAATTTCTCAGATAGTGGTCTCATTTCTCATACATATGGAGAACTGTGTCAAAGTTATAAGAATATAAGTTGCACCCCAATTTATGAATGGTCAAAGGATATGAGCAGGTAGTTTTTCAATGAAGAAATGATGATTGTATAATCATATGAGAAAATTCCCTAAATCATTATGGATTAGGGAAATGCAAACTAAAATAACTTTGAAATATCTTATACCTATCATATTGACTAAAAAAAGAGGATCTATATCCTCTTCAATTGGGGAATGGCTAAATGTACTGTGGTATATGATTGTGATGAGATGCTGCAGTGATATAAGAAATGATGAGCTGGTTGGTTTAGAAAAACATAGAAAAACTTGGATGTATGAAGAAAGATGTTATCTACCTCTAGAGAAAGAACTGACAAACAGAAATATGTGTAGTATGGTTATGTCTTTATATATCTGCATATTTTTATGGATATATGTGTGCATGTATTTATATATTTGTGTTTAATTGTAATCTTCTCTAGGGCAGAGGTTGGACAGGGAGAAAAAAAATTAAAAGTATACAGCAGAGAACAATAGAAAACCTAGAAGGATGCACAGAAAATCTGGGTTGCTTTGAAAAACGATGTGTAGGATTTATTACATAGGTTTTCATGAAGTGGAAATTTATTGTTTTATTTTGAATCCTCACCTATGTTACATTATGTACATGGAAATGTCCTTTTCCCCCCCTTTTCTCATTTTCCATTTAAGTTTAAAATGAATTAAAGAAAAAGAATAGGCCTTTCCCAGAAGGCCCTTTCTTATTAACTGGTTCATGAAGCACTCAACAATACTAGGTAAATGGTAGCCTAAGTGTCACTAAAGTATCAATTTAAGTGTTAGCAGAGTTTCCTATAGAGGCAAGGCTCAATGAGGTCCATGGGGTGGTGATTTCCCATTCATCTTGAAACTAAGATGATTTATATTATTGACTCTTCCTTCAGAGGCATGAGGATTGAATTGGGTATTAGAATGGAGTGTGACTAGGAATGTTGAGCTTTGGAGTATTTGCTGAGATTTCAGTTCTAAAAACTGAAAATAAAAGCTACAGGCTTAGCAAACTGTATTAGCTCTTCCTGTGGCTATTGGTTGGTTTTTGGAAAAATCTGCAGTTGGTTCAGATAAGAATAGACAAAAGTCCTGGGCTGTACTGCAGCCAGCAGGAAGGAGGCTTGTGAGAGCCTTTAGTCAAATTTTCAGTGTGATCATGTACAGCTTAGAAATTTACTTTTTTGTTATTTGTTTAGATTTAAGAAAATGTTAATAATACAGATTAAGCTTAAAAGTGTATGTTTATATTGTCCTCTGAAGAAGGCCTGGTTGTTAAACATTTAGCAGCATACCTTTGTATTGTTCTATAAAGATAGATGCTTGCAGGAATATAGTAGAAACCTCAGGGAAAAATGATCTCACCAAACTAGAAGCCTGGTGACCAGACATCAATAATAGTAATGATAACGATCTTTTATATAGTACTCTAACCTTTATAAAGTGTTTTCCATCCATTATCTCATTTGCACCTCACAACCTCTCCCAAATTCAAACTCTTGGCTTTTTATGGTTCCAGTTCCCATGACTTCATTCAGCCACTGAAAGCATGAAAACACTGTAGACATGGCATCTACCTTTGCCAGTGCATGGTAGAGATTAGGGGACAGGAGCTAGAGAGGCAAACCAAAGCTAGTGAAGTAGATTTCGTATAGAGTTTATTTGTTTTATCTTTAAAAAGTTTGGTTTTTGAAACATGTTAAAGATAATAGCTAAGAATTAGAAATGAGAGCTGATGAAATTCTCAACAAAGCACCGATGTTTACATTTTATCTAGCCCAGGTGTTTATTGCTATTACCACTTGATAATCCCATGCATGGATAAACCTGAAGGGCACCACCTCCCCCACCCCTTTTCTTCTCTTCCCATATTTGGAGTTTGGTCTGTGATGGCATGCTGTCAATCATCCAGAATTGAGAAAGCTGGAGATGGTTGCTCTGTGTTTTAAAACATCATGCTTGAATTTTCATCTAGTTTCTTGGAATACTCCATAATTTAGGTGATAGAAACTGAACATTTGGAGAGAAAAGCTTCCTCCATTAAGGTGGAACTAGTGAGAGTTGGGAAGACATTTATTTCTTCTGAGTTTTGTATCACACATACACATGTATGTAAATGTGCACATGAAATATATCCATAACATTACAAAATCATAGCTACAGAGCTGGAAAGGATCTAGATAGCCATCTAATCCACTCATTCAATTTTACATATATTCATGTATACATAAATAGGGATCAGAACTTCACCTGAGCTTTCATTGGTATAGAGCAATGGTGTTCAACGCAATTGCTTTTGTGGCTGTTGGAACAAATTGTTCTCATTCACCCATTCCAGCTAGGAGGAGTCTTCACATGCTTGGGGTAGACACTGCCCTAACTCATCAATGTGTTGGAGATCCCTTGATTACCCTCAACCTGGTTTAGCCCTTCTGCTGAAACTGTTTGCTGGAATGTGGCTGCTGTGTTACAGCTTCTTGGAACCACAGTTAAGAGTTAGATGGAACAGGTAGACATCAAAGGTGGAGAACAGAACTGAACTGAAAAGGACTCAGCAGTCATCACACACCTTACACCTACCTCTATGCCTACACTTTACTGAAGGTAAAATCTTTAACTTGAAAAGGTTAAAAGCCAAAACTAAAGTGGAAGGAGTGTTAGTGCATGATTTTCTATTTGTGGATGACTGTGCACTCAGTGCAGCCTCTGAAATTGAGATGCAACAAAGTATGGATCAATTCTCTGCTGCTTGTGCTAATTTTGGGCTAACAATTAACACCAAGAAAACTCTGGTGCTCCATTAGTCACCACCATATGTGGAACCATTGGTGACAGCAAATGGAGAAGTTTTGAATGCTAGTGTACTTTCCTATGTACGCATTGATAATAAGGTTGGTGCCCTCATTGTTAGAGCTAGCTTGGTGTTTTGGAGGCTCTGAAGTAAAGTATGAGAGAGAAGAGATATTAGACTGACGACTAAACTGAAAGTCTACAGAGCCATGTGCTGACCTCATTGTTGTATGCCTGTGAAACCTGGACAGTATACCAGTGCCATGCCAGGAATCTGAATCACTTCTATTTCAATTATCTTAGGGAGATTCTGAAGATCACCTGGCAGGATAAGGTCCCAGACACTTAGATCCTTACTTGAACCAAACTGACAAGCATTCAAACTCTGCTTCAGAGAGTGCAAGTCTGATGTGCTGGCCACGTTGTTCCAATGCAAAACGGATGCTTGCTAAAAAGATTATTTTATGGAGAACTCACACAGGGCAAGCATTCTCATGGTGGTCAGAAGAACCAATATAAGTATACTCTCAAGGTCTTTCTTAAGAACTTTGGAATTGATTGTATGATATGGGAGACACTGGCCCAGGACTGCTCAGCATGGCATGCCCACATCAGAGAAGGCACTGTGCTCTCTTAACAAAGCAGAATTGAGACAGCTCAAAGGAAACAAAGGATGCACAGATTTGGAATAGGCACCCCAAATGTTCATGTGAACTTTTTGTGCCTGACCGGTGGTAGAGCATTCTGAGCTTATATTGGTCTGAATAGCCATAGTCAGACACACCGAAACCTGACTCTAGCATAGTGATGTCATTTTGGTCCTCTTCGAGAATGAAGGACAACAACCAACCAACCAACTCAAATACAAACAGGGCCTCTAATCCATACAATAAAGAGCCCTGTGTGCTGCATATTGACTTAGTTTGAAATGTAATATTATTTATGCTTCATTACATTTTTATTTATGTTGTTAAATATTTCTCAACTGAATTTTAATCTGATTGGGGTCCACCCCAAAGTGTTGAGGGCCATTTGACATCTCTGGTACAAAGAACTCCAGGTTGTGGAAATCCTTCCTACCAATGAAGTGCTACCTTTTTGGTGCAACTTAGAGTCTTAGAGAAGTTGCTAGAACACTGAAAGCTTAAATGACTTGCCTAGGGCAATATGTGTTGGAGGTGTGACTTGGACTAAGGTCTTCCTGGCTTTGAGGTCAACTTTCAACTTACTAGATGCCATGCTACTTCTTTCACATCCAATGCAATCCAATAAACATTTATTAAGTGTCTACTATGTGGTAGGCACTGTACTAAGGGTTGGGGATATAATCAATAAAAAGAAAGTCAAAGGGGCAGCTAGGTGGTGCAGTGAATAGAGCACCAGCCCTGGAGTCAGGAGGACCTGAGTTCAAATCCAGCCTAAGATAAAATGTAGCCATGTGACCTTGGGCAAGTTACTTAACCCCAATTACCCTCCAAAAAGCAAAAAAAAAAAAAAAAGAAAGTCAATTCCTGCCCTCTAATGAGGGGTGACAATACACATCAGGAGACAGGAAAGCAGAGGAAGAATAGGGGATACCTAGTATGGGGGCATCTCATTTCATGGAGTTGAAACCAGGGAGGAGTTTGGTACTCCAATCAGAAGAGAGAAGGAAGAGAGAGTTAGTGCTAATCAAGGCTTGACTTAAGAGTATGGTGGTAAGATTAGAGGTGATGAGTTTAACTTGGGGGGTATCTTGTTCCTAGGAGTTGAAACCAGCTAGAGCAGCAGATGCAAAGTGAATTTATTATACACACATATAAATATGTAAACATATTTATACATATAATATGCATATGTATGCAACTATATGTATATGTAGATATACATATACACACATATACACAATTTGAAAAATAAATACATTTGTATCTTATCATTGTCTTTCTCAGATTCCTAATATTAAGAGTCAACCTTATTTAACTCTGGATTCTAATTCTACTTATTCCTAATTAGCAGTCTGATTTTTTTTTTTAAAGCAATTGGGGTTAAGTAACTTGCTCAAGGTTACACGGCTAGTCATTGTTTATGCGTGGGTGCTCATTTTCTGAGGCCGGATCTGATCTCGGGTCATCCCAACTCCGAGGCCAGCGCTCTTACTCACTACGCCACCTAGCCGCCCCTTTAGGGCAATTGGGGTTAAGTAACTTGCCCAAGGTTACAGGGCTAGGTTTTTGTTTTCGTGGATTAAGTGTTGGAGGCCGGCTCGGAACTCAGGTCCTTCTGACTTCAGGGCCGGCACTCTATTCACTGCACCACCTAGCCGCCCCCGAGCAGTCTGATTTTTGAGAAAGTCATTTCACCATCTCTGGACCCCAGTTTACTTATTTATAAAATTAGGGAATTGGGCTAGATAGAGTCTTGGATAAGAATTCTATATTTACGGAGTCCTAGACTTACATGTGCTGAACAAATAATGAAATAGGGAAGATTCCATGGGGAAGGTCTAGGCATTTTCAAAGAGAGTAATATGTTTAAATTTTCCAGTAGAGGTTTGGTTCTGGTACCATCTCTATGATTCTTTTCAGGTCAGAAATGATTTGATTATAAAGAAATATGACCTGAGTGCTTATCACTCCTCTAGTACCTATGTAAGATAAATCTAGAAAACAGACCCTCTGCTTAGCCCTATACTAGGTAAATGTAGCAGCAATCACACTGGCATACCCAGAATGGCTGCTAGCACAGGTTCTTAGATCTGCTTTACTAGGAAAGATAGCTGTTAAAGGGGTTAACAATCTTTTAAAATTACATTCACTAGTTCAGGGGAAAAGTCAGCACCCTGAACTTCAGAGAAAATACAAACAGAGAAAATACAAGCAGAGAAATAAAGACCAATAGATGGGGCTCTGATTGCCTGAATCAAGGAAATATTGCTATTATACTTTACATACATCCCTGGATTGAGAGAGCCTTTATATCTGAGCAGTCAGGGAGCTCTGAACATACAGCTACTTAGAATCTCAACCAGGAAATCACAAAATCCTTCTCATAAGTGAGCCCCCAAAGCAAAATACCAACTCAGAGTATATATATATATACACACACACACACATATATATATATATATATATATACTTCTCAGAGCCAGAAGTTATCACGACTCTGGTGACTCAGTGCCTAATTAGAAATTAGGAAGGTGTGAAAGCCTCCCTACAAGCAAACCTTCCCTAAGCAAGCTTCCCTTAATGGGCTCCACATGAGGCCTATTAATGGGTAGGGAAGATCTTCTATCCCATTAACATTACAGTAAGGTGGGTGGCATGGAATATAGAAGGAAAAGACAGAATTCCTCTCAGAGACTTGAAGTTCAGTTGGAGAGATCAGACAAGCATTTGAAACAATGGTAACCAAGATTAACTTGTTTCCATAGCACATGAAGGTTTATAAGGAGCTTTCCCAATATCATAGAGGTGATATGAGGAAAGTATTATTTTCTCAGAGTTACAGATGAGGAAACTGAGGCCCAGATAGATGAAGTGACTTGCTCAGGGTCACAGAGCAAATGTAAGATCCAACATTAGAACTTGAGACTTTTGATCCTAAGGACATTCCTAATCTTTTTCTCACTGTATCACATTGCCTCTCTAATATGATAATATATAATCAAGGAACAATGTGGTAAAATGAGGACACTGGGATTAAAGTCAAATGGCTTGGATTCAATTTCTGACTGTTACTAAATGACTATATGATATTGGAAAAGTTACTTACTCTAGCCCTCTGTTTATCTACAAAAGCAGTAGAGGGAGAACTAGGTGGTCTTTAAAATCCTTTCCAACTCTAACCCCTGTCATTTTATAGAACTGAATTGTATGATTTTTATTACCACATGTTCCAACCATGGATGTTATTACTACTATAAAAGACAATAGAACAAATATCAATAACTACTGACCCATAGGTTGACTTTCCTATTGCTACAATATTTTTATGAGAATGTTCTATGCATGTATTGAAGGCATCCATGATGAAGATACAAGAACATTGACAATTAGGTTTTTGGAAATAATTTTTTTACAGTAGCCAACATGTTTATAGCAACAAATTGACTGAAGGCACAGAATTGAATACAAGATTCCACTGTGTTTATCATTTGCTGACTGTGAAAACAAATTTGTTTTGGTAGAACCAAATATCACCTTCAGTACTCTCCTCCAACAAAGTATGTCACTACATGTGACAAAATCTTTAAAAATCCCTTGAGGGGCGGCTAGGTGGCGCAGTGAGTAGAGCGTCTGCCCTGGAGTCAGAAGGACCTGAGTTCAGATCCGGCCTCAGACACTTAATGCACACACAAACAAAAACCTAGCCGTGTGACCTTGGGCAAGTTACTTAACCCCAACTGCCCTCCAAAATGCAAAAAAAAAAAATCCCTTGAAAGATGGAACAATAGAGATACATTTATTCAATAATTCTATTATTATTAATATCAATGAAAACATAAAAGAGGGAGCTGTATGTTTGACAAAGACTACATCTGGTTCCTGGTACAGGACTATTAGATCATATTTCACATTCCATCTAGACATCCTGAGTCCTATAGCATGAGAAGGTGTAATTGGGTGGTGGTTTGTGCTTTTGGAAGGAGTGCCCCCACTGATGAGAACACAGATCTATTGAAATGCTTATTTAAATGAATTAACTGGAATTATGCAATGGAGACTGTTGTAGGAAAGGGATGTTAAAGATTATTAATAGGACAAAATAATTTCAGAGTTGGATGGGATCTCAGTAGACATTCAATCCAGCCCCCCCCTGAAAAAGAATCCTTATTAAATGGTTATTCAGTTTTTGATGAAAGATTCCAATGAGAGGGAACCTCCAGAGGTAATCCATTGCATTTTGAAAAATAGATGTCTTCTAGGAAGTTTTTCGGAAAATTCACCTTAAATTTACCTCTTGGTAATTTCTACCCAATGGTCCTAGGGCTGCCCTCTGGGACCAAATAGAACAACTTTAATCTTTCTTCCAACTGACAAGCCTTTAAGAACAGCCATGGAATGTCCCTTGAGTCATCTTTCTTTGGGGAAAATGTCATGAAAGGCCACAAGGAAGTGGGATTTGAGCTTGGATTTAAGTATAACTATACTGCAGAGGGAAGAAGTAGTAGTATAGATAATATCAGATAGTATTTAGAGTCAGGACTTAGAGTCAGAAAGATTGAGCTCACACCTTCCCTCAGACACTTATTAGCTATGTAATCCTAGGCAAATCACCTAAGCTCTCAGTTTCAGTTCCCTCATTTGTAAAATAATAATAACCAACATATAGTAAATTAACTGATTTGATTCTCATAGCAGTGATGTGAGACAGGTGCTACTCTCATCCACATTGTACAGATAAGGAAACTGAGGCTAAGAAGTTTAGTGACTTGCCCAGGTTCACACAGCTAGTAGGTGATTGAGGTTGGAATTAAACAAAAAATAAATTGAATAAATAAATAATAAATTAAAAAAAAAAACACCAGCTACAAACAAACAAGGTCCAAAAAACCAAGGCCATGTCTTATGCAAACTATTATCTCCCCCTAGATCCTGGCATAGTGCTCTGCACACAAGTGAAATAACAAAATGTTTGTGGTCATTGCTATGTTTACCTGCAATCCGTTGTTCTATCAGTTTGAGTGTGGGAGGAGGAAGAGGATCCCTTTGTATGATGCATAGAGTTGGTAAGTAAGTCACCATCTGTGGTACCAGACAACTGAACTTCACAGTTTCAAACACATGCCAAACTTAACAGCAATTAACAGAAAATAGTACAGATAATTTTAAAAAGGTAAATAAATTGTATCATTAAACAAAATAGTTATTTAACAGATTAACAGTATTAATTAAGTGACAAAATAGCTCTGCAGAAGAAGCATGCAGTTTGTCTGTGGTCTACAACTTTACATACATTAGTTTCATATTTCCAGTCTCCATTGTAGTTTTCAATTGCTATATGTTGATTTGTTGACATATCACATTTATATGGCATTTCAGAGTTTGTAAGTACTTTCTTCATAATTGATCTTAGAGGTAGGTAATGAGGGCATAATAGCATCTTCTTTCCCCTCTAGAGGACACAAGCCAAAGGGAGACAAGCCAAAGGAAGATAAATGACTTACAGAGCTGACAAAGTGGCAATGAACATAGGTCTTCTGATTTCAAGTCCAGCATTCTTTTCCTCCATGCAGCAGTGCTCAAGGTATGTCTGATGGAGTTAAATTTGCTGAAAGGTATCTGATACAGTCAGTGCACCTCTATTAAACCCTACCAGAGAGTGACATCCTGCCTGAGAAAACTGTGGCCTGCTATGTTATTACTGCTCTGCATGGCTAGATTTAAGAGATCTTAGTCTTTTACTGCTGAGTCCACATTAGAGTTGCCAACTGGCCACTATTTGACTGCCTTGATGGATATTTTATCACACAGAAGTCAGTTGCTTCTAATTTCTATGACTGATTTAAATTTTTTTTAGTTCTGTTACCTATAATTTAAAAAATTCCTCCTTGTTTTTTTGGGGGTGATTCTGGGCTTGCTTGCTGTTTCTTTGGTCCTATTTGCTTTTTTCCTTCTATTGAGTGCCCTTTTTTCCTACCTCTTGACATTCCATGAAAGTTTCCATGACCATACCTGTATAACTGGAGTCTCACTGGCCAATCTCCACTGCCTCCTTGTCTGTGACTCCAGAGATGGAACACCAATTAGATGCTCCTGAGTGAGAGTCTACCTCTGCCCCCTCAACTTCTTATGTTCCTTGCCTACTTCAGGCTGACCACCTGTAGAGGTGGCAGGGCCTCACTTTGGCTGGGAGGAGTGATAGAAACTATTGAAGTTCTGTATGCCAAGTCTTTGGTGAACCTGTCCATAGGACCATTCTTGACTCCCTTTCTCCTCCTGGTAGGGCCAGAAAAGGTTTCAGGGACTTTTCTGATTGAATTTTTGCTTTGATTAACAGTTGAAATGGGTCATGGTAAAGGTCTGTTGTTTCAGGCACTACTAACCTTCTTTTGTGAAAACTTCCTTTAGTCCCAAACCATTTGAACAGAATTGGACATAACTGAAGTTCACCATATATCATCTATCTCTATCTCTATCTCTTTCTCTATCTCTATCTCTATCTCTATCTCTATCTCTATCTCTATCTCTATCTCTATCTCTGTCTCTGTCTCTGTCTCTATAGCTAATCTTTCTATCTCTATCTTTACCTATACCTACACATATCACCTTTATATCTTGACCTAGATCTGCATCTAGCTATTATACCAAACAGTCTCTTAAGTCATCTTTGGTTCTTCACTCTCACACCCCATGTGTAGTTGCTAAATCATGCAGGTTCTACCACTGCAATGTTTCTCCATCTTTCCCTTTCTCTCTAATAACACCCTAGCCACTATAGTTCAGATTTTTATGACACCTTGCCTGGATTATTGTAATATACCCCCATTTTGTCTCTGCATACTATCTTTCTTGACCTCATACCTTCCTAACAGGTTTATTGTGGAAATCAAATGGGATAACATTCATAGAGCCCTTACCTCAGTGCCTGGCATGGAGTAAACACTGGACAAACATTTATTCCCTCCCCCTTTCCCCTCTTCCCTCTCCAATACATTCTCCTTAGAATTAACCAATCATATTCATAAAACAAAGGTCTGACTGTGTTTCTCCCTTACTCAAAAAGCTTCAATATTTACTTATAGTATCTAATTTTCAAAATAGAAACTCTTATTTTGTATTTAAGTGCCTTCACAATCTTCTGCTAGCCTACTCACCCAGGCAGAATGTGGGTCATACCTCCTCCCACATTATAGCCAAAGCAACCCATTTGTGTTCTTCATAAAAACATTACATTTTTTACCTCCGTGCCTTTTCAGTGTTACTCTTGTCTAGAATGCCTTCTGCTTCCTCACCTTAGCCTCTTAGAATCCCAAGTTCCTTTCAATGCTCACTTTATTGGCCACTTGGTCAATGAAGCCTTTTGTGATTTTCCAGTTGTTTGTGGCCATTGTATGACTGTGTTTTGATTTTTGCAAGTATCCTGTGTTTATTTATCTATGAATGCATTGTATACTGTCTCCTCAGCCCACTTCTCTCAAGTAGAAATAAACTTTTTGGGGATAGGGATGCTCTCATTTTTGTATTTGTATCCTAAGTACCTAGCGTAGTGCTCGGCACATAGTAGGCACTTTTGTTGATGTTGCTGTTCAGTCATTCATTCATGTCTAACTTTACATGATCCCTATGGACTTTTGTCCATGAAATTTTCAGATACTGGAGTGCTTTGCCATTTCCTTCTCCAGTAGTGTCCCCATTTAACAGAAGAGGAACTGAAGCAAATAGAGGTTAAGTGACTTACTCACGGTTGCAGAGCTAGTAAATGTCTGAGGCCAGATTTGAACTCAGTTCTTCCTGATGCCACACCCAGTGCTGTATTCATTACACCACTAGCTACCCCTAGTAGGGGCATAATGAATAAGTACTTAATAAGTGCTTATTGATTGATTGTTGGACCTTAAGGAACTGCATTTTGTATCATCTTCAAACAAATGACCAATTCCCTTTTTTGTGGGGGATGCTTGTGTGTGCTCTTTGAATCTAATGACAAAATCCAGTCCACTCACTAGTTGTAGTTTGGTAATACACAAAGACAACCAAACCCATTTTCTCTTTTGATTTTGGTGACACTTAGACTGCATCTAAAGTGTATATAATCTGTAGGGAAATACAAAACTGGGTACCAGCTCTTCATGTGGGGAATTTCCTCTTCCTAGGCACTTTCCCATCAATTTATAAGAGAATTAAGCTAGAAGAACATAAAACTCAGCTTCAACAGTCCTTGATTTTCAAAGCCTAGAGCGCAGTCACTTACTAGCATGTTACCAGGAACAAGTTGCTTCTCTCCTCTGGGCCTCAGTGTCCTCAAATGTAAAATAAAAAGGTTCCAAATTATTAAAGCTCCTTATAACTCCAACATGCATTGATTTGCTGAAGGCCTTGGAAAGCACCCCCTGGAGGAGCACCTTTTATTAACAACCAAAAGTAGAGTGAAGACTAGAACTACAAAGCTATGCTAATGAAAAGTTGTAAGTAGAATAACATTCAGAGAGTAGTTTTTTTTTTCCCTTTCCAGACAGATTCTACCACTCAATTAATCTCATTAATCTGTTACCATTTTGCTTAATAATTGCCATGTGCCTTTAAAAATGATCTGCTTGGTCTGCCTGTTAATCACTGTTAAATATGGCATGTGTTTGAAATCCGGGCATGAAATTCTGTTGTCTAGTGCCACAGATGGCTGCTTCCCAGCAGGAAGCATGCTTTGCGTTAAGCAAGCAATCTTTGTGATATGTAACAAGATGAAGTTGTGGTAGACACTCCATTTAAAGTCACATTTAGCATTTTAATTAGCCTCACCTTGGGTGGCAAATGCAGTTTGCATAATTCACACGCAGGGGTTCTGGCTAAAGTGGGGATGCAGAAAAAAACCCACAGAATAGGGAAATTGGTTTTCTTTTGGAAAATGCAAAAACAGCTGGTGGAAGGAATTGAAAAACAGGATCATAGAATGTTAGAGTTGTAAGAAAACTCAGAGATCATTTTGTCCAGCATCCTTATTTTGCTGTCCAGGGAATTGAAGTACAGAACAGGGAAATGACTGGTCTAAGATTCCACAACTCGTTAATGGAAGAGCTGGAACTAGATGTCTAATCTTTAATGTTCTTTCCACTATGCAACATTACCAAATGTCATTCTGCCCTAATGGCTCCCCACCTCCTTTCTGTCATTTGGAAATCATTTGTCTCTACTTTACTTTCTCTAAGTGTTCCCTCCCCCATTACAGCCCTGGTAAAATCACTATTAGGATAGCTCAAGGGGACACAGAAAGAAGGAATGAAAAAGAGAAAGGAAAGGAGGTAAGGAAGGGAGAGAAAGAGCAAGGAAGTCAGGAAGGGAGGAAGAGATTGAGGGGAGGGGGAAGGAGACAAGGAGTGAGGAAGGAGGACAAAAGGAAGAAAGAAAAAAGAGAAAAGAGAAAAAAGGAAAGAAAGGAAGGAAGTAAAGGAAGAAGGAAGAAAGGAAAGAAGGAAGGAAGAAAGGAAGGAAGAAATCTCATAAACTTGGATCATTTTTCCATATTGATTGTTCAAGACCCTCTAAAATTTGCCTTGCCTTCACTAAGGTCAACACCCAGTCCTCTCCAAAATGCTCTCCTTATCATAGTCAGTCTAGTCTTCTCATCATATCTCACACTTAACTGTGCTTGTTATAAGCTCTATGCCTTTCCTTATGCTGTGACCCTTACCTTAAGTGTCCTCCTATTCCTCTTCATCTAATCAAATTTTACTAAACCTTCAAGATCCAACTCAAGTCCTGCCTCCTCTGTGAAATCTTTCCTGGGACACTCCATATCCTAATGATCTCTTCCTTTTTTGAATTTTTATTGTATGCTCTAGGACATATGATTATGCAGTTGACTTGATACTATTTTGCAGTGTTTTCTGATTGATTTGTTTGTTAATCTCATCTGATGGATAAGTTTATAATCTCCCTAAAAGAAGGGAATAAGCCTATTTTTTTGGGTGGGGGAGTAACTCCTGAAATTGTAGTGTTGTACATACACAGTGAGGGCTGGGTTAATCCTTTTTATCTTGAATTTGCTACAACTTTGAAGAAATCATGATAATAGATTAAACTTGTATGTTATTATCATCAAACATGTAAATATCTGTTTTATGTACTTATTGAGGATTCTGTTTAAAGACTGGCTAAAAATAAATTATGTATCATCTGGAATTTCTGGAAGATTTGCCATTCTTTTAGAAAACATTCCAATATGCCAGTGTATTTTTAAGATCATTGACAAAGTTAGTTTTTCCATTCATGTAGCTGCCTATACTTGGCTACCCCATGAACTATCTCTTTTATTCATGTAGTTTCATAAATCTACCACAAAAAGGGTCCCTTCAACATGCTAAGGACCTTCCACTTATTCTCTTGATGCTGCATGGACCTCAGTGAGGCATGGCAGCAATCCACTGGTTACCACTTGCTCTTGATATTTAACTGGACTATTTTTTCCCTCAATAATGTATTTTTTGAATGCCATAATTTACAACCCTTCTCCTGTTATGGTGTGTGCTTATATTTATGTTAGAATCTGCTTGGGGTGTATGGGGTGTTCAGGGAGGACTAGCACCTTTGGTGTGAGGGTTTGCCATACTCTTTTCAGGGCTGCTCATCCACCTTTGGTGTCTACCTGGCACTCAACTCTCATCTGTGGCTCCAAGAAGCTGTAGCATTTGTAGCAGTCACATCCCAGTAAAACTATCTTAGCAAATGGGTTAACCCAGGCTGAGGGTAACTGACAGGCCTCAAGACCATCAGTGACTTAGGGAGATGTTTACTCCAAGTATATAAAGACTTCCCTCAGTGGAATGGGCAGATGGGAACGGTTTGTTCCAATGGCCACAAAGGCAGATGAAGCAGGCAACGTGGAGCACTCAGAGCTTGATCAGATATCAAAGACACTAATGTCATCTATTGTATCCTGGGCTATAACTAGTCATCCTGACTTTTGTCCTTCCACTGGATAGATGACTCTGGAAGAGACAGAGAGGCTCACAACTTTGTACAATTTTGCCTCACTTAAATTGAATTCATGTACAAAGACATCACTGTTTGATGTTATTGGTTCTCTTCGAAAATGCAGGACAAACAACAATAGCAATCTGCTTACACCTACTGTATACCTTTTTATTTTACACATTCCTTGATCCTCTGCTTCAATTTTTAAGAGACAGTATACTATATTCTATGACTTATGATATCATCATGACAATTCTATTCTTAAAAAAAAAGATGTACTATTTTTTTTCAGGGAGAAGAATAGTCACTAAAAGCAGTGTTCAGTTTCTTTAAAAAGAGACCCAGTTGACTAACTCTCTCTTATTTAATTCTGTATTCACTCATTGTCTTTCCTTATGGTCTGGCCAGGGTATTTATACCTATTCATAAGCTCAGTGGGTTTTCATTCTAAATGAATAACATGGTCTGGAGTCTGCACTATAGGTATTGTTCATCCACTTAGTTTTTCCTGTGTGATTAATTAAGACACATCTTTTAAAAAATTAATTATTGATCTCACCTAAGAGAATCTTCAATGTTCTGAGGGTTGCAAATGGAAAAATGTTATCTACAAGAAGAAGCATCTTCATCACTTTCTCTTCCATTTGTATGGAGCATTGATTGTCCTTCCTGACAGTGGCAAACAACTTTCATGATCATACATCTTCTTGTTTCATTTCTAGCTTAAAATTAATAACAGATGATTATCAAAGTAATTTCACTTATATCCTTTAAAGTCTTGCTCATGATTTTGGCATATGTATCTCCTTTAGAAGGAGAATAGTTAAGGTGGCATTTTGTTCTCCTGAATCAAATACTTTCTTTTCATTTCGAAAAGTGGTAACCAAACAATAGGTATAGTTGACTCTTGTATTCATTGAACTTCTGATTCAATTGTGATATAGTAAAGATGTCATTTTCTATAGACACAGATGTATGTATAGTTGGGTTGATATACCCTAGGGAAATATTTCCACTGTACCTTCTCCTTCCTCTCAAGTTCCTTTCACCCTAAAAGAATAAATAGAAAAATTGAAGTAGAGACAGAGAAAACTTTTTGATAGTTGATGGCAAACTAACAGAAATGAAATTATTATAATAAGGTGACAATGAGGGCCTAAAGTCTTTCTGGGAGGAGTGCTTCCTAAAAGACAAAGAAGCATTCTACCTAAGTCTTGTCTTTCAATAATATCAAAGTTATATTAACCTTAGGACTGATAACAGGTAAGAATTAGTAAGAAAAGTCTCAACTTATAGATCGGGTTTAAAATTTTTCTTTGTGTTTTATTTAAGGTTTTTATTTAAAGTTCTGTTTTTATAAAAGTAAAAGTGGAAAACTGGGCTAGTCTACCATCTCTACAGATGAAACCTAGCTATTTGGGCACAAAGATATAACCCAAGAATTTACAAATGATAAAATGATTATGGTATTTTTAAAAAGGAATAGTGTTAGGATGGCCTCAGTGGACAAGATATCCATGCTTAGACATGGCTCAGGTGACAGGTAAGACTTTTTTCAAGAGTGGGTGGAGTAGGACTGGGTCTTACTTAAACCAGAACCATTATATTGAGTCCTTTCATAGGATTATAAAATCACAGGTTTAGACCTGGACAGGACCTCAAAGGTAGGCCATTTACTCCAACTCTGTGGTTTCCCTGAAATGAGGAACATTCTAAATAACTACCAGAAGAAGAATTGATTAACATGTCAAGTAAATAGGAAGCTGTTGGACTCAGAAAGAAGAGTTCTATTTTTAAGTCGTTTTATTTTGCTTTAATATTTATTACCTCATGGAGTCATTACATTTTGTTTTGGTATGTTTTAATTTTTGTTGAGTCTTGGGTAGGATTTTGTACCTGTTGTACTAAGCAGTTTATTTGTGTTCCTCCTGACCTCTTGTTTCATTTATAATATCATCTTAAGACTATTGTTTCATTTCTTCCAGCAATTCAAGTTGTTCTTGTGGTCAAGTTGTGTTTTCATTTGATGCCTTACTCATAGATGTTTTAGACGTATTTTTGTCTTCTGGGTTTGAGTCTCAGGCATTTCCATTTCTATAATAGTTCTTTATCATCAATTTTTTTCTTTTCTCTTTTTATTTATATATATTGCCCATCTTTACCTTCAGAATTGGAATTTTGGGTGAGGGTCAGTCTCTGAACACTTTTAGAAGGAATGTGTTTGATCCAGATCTGTCTTATTTGTGTATCTGCCCCTGCTTTCTCCAAGTATTGAGCTCTGTGTTTTTCAAGGATCTCATAGCAGTGAACTGCATACTTTCAGATTTCCTAGGCATGGGTGTAGTGGAGCTAACTCATTCTGGTTTATGAGAGCCGATTATTAAATTTTCAGTGTGAGCACTTATACCTTGGAAATAGGCAAACATAAATCAAAGCTTGATTTATTGTTTTATTGACTGTCTAGATTTAAGAAAATGATGGAGAAAATGTTAATAATGCAAATTAAACTTAAAAAGATGTAATGTAGGGGCGGCTAGGTGGTGCAGTGAGTAGAGTGTCGGCCCTGGAGTCAGAAGGACCTGGGTTCCGATCCGGCCTCAGACACTTAACACACACCCAAACAAAAAAAACCTAGCCGTGTGACCTTGGGCAAGTTACTTAACCCCAATTGCCCTCCAAAAGAAAAAAAAAAAGGTGTAATGCATTTTTTGGAGAGCCAATTTCCAGTGCACCCCTGGTCCTGGGTGTTTTAGTATAAGGAGTAGTCTGATCACTCCCTTCTTAACTTGAATTTTGCAGTTTCAACTGCAGGCTTTCCCCTGGTTGTAGTTTTGGTAGACAACTACTGGTCGTTGTTCAACCAGATAGAAAGTGCAGTAAGCTCAGACAGCAGAGGTATAGGCTTACCCCTCCTAGGTGCATTTTACTTTAGCAAAAAGCCATAAGACCAAGTCCAATTTCTTGCTATAAAGTTCTTAGACCCAAGTCTGGGATCAGAATGACACAAGTATGAGCTCACCTTTGCTCTGTGTTTCCTGCTGTGGTATATACAATGGCAGACCCCAGTCTCCTCCATGTAATAGAAAGGCCTTTGCTGGTCTTCCCTGTTGGGCCTTTTCCCCAGCATTAGCAGGCCTCTGGTTATCATTCTGTGCTGAACTAGGAGAGATAAAAGGTGTACTATAATTCTTTTTCATATTGTCTAATCACCACTTCTGGTGCTCTTGCTCTATCTTTGTTGGAGTAGATGTGGTAGAGAACTGGGCCATTCTACTTTTCTTTTTCTACCATATTTACTGCCAGCTGGTCTTTCCCTCTAACACAATGTTCTGTACAAAGTAGATGCTTAATAAAAATTTTATTTAGTTTGCTATTCCTGCTGGTAACATTTGCATTTAAAGGGGCTGCCTGGAGAAGGATTCCCCCTTTATTCTAGTGGTATAGATTTCTGTTACCATCATGAGGAGGGTGTTCTGCCCAAAGGAAGGTAAATTTTGATGACCAAAAGCTACCCAGTTAACTTGGGTATTTTACTTAGATTTAACTAAGTTAACTATTAACTTAGATTTCTTTCTCAAAGACCAAGCCTTTAAACCCAGTTTCACTCTGGATCTCATAGATAGGACAACAATAGGTCCCTGCCCAAGCATCACTTAATTGTTATTTTTTGGGGGCCCTCCTGGCCCAGAGTGAATATAAATACGAACTCTTTCTCTTTTGGTCTGATCTTTACCTCCCAGTTTGATTTTTATTTTTTTGGATTAAAAGGGTCATTCCTTGAATCACTTTTTTTTTTTTTTTGAGGGGGGAAGGTAGGGCAATTGGAGCTAAGGGACTTGCCTGAGGTCCCATGGCTAGTTTTTTATTTTTTTGTGTGTGTTAAGTGCCTGAAGTCACATTTGAACTCAGGTCTTCCTGACTCCAGGGCCGGTGCTCTATTCACTGTGCCACCTAGCTGCCCTGTCTTGACTCACTTCTTAAAGAGGCTTATTCACTCAAAGTGAGAATCTGAATAGACTTAGCTAAAAAAGGCCAAGGTCTCCACTGGGTCCTGGACCACCTCCAGTCTTCCTGATTAACATCTAGTCACTGGACCCAGATGGCTCTGGAGGAGAATGTGAGGCTGGTGACCTTGCACAGCCCTCCCTCACTCACATAAAAGTCAACTCCAAGTCATGTTACGTCTCCCTGATGTCACCGTCCTCTTCAAGAACAAAGGACAAACCACCACAACCACAACCACAGTAGCAAGTGAGAGAAATCTTTTCTTTTAGGGCAGACATTTTTTTCTGGAAGAAAGCATCATACAATTCCCAGTTAGAAGGGACTTTAGAGATGGCCTAGACATCACTCCTTTTTTAGATTAGCCACAGAGGAAAAAAGTGACCTATCTCAGGTCATATTTCTTACAGCAAGTGCCAGATACAGTTCTCCAATCTAAGTCTTCTGGCTCTGAGTCCATTATCATTTCTATTATACTTTCCCAATCTACACCATGTAAGCAGTTAATTATCTACCTGAGCTATGAGTAAGGCCATCCTCTTCTCATTAATTCTCTCTTCTTTTTTTAGGGATGGCATTCAGAACACAGGGTCAGCAACACCTTTTATCTTGTTTTCCTTAGTCATGCATCATACAGGGTGCCTTTAAGAAGGAGGCTTAGCTGCTGCATTTCATTTAAGAGCTGAATTTGTATTTCTTTCACATTCCCGTGGGCCCCAGAGCAACAGGCACCTGAGAAATAAATTAAATAAGCACCAAGCAAAGAAAGTAGGAATAGCTAAAAAAATGAACCACCATGCTTTGGTGGCAGCTCACTAAGTTTGGTTCCCATTCTCTAGCCCCAAAAGGAGAAGTTATTTCTTCATGGTCTTCGGGTTCCCTCTGTCTTCTCTGCTACACTCATTCAAGCTACTGTGATGCAGAGGCCTTTTCTAGCTTTGGACACCTGAGATAAATGTTTTTCATATTAGATTCATTTCCCTGATTTTGTTTTAATAAAAAAAAATCTTCCTCAGCATGAAAAATGTTTGAAGATACACATCCCTGGAGGCTGAAACCAAGTAATAAATGGTGAACAGCTTGTGCACATAGAAAACAAGATGTTGTTAAGGCCAAAACTGCAATTTTAAAAGGAAAGATTCACTTCCCCTCCTCCCTGCCAGCTAATGAATATATGGGTTTGCTTAGCCACTCCTGCTGAGGCTCTTTTGCCAAAACATACAACTCCCAGAAAATGTCCTCTCTAACCCCTTGGGGATATTATATCTCTCCAACTTCCTCTACTCTTTCCAAATAGATTTGATCCATTGTGATTTTAAAAATGAAGTTCATGCCAGCTACCTCAGTACCTAGGAGGAAAGAGTGCTATCTCTAATCTAAGTACCTCTCTTGTTTTCTGGTATTTCCTCTGTAAAATGCAGGGGTTGTACTACACATGAGCTTTAAGGTCCCTTCCAAGCTTGACTTTCTGTGGTTCTGTGATTCCATAGGTCTGAAAAAACCAGTGCCCACCTTATACCTCTGACTCATAGTCATGCCAGCTTCACTCAGCATACTGCTAACTCAGGGACAACCTGATACTCTCTTCCAAAGTGACTTGGTTGATTGAATCCTGCAGGGTAGCTGGAATAAAAGATCAGTTGCTGAGTCTCTCAGATGCAGGAATAACATATCTGCTGGGCTGAGCAGCTGTGTGTTGGAATGAAAAGCTGCTTGTTGATCTCTGCATTGACTGAATTCTTCAAAAAGGAAGTGTCATGAAACTGAAATCTATGGGAATGCCTGGTGAGTCTGAGCTAAAGGCTGTCCTTCTGTTTTCCTTCTGCCAGCCTTGGCCTACAAGGGATAAAGAAGGGTTTAACACACAATGTGTAAGTATAACAAATACTATCCTGAATTCTGGGAACCTTTGCTACCCCTTAGACTCAAGTAGGGAGGGTGTTTGAGAGAAATTGTAATTATCTGACTCATAACTGGACACCCCTGTTCACAGACTAGACATAAACCCATCCTAAGTTAAATATTGAAGCATTTTCATAAAACAAAAGGGTAAGGTAAAGCACAAAAGGAAACAGCTGCATAATGGCAACTTTCTTACTATGACAACTCA
This sequence comes from Gymnobelideus leadbeateri, assembly GCA_011680675.1. Lineage (NCBI taxonomy): Eukaryota > Metazoa > Chordata > Mammalia > Diprotodontia > Petauridae > Gymnobelideus > Gymnobelideus leadbeateri. Next base: position 297,560 of record WOXC01003169.1, read on the forward strand.
AATGACCAGCACTTACCACTGGGAGCTGAGTCTCAGAATGGAGTTTCTGTAGGTCCTTGAGGGTGATTTTATCTTGGCTTCACTTCTGGACTATTACCGGTGTCCAACACATACCAAATCTCCTGGATTTCTAATCTGGTAATATATGGAACCCAAACAGTAAGGGTGTTGATGTTACTATAAAATGTTGAGGTTAGAGGTTTAGGGGTACTTGAAACCCCAAAATACCAACACTCTGGGTCCTGCTGAATGAATTCGACTCAAGTCCTCTCTCAGCCAAAGAAAAGTAAAGTTTATTAAATATTCGCCATAATGGGTAGACACTTAAGGAGCCTCGGTATCTGAGATGCTTGTACTGGAAAAGCAGTCCTGAATAATCTGACACAGAGTGAGTCTGCCCTAGATCATTGTCTGGCCTTCTCTCTCTCATGGAGACAAGATATAGAGAAAGGTTGTGGGAGGAATCTAGGGATGGTCTAGAGGAGGAGTTTGAGGAGGGTTTTCAGGAGGAGTCAAATGAGGTCATTCTCCAGTGATGAGTGGTTAAGGAGGGGAAGTAGCTGGAGGCTACCTGGAGATGAGACCATGGAGGGCTAGGCTAGTTTAAGGGTGTATAGATATTTTGGGAGGATGGAGAGTGGGAAGTAGCTGGACAAAGGAGGACTAGGCTAGTAACAGAGATTTGGGCCTAGCCACAATGAAAGGCTTATGGCCTCAGGCAAATGCCTCATCAAATGGAAAGATTCAATCAGAGTTCAAGGGGGTTCCCAGAGCCAGTACCTCATCATGGGAAGGTAGCAAAGCTGGCATCTTCAGCTCCATTGTCCTTTGTTTTAAGATGTTCCAACTTCTCCATTGCTTTAAGTGCATTACCATACAATACAATAAACAATTTATTAAAACCTACTATATACCAGGCACTGTCCTGGGTACTGGGGAAAGAAATAAGAAAAAGAAAAAAAAATTCTCTGCCCTCAAAGAGCTTACAATCTAATAAGGGAAGATTGCACATAAAGTGAAGCTAGAAAGGGTGTGGGAGAGGATCATAAGGAGCTATCTTGTTCCTAGGCAGAATTATAGAGAGTGGAATGAGCAGAAATCTAATGTTTTCTATAAAGAAAAGCTTTGGGAGTAGTTTGGTACTCTACCCTTCAGAGGGAGGTAGGATCCAAAGCTTGAGGGAGCAGTATGGTTGGCTTATCCTGGGAGGGGCATCTCGTTCCAAAGAATCCATGCATTTCTCATGCCTACCAGGAAGTCTATGTTTCTGTTTATAAGAGTTAGCTAGGTTGTTCTGTGGAGAGAACACTGGACCTGAAGTCATGAAGACCTGATTTCAAATCCTCCCTTAGACACTTATTATCTATGTGACCCTAGGCAAGTCACTTAACCTCTTCCTGCTTATGTTTCTTGATTTCTAAAATGGGGATAATAATAGCACCTTTCTGTCAGGGTTAATGAGGTTTAATATTCAAAAAGTGCTTTGCAAACCTTAAAGAGATATGTAAATGCCATTTTTAAAAATTATTTTTCCTAGTCCTGGATGCTACCAACATGCTCTACATGTTCATGGCTCTACCATTCTTCCTTGGTAGTTTCTTAGTCTACATTTGCTGGTAGAGTCTTATAGATCCTCATAAAAGTCTTATGGGTGTCTAATATCCTACTAGGGGTGGGGAACCTGTGGCCTGGAGGACACATGTGGTCCTCTATGTCCTCAAGTGTGGCCCTTTTGATGAGGTACAGGCTCCCTGAACCCCCTTGAACTCTGATTGAATTTTTCCATTTGATGAGGCATTTGTATGAGGCCATAAGCCTTTTATTGTGGCTCTGCCCAAATCTCTATCCCTCCTTTGTCCAGCAACTTCCCACCCTTGATCCTCCCAATACCCAAATCTCCAGGTAGCCTCCAGCAACTTTCCACCCTTAATCACTCATTTACTGGAGTCTGACCTCATTAACTCCTCCTGAAGACCCTCCCCAAACTCCTCCTCTAGACCACCTCTAGATTCCTCCCACAAACTTTATGTATATAAGACCCCATCTTGCCTCTATGAGGTATGAAAGTGCCATAGAATGACCTAGAACAGACTTGCTCTGTGTCAGATGATTCTGGCCCTCTTGTCCAATGCAAGCTTCACAGATACCAAGGCTCCTTAAGAGTCTACCCAATATGGCGAACTTTTAATAAACTTTGCTTTTCTTTGGCTGAGAGTAGACTTGAGTCAAATTCATTTGGCAGGACCCAGCGAGTTGGTATTTTGGTGTCTCATGCACCCCTAGCCTAAACCTCATCATTTTATGATGACCCTCTTCATTTTTATGGTAACCCTCTTCACTTTGACTGAATCCAAACTTCACAGAATGAATTCCCTTAATAAAAGGTCAGATCTAAGCCATCCTCTCATGAGCAGTGGTTCCCTTGCCCCCCTTGCATCATAGGTATTTGAAGTTGCATTGTAAAAAACACATAATTAAGGAGACCCCTGGCTCTCGAGAGGAAGGATGGGTCGAAGAGGGTGTGACCAGATTGACTTTGGGTTTGAGGAGTAAGGGTTCTAAAATGTGCTTTCTTGATTTTCTTCCTATATCTCAAACTAATTTTCTCAAGTTTTTAAAGTGATGCTCAAATCATGAAGAGCAAAGAAAGGACTTATTTGGTCTTATTTACTAAACTAGAATACTACCCTTGAAGTCTGGAGGAGGTGGCTTTAAGATGAGTAAAATTATCCTACTTCAGACAAAAAAAAAGCTTGTGGAATTCATTACATGAAAAGGTAGAATTATAGAATTAGAACATCTCAGAGCTAGAAGGTATATTAGAGATCATCTGATATGAAGATTCCTGACAAGTGATCTAAGTTTCTAGTAGTAAGGAATTAGCTATCTCTTTCTTTTCTTTTCTTTTCTTTCTTTTCTTTTCTTTTCTTTTCTTTTCTTTTCTTTTCTTTTCTTTTCTTTTCTTTTCTTTTCTTTTCTTTTCTTTTCTTTTCTTTTCTTTTCTTTGGAGAGAGGAAGTCAGGGCAATTGGGGTTAAATGACTTGCCCAAGGTCACATGGCTAGTAAGTGTTAAATGTCTGAGGTCAGATTTGAACACAGGTCCTCCTGACTCCGGGGCCGGTGCTCTATTCACTGCTCCACCTAGCTGCCCCAATCACTATCTCTTAAGGCAGCATTTTCCAACTTTGGACAGTTCTTTATTTCTTAAGAAGTCTTTCTTTTTATCAAGCCAACATCTGCCTTTTTGTAACTTCACTCACTGAGCATAGGAAATCTTCTGAAGTAGAGCATTTCTAACCCCACTTCCTGGGGTTATAAGCTACCAAAATGGCCAGGAAGGCTTCAACTACAGTTTGGGGTGTGTGTGTGTGAAAAAATCCCCAAATGAATCTAGAAAACTGGGTGCTGTGAAAGATGTAAGATATGGCAAACACACACACATATACATACACATAAACATTTATGTACATACATGTATGTAGAGTAGAGAAGATGCTCAGCAATTCTCAGAGGAAAATAATAGGGAAAATACTCAGAAATAATACTTATGGCTTCATATCTCTATATATCTAATGCACAAACAAATTAAATTTAAATTTTTAACAAAGAGAAGTGAATATATTTCAGGGGTATAAATGACATTTGGGTTGAATGATAGTCATGGCTGAAATACTATAACAAATGTCATAGTTCAAAATAAATCTTTCATAAATATGGAGGGTAGAATTCTATCCCATAGAGAGATATGGGATTCTATCTCATAGAAGGTAGAATAGAATCCCAGAAACATGAGCTAAAAGGGACCTTAAAGGTCATCCTATAGCAACCATTTCATTTCACCAATTTTGAGCTTTGCAAAGCTTCTATATGTGTGTGTATATATGTATATATATTCATTTGCTCTTAATATCAACCATATAAGGTGGGGATTATTATTATTATTATTATTATTATTCCCATTCAACAGATGAGGAAACTGAGGTTCAGAGAAGTTCATGGATTTGCTGAGGTTCATAGGGCTAGTAAGTGTCAGAGGCAGGATTTGAACTCAGGATTTCTTGATTCCAAAAACAGTTCTCAGGGCAACTATGTGGTGCAGTGAATAGAGCACCAGGCCTGGAGTCAGGAGGACCTGAGCTTAAATCCAGCCTCAGATACTTGATGCTTAACTAGCTGTGTGAACTTGGGCAAGTCACTTAACCTCAATTGCTTTGCCTCTCTCCCTCCAAAAACAGAAAAACAAACAAACACAAAAAAGAATGTAGTAATATTGAAAAGCTGACCAATTGTTTGCAGACCACCACAGAAATAAGAAGGAATTTCTCACTTTTGATAGTATTATGAACAGAAAAAAGGAACAGATTTAAGAGGATAAATATGGCAATGATTTGGATCCCCTACGTTCCATTTGCTGTGCACAGTTGACCATTAGACATGTCCTTTAGCTGCTCTTGAATCTTCTTCGGGGGAAATTACTGCTACATTTGTTTTTCTCTTAGTTGTCCAGTTTTGTCTGAGCATCCCTGGGGATTGAACTGTAATTTGTTCAGCAACAGTTTGCCATCGTGCTGTCCTTTATTAAAGACTTTCTGTAAACATTTATATTCCTCTACCTATCCCTATTCAACAACTCATTCATTCCCATTCATTTGACATTCAGAACACACTCACACACACACACACACACACACACACACACACCTTTAATAAGAGCTCACTATATATGTACAGCACTGTGTGCTGGGCATGCCTTTTTGACCTCTTTCTTAGACTCACCAACTCTTCGAATCTCATCTCAGCAACCATTTCTTTTCCCCTGGCCTCTGACTCTAATAAAACAAATCAAATTCACTTCCCTTAGCTTTCCAGCTTCCCACAATTCAATCACATTTACCATCATGTTATCCCATGGCCTTTCTCTTCCTCTACTCAATATAAGTTTAGCAGCTTCCTGCAGAGCATATGAACCCACTTGTGAAAAAAAAAAGTAAAGGAATGCAGAAATGAAACATAAAGGTTATAACAGTAAAACATGATTAAGGAGAAGATGGGGAAGCAAAAGTTCTCATAGGAGTCTTTACTCCTTCCCTTGTAACTCATGCACTTTTAAAAGACCCATTAGTTTGGTAAATGTAATAGGTAATGCCAATGATGGAGGGTAGGTAGTGGTAGCATATTACTTCCTTGCTTAGGAGATGATGGACTGCACACTATGAAGGATAGTTGCTGGGCCAAAGTAACTCACCTCTTGTCATTAGGTAAGAAAAGATATTCTTCCATGGACCAGGCTGCTAATCTAAGAAAGGTCCTTGGGTGTCACTGACAATTAGATGTTTCTCTCCTCGCTAACTGCTTCATGCAAATGTTGTCTACCTTGGAACATGTTTAGATAGAGTAGAAAACTGCTTGTGTAGTTTGGGTCAGCAGGTGCTGGGAAGGTACCTCAATGAAAAGTAAGTCTCCTACTGGCATATCAAAGTACCTATGACATTATTTTAGAGTCAATCAGTCAATCAATGAATTAACATTTGTTTACTGAATGCATGAAAGGCAATGTAACACTGAGGATAGAAAGTTGGCCTCAGAGCCAGGAGAATCTCAGTTTTAATCCCACTGTATATTTGCTGTGTGATCCTGGTCAAGTAATTTAACTTTTTGGCTCATTAGGATACTGTATGCTGCATAGCGTTCCAATATGCATCGGTAGAGGGAGTTTTCTCATTATCAGGGAACTCCTCTGTATTAATGAAATCATGGGTCCAGGCCCTATCCAAATCCCCAAAGTGATGGAAACACTTTGTGTAATTAAAATAGTGCTACTAGCTATAGTAGATACAAGGAGGTGAAAGGGTTATTTAGAAGTGTGTAGGACCTTAGAGATAGTCTAGTCCAATTTCTTAATCTTACAGAGGACAGCACTTAAACCCAGAGAAGGGAAATGACTTGTTAAAGATTAAAAAGATAGTAAGTCCCAAACTATGATTTGAACAAAGGTTTTCTGCCAGTATATCAAGTGTTCCTTCCACTAGACTTTGTTACCCTTCAGAAGGTTACCATCTCTAAGAATCTTGTGTTCTTGGTGGAAGAACAAGACCAGTATATCTAACCCAGAGAATAACAGAAAGTGATATAAAATTAAAGGCTACATTGTGTGGTAAAGACAAAAAGTGCTATAGGAGTTAATTGGAGATGAATTAAATATTCATTGGTTTTTTAAGAGGAGTTGAAATCAGATTTGGTCTTTGAAGGCTGAATAGGTTCTCTATAGATGGAGAGGAAAGTCAGGAATTCTATTTATGCATGAGGGGGAACAACATGAACAAAAGATCAAAACTTATGACTTTAGGCACCTGGGTTTGAAGAATCTTCTTTAAAATGTCAAATATCCAAGGAGGCATGGAACAATGGCCCCACTCTACTTTGGAGCTCTTTGCTATTCCATCTTCAGCACGGGGTGTTTTAGTTAATCATAATTTGGCAAATACCACTCAAGTCCCTGTCTGGTTCATTATAAGAGAACAAGCAGAAACCATAAATCAAATAGCAAAGCATTTACCTGGGAGAGAATGCAAAAATAAATAGTAAAGAAAAACAGACATTATAATCATGTTTAACTTCCCCAACCCATTCAGGAAGGGATATTATTATAAATCATAAACACCTTAGTACCAATTAGCTTATTAGCTCACCAGCATAGTACCTTAAGCAGAGTAAAGGCTTAATAGATATTTGTTAAATTGGATGAAATCATTGGATGAAGAAATTAACGAAATGGGAGTTATGAGGATGGAGGAGGAGAGATAATTTTCAAGTATTAGGCATTAATTAGGGAAGGAGGCCTAGGTGGGTAGAATCTGAGGAGAAAATGGTATAACCGTGTGGTACAGGAAAAGACAGATACACAAAGAAGAAACAGGAGGAAACTAGATTAACTGAAAAGACTAAGACCTGAAGGGAAATATGGATAGCTTATGAGGGAATTAATAGGAACTTCTGGGGGCACCTTTAAGTAATAGAGTACAAGATTAGGGAGACCAGGGCACTGAATGTAGAGTGAGGAGATTAATACTTTTTCATGAACCCTTTATGACCTCAGAGAGAATATTTCATTTCCAAAGGTCTCCAGGGCTTCCTTTATAGAAAGCTAAATTGTAGGGTGGGCCTTTAGCAAAACCACGAAATTGGCAAAACTTATCTTCTCTATTTGGCCCATGTCCCTGATGGGGTTTCATTTTTTAAGTCCTTTTCTTGGTGTCCTAGTGCTCCTTTTGCTCTGGGTGATTTTTGGAAAAGCTTTGGAAAGATTTTTATCTGACATAATTATGTGTGTGTGCTTTATGTTCGGACATTGAAGGGTAAGCTCATTATTTGGAAGCTTTATTGGAGGGAATTTTGCAGAATTCCCTGACAGTATCAAGTAAATGATAAACTGTATTCCTGCTTTGTACATTGGGTTTTCCTTTTTTTGAGAGGCAGTATGGTAGTAGTGACACAGAGAAATGAGAGTGCTGGGCATATAGGTAGACCAGAGAGTAGTCCAATTTTACTGAAACAGAATGCAAAGAAAGAGAGAAATATGAGATGTGTCTGGAGAGATAGGTCAACTTAACTTTGTTGGTAAGTTGTAAAGAGACATAAATATCAGGCTGAAATATTTTAATTTTATTCAGATGCGATATCGAATATTTTGAGTAGAGAACCTTCTAGGTTAATAAAATGTTTTCATTAAAAAAAACATTATTAATTACCTATTATGTGTAGGGCACTGCATTAGGTATTGGGTATACAAACACAAAATTGAAACAATTTGCCATTAAGGATATTCCATTCACAGGGGAATGGGCATTTGTTTAGTTATTACTAAACAAAGAATATGAAAAGGTATACAAAATAATTTCAAGCAGATGGTACTAACAACCAGCAGGGTTAGGAAAGGTCTTGTGTAGGAATTGATATCTGAGCTGTATTTTGATAGGATGTAGGGATTTTCCAAGGTAGAGAAGAGGAGAGAATGCATTTCATATGTGGCTGCCACCTTGAGTAAAGGAAAGGAGGTAGAAGATGGATTGTTGTGTATGAGGGTCAAGGAAAAAATCAGTTTGACCAAAATAGAGAGGGCATTAAAAGGAGTGAGATAAAATAAACCTGGAAAGGAAGATTATGGAGGCGTTTAAATGACAGGCTATGGTTTTTGTATTTGATCTTACATGTGATAGGGAGTTAGTAAAGGTTTTTTAATGGTGTTTGTGTGTATGGATTTGGAGGTAACATGATTTGATTGGAAGTCTGGAATGATTAACTGGATGGCTTTTCTAGGTCCCTTGAAGCTTTTTTATTTTTATTTTTTACAAATCCAAGTTAGTTCTTTGATGCTCTTAAGGAAGTAAAGATGGCATAAAATATTAGCAATGCAATTAATATAGTTGTAAACAATATTATAACCTCCCCTTTCCTGTTAATTTTATATGAAATATTTATTGACTTTCTCTAATTAAATTATCTGCATTAAGTGTCCAAAGAGAGCAATTGGATCAAGATAGAGTTATGAATGTAAATTTTAATTCAAAAAATCAATTTTGTTAATAAAAACAGAAAAAGTCACGATGTAGTATGGGCTCCCTTCACTTTAACTCACCCAGTGTTCTTTGCTATTTTCTTGCCAAAATTCTCTGCAGTAGAAGAATTTTGGAATATTCCCAGGATCCACTGGTTGCTTGACTGCTTGATGGATCCCCTTTGGCAGTTTAACAAAGTCTATAGACCCCTTCTTGAAACAAAAATGTTTTTTTTAAATAATTGAAGGAAATGAAATTTCATTTTAGAGGTTAGGGGAAATAAAAATGTGATTTTTTTCTGTCCAAGTTTGTGGATTCCCTGAAATCTATTATTAAGAACTCTTGCTCAAAGGAATCCTTAGAGAACAGTCTTCAGTCTCTATGCCCTAAACCCTCCTTCCTCCATAAAGCTGATTCTGTCCAGCTCAGTACACAATGATCTCTTATTTCTTGATATATCATCAACATTTTATTTGTAACATAAGAAAGTCAAGGGAATTTGAGAGTCCCTAGTCCGAAGTAATTGATCATCATCTTTATTCTCAAGGATGGTGGCATCTCATTCCAATAGAAAGTAATTGCCAAGAAATCTGTAGGTTATCATGAGCTCCAGAAGGTGCACATAGCAAAACCAGGCAAAGATAATACAAGCATACAGATGTTTGTCTCTTCTATCTGCATCTGCTGGAATTCAGGATGATCCACCTCTGCCCCAGCTGCTGCTAACTGGGAGAGTCACATCTTTAGGACCAGTGGGGAAATAGTTGTTTTGGTTCCTCAGGTCTAAGATCTTTTTTCTGTGTCACGCAAGTTCTAGCACATGTACCTTATCCAGCTCTTTTGTTGCCCCAAGTAAGTCATTAATGCCTCCTGGAGGGAAGATGCTTCTTCATCCCACCTACAAAGTACTATGCTCCTTACAGATCCCTAGGAGATGAAATGGGAAGAGATAAAAGATTCTATAAGCTACTTTTATATATGTTACCATAAAGATGTGGGTTATTCTGATACATAAGCTCATTAGGTCATCAGGAACTCCCTTTATCCACACTTATCACACACATCAATTATATTCAGTTTAGTAGTTTATCATTTATCAACCAAGTAGCACTTACTATCAGGAAAAGGGCTGTTTAATTTTAATATTTGCATCTCCAGTACCTATCACAGTAACTGGCATTTGAAGCACTTAATGCTTCTGGTTGGTTGATATTTCTAAACCTTATTCTAAATGCTGCAATCCCTGAAGAAGCAGAAGATACATTTCTTATTAAAAAACCTTAATAATGTATTTAGGGAGGCTTGACTAACAAACAAGAAACAATTAGGAAATAATACAAGACAGAATATAAGTGCTGAATTGTCTGATACAGACTGCGTACATATGTTGTAACATTTGCCATTATTGAAATAATTTCTTTTTCCCCCAAAGGACATTTACCTTAGGGTTGTTAGTTTAGATAACATTCTCAAAACTATGCAGAAAGGGAACCTTAGAAATGTATTATTAGCCATATATTATGAAATGTATTATGGCTGCTGTAGCCCATTTGATTAGCATCATTCCCCTAGGACAGCTTCTGCTACCTAAGTGTGCTATATTTCTCTCTAGTTCTTTTCCCTTAGAGCCAATATGGTATTATATAGTGGAAGAAGTGCTGAATTCAAAAGCAAAAGACTTGAGTTCAAATCTCCTAGCAGCTCTGTATTAATCTCTTCTTTCCTTAGCCATTCAATCTTTCACCCATCACACTTCCATAAAACCAAACACCTTTTGCCCACTCAACTCCTAAATATCTAGTTTGGTACATTGTAGGAGGCAGCATGGTGTGGTGGAAAGAGCATTCGATTTGAAATCCAAAGACCAGGATTAATATCTTTCCTCTGACACTCCCTGGGTGATCTTTGGCTGGACTCTTAAGCTCTCTGAAACTCAATTTAACAATTTATAAAATGAGCTGAACTAGATGGTTTTTAAGGTTATTTCATCTCTAAATCCATGATTCTATTAATCTCATATCACAGGTGGGTGGGAGATTGAGGATGAAGACAAAGATACAGAGGAATGAAAGACAGCTATCTCAAATTCAGAGATAATCATTAAATTTTTAGTATGAGAATCTATACCTAAAATAGCAATGAACAAATGCTTCAATTCTGACTTGACTTATTATTTTGCTGTTTTTTTTAGGCATTAAAAAATGATGGGGGCAGCTAGGTGGCGCAGTGAGTAGAGTGCCAGCCCTGGAGTCAGAAGGCCCTGAGTTCGGATCCAGCCTCATACACTTAGCACACAAACAAAAACCTAGCCGTGTGACCTTGGGCAAGTTACTTAACCCCAATTGCCCTCCAAAAAGCAAAAAAAAAAATGATGTAGAATATGTTAATAATGCCAGTTTTGGGGGGAGGAATGAGAACCAATTGTTTTTTTTAAATATTATTTATTGTTTATTTATTTTAACATTTTATTTTCTTTTTATTTGAATTTCAAATTCTCTCCCTCACATCCCCCTCCACCCCCTGAGAAGGCCAACAATACAACATCAATTATATATGTGAAATCATACAAAACATATTTCCATATTAGCCATATTTAGAAAAAGCAAGAAAAATAAACAATAAGAAAACTACACTGAATTCAGTTCTCTCTCTGAAGGTGGATAGCATTTTTGCATCATGAATCCTTTGGAATTATCTTGGATCATTGTACTGATCAGAGTATTCAAGTCTTTCACAGTTTACCATCATTACAACATTGCTGTTACTGTGTACTAATGATATCTTGGCTCTTCTCACTTCACCTTGCATCTCTCTCTCTCTCTCTCTCCCCCCATACTGATATATAAATATATATATATATATATGTATGCATAGATACTGATATATAAATATATACTAATATATGTATGCATATGTATATATAAATAAACACAATATACATAATACATATATAAACACACATATCATACACATGTGCATGTATATGTACATGTTTTTCTGAAACCACCCCCTCATCATTTTCCACAGCACAATACTACGTCAGTACAATTGTATGTCACAACTTTGTTCAGCCATTCTCCAATTGATAAGTATCCTCTCAATTTCCATTTCCTTGCTACAACAAAAGCTGATACAAATATTTTTGTACAAATAGGTCCTTTTCCTTTGATCTCTTTGGGATACAGACCTAGTAGTGTTATGGTTGCATCAAAAGTAAACACACTTTTGTAGTCCTTTTGTCACAGTTTCAATGTTCTCTAGAATAGTTGGCCTATTTCATTAGTCTGCCAGCTACTTGTTAGTGTACCTGTTTTTCCCTCAGCTCTTCCAACATTTGTCATTTATGATAGGTGTGAGGTGGTATATCAGAGTTGTTTTAATTCGACTTTCTCTAATCAATGGCAATTTAGAGCATTTGTTTAAATGACTATAGATACCTTTGCTTTCTTCTTTTGAAAACTATTTATATCCTTTGACCACTTAAAATTAAGGAATGGCTCTTATTTTTATAAATGTGACTTACTTTTATACTCAGTATGTATTTGAGAAATAAGGCTTTATCAGAGAAACTTGCTATAAATTTTTTTTATATTATACTTCAGTCTATGGTACCTTTTATCAAAATGTAGTTTCCCTGGTTATCCCTTTTAATTAGGTCTATTTTGCTTTTGATCTGGCTGAGATCATATTTGCTATTCCTACTTTTTTTTTTGTTCAGCTGAAACATATTAGATTCTTCTCCAGCCCTTTAATTTAACTCTGCCTCTGTCTTTCTGTTTTAATTATGTTTCTTGTAAACAACATATCATTGGATTCTGATTTCTAATCTATTGGGTTACCCATTTACATTTTATTGGTGAGTTTATTCCATTCATATTCACAGTTATGATTACTGACTGTATATTTCCCTCTATCCCATCTTTCTTCTTCTTCTTCTTCTTCTTCTTCTTCTTCTTCTTCTTCTTCTTCTTCTTCTTCTTCTTCTTCTTCTTCTTCTCCTTCTCCTTCTTCTTCTTCTTCTTCTTCTTCTTCTTCTTTTCTTCTTCTTCTTCTTCTTCTTCTTCTTCTTCTTCTTCTTCTCCTTCTCCTTCTTCTTCTTCTCCTCCTCCTCCTCCTCCTCCTCCTCCTCCTCCTCCTCCTTCTTCTTCTTCTTCTTCTCCTCCTCCTCCTCCTTCTCCTTCTTCTCCTTCTTCTTCTTTCTTATTAACTTATCATTCCTTTAAAAAGTATATTTTGCTTCTAACCACTGCCTCCCTTAATTTGTCCTCCCTTTTGTCATCCCCCCACTTTCTCTTATCCTCTTCCCCTCCTATCTCCCTACTGGTTAGGTTATATTTTTTATACACAACTGAATACACACAAACACACACATATACACTTCCCTCTGAACCAATTTAATTCCAATGAGAGTGAGGTTGTACAATGGTCTGCCACCCCACCTCACCCATTTTCTTTTCCATTGTAAAATCTCCTACTTACACTCTTCTTTTATGTGAGAAAATTTTCCCTATTCTACCTTTCCCTTCTGCCTTCTTCCAGTGCATGCTTCTTTCTCACCCTTTCATTTGTTTGCAGGTCATTCCAACATAATGAATCACATTCATGCCCTCTGTCTAAGTAAGCTCCTTTTAACTGACTTAATAATGATGAGTAGTTCTTAGGAGTAACATGTACCTGTAATCTTCTCATATAGGAATGTAAATGGTTTAATATTGAGAATCTTATGATTACTCTTTCATGTTTATTTTTTATGCTTCTCTTGAGTCTTCTGCTTGAATGTCAAATTTTCTATTCAACTTTGGGGTTTCCATCAAAAACAGTTCTCTATTGAAAGCCCTCTATTTCATTACTTATTCATTTTTCCCTGAAAGATTATACTCAGTTTTGCTGGGTATGTTATTCTCGGTTGTAATCAGCTCCATTGCCCTCCAGAATATCAGATTCTAAGCCCTCTGTTCTTTTAATGTGGAAGCCACTAAATTTTGTGTGATTCTGATTGTGGTTCCATGATGATTGAATTGTTTCTTTCTGACTGCTTAAATTTTTTTTCTCTTTGATCCTGGAATTCTGAAATTTGGCTATAGTATTCCTTGGAACTTTTATTTTGGGATCTTTTTCATGAAGTGACAGCAGATTCTTTCAATTTCTATTTTACCCTCTTGTTCTAAAATATTGGTGTGGCTTTCTTTGATAATTTAAATTTAAATAAAATATCTTGACTCTTTCCTTGGTCTTGGCTTTCAGTAATCCAATAATTCCTAAGCTTTTTTTCTAACGTTTTTCTGATAAGATGTTTTACATTTTCTTCTATTTTTCTTTCTTTTGTTTTAATTTAATTGTTTCTCAATACCTCATGGAATCATTTTTCTTCCAGTACCCCTTTCCAAATTTTAAGGAACTATTTTCTTTAGTAAGATTTTGTACCTCTTTTTCCATGTGCCCAGTTTTGCTTTTTAAGGAGTTCCTTTCTTTAGTGCATTTTTTTTCTGCCTTTATCAAACCCTTAGGCCAATTCTATTTTTTAGGGTTTTGTTTTCTTCAGTATTTTTTTTTTTTTGTGTGTGTGTCTCTTTACCAAGGTGTTAATTCTCTTTTGATAATTTTCTTGCATCATTCTCATTTATTTTCCCTATTTTTCTTCTTTTCCACATGTCTTTCTTTAACTATTCTAGGAATTCTTGTTAAGATTATGTCCAATTAGCATTTATTTTCTTTGCAACTGTGCAGCTGTTTTCACATTGTTGTCTTCTAAGTTTATGTCTTCATCTTTCTTGTCAATGTAGTAGTTTTTTTTTGTCATCAAATTCTTTGTTGGGTATGTGGGGGGGGGGTACAGTGGTTGTCCTTGAGTATTTAATTAGTATTCATATAGGAAAGAAATTACAATTATTTTTCTTGACTCCAGAAGAAAGAAGAAGGAACAATGCATGGACATTGCAAAGTTTTACACTCTATGTAAAGAAAAATAATCTTGTGATTGAAGCTATCTCAAAGTGGCATGTATGGCAGTCTCAGGAAATATTGAGTTTTTATTTACTATCTACAAGCAAAGTCTGGATGACTACATCATATCTAGTGTATTGTTGAAAGAACTTTATTTCAGGATTAGGTAGGCTTGGGGACCCTTCCAAGTCAAATGCTATAATTCATATTTCCTTTATAAAGCCCTCCTGTAAGTCCCTCCCATGTTTGGGCTTCTCAGAAGACCTCTTTCAGCCTGGTGCAGGTGGGAATTTAACTTCTTATGGTTAGATAAAAAAATGTGGGATTTAAATTCTTATTTTAGTTGGTGAAGCCCTTCTCTACTCTCCATGAGTGTGTGTGTACACACACATCTTCATGTATACACACATATGTACATATATGTGTGGATAGTATATATAAATAAATATGTGTGTATATATATCTATATCTTTCTATATATACATACATACTTGGAGTGTCTCCAAAGTCAGTGCAAATTTAATTGTACACATACACATAGATACATAGCCACACATATGTGTACAACACACCTACATGCCTGCAGACACAAATATACAAATGCACACACCTACACATGCACACATACACACCTATGTATGTGTGCATGTGCATATATATGTGTGTGCACATATATGTACATATACACACAATACAACCCTAATAAGGGGAAAACCAAAATTAAAATATTTAAAGTTATTTCTTTAATACTCTGAAGCTATATTTAAACTGGATTTTAAAATAAACATATGTATTCACATGTAAACACATTTATTTTTCCTTTGTTTCATGGTTTGTTTTTAATGACTCCAAACTTCTTCCTGAATCAAAGTACTTTTTTGTTACTAAGATTCTACCAGAATTGTATGACTGTGAGTCATGCAACAGTGTAGTCTCCAAAAAAATAAGAATGAGTAGCACTCAGTTGACAATGTAGATGTGAAGAGACTGCAATTCATATGAAGAAGGTACTGCAGAGAATGGGTAAAGTAAAAAATATTATTAAAGAAATGCTTGATGGACAAAGAAATGGGCTGGTGACATGGTGAGAATGAGAGATAAATGAACATCTTATATGCTCCACTGAAAAACACAAGGTCAAAACAAAGTGGGAAGGCTGCCAGCATATTCAGTGGACCCCTTGTGGTGCATTTATGGAAGGATGGGCAGGCATGGATGGGTTACAATCTGCATTGTTTGAATGAGCATCCACACTGATAACTAAAAAGATACATAATATAGATGATTATATTAATTTCTCCCCCCCTGACTTAATTGAAAGTGAAATGATTATTTATGGAGCATTAAGATAAGAAAATTGTAAAATAATTTTTTTTTCCATTGCTAGTTTACTCTCATTATGCCTCAGGGACCAAAAATCATTTTTCTAGCTCTCTATAGGAGGCCTGTGTTTCACAATAAGATGCATTCCTGCCCAGTTGTATGTAAATTGAATTTTAAAATAGAGTCCTATTATTCCACCGAATTACATTATAATTTAATGTACCATTTCATAGGAAGACTTTGGGCTATTTTGTGCAACTGCTGTTGCCACAAGTCCTTTAAGTTTAGGGAATGCACAGAGGTTAGACTCTCACTACAGAAGCTACAACCACTTAGAGAATGGAAACTATAAAGCTAGTGGCATCTCATCAGAGTTCTACTTCTTGGTTTCCATATGGGTAGCTGAATATGCTAAAAGATATGCCTTTGGAAAAGATATAATCTTGTGAAATGTTTAATCATATTTTTATTTGTTTTGTGGAATATTTCCCAATTAAATTTTTCTGAATTCCTATCCAATTATAATTTTTGAAATTGTTTTTCAAATTAAAAATTGTTTTCAATTCTAAATACTCTTCCTCTCTCCTGTTTTTCACGTTCTATTGAGGAGGGGAAAAATATGATGCCCCTTGTAGATATGAAGTCATGTAAAACATATTTCCACATTAGCCATTTTGCAAATGAAAATAAAATCAAGAAAAATAAAGTAAAAGAAAAATATGCTTTATCTCTATTCAGAGTTCATTAATTCTCTCTATGGAGATGGATAGCATATTTTTATCATGAGACCTTTGGGAATAATGGATAGTTGTACTGATCAGAGTAGCTAATTCTGTCACTGTTGATTGTTACAGTGTTGCTATTATGTATGTTGTTCTCCCAGTTCTGCTTTTTATTTTGCATCAGCTCATATTTCTTCCCAGATTTTCTGAAACCTTTCCTTTTGTCATTTCTTACAGCACAATATTATTCCTTCATAATCATATACCTTGTTTGTGTACTCATTCCCCAATTGATAGGCATCCCCTCAGTTTCTAATTCTTTTGCCACCACAAAAAGGACTGCTATGAATGTTGTTGTATATATGGGTTCTTTCCCCCCTTTTTTTTAACTATTTGGTCTAGTAGATGACTTAAAAATACACAATCTTTTATCCTTCACACCATCATTAAGTCAATCTTCCTAATGCACAGGGATTACCATACCATTCCTTTGTGTGAAAAGCTCCAATAACTCCACTCTTCCTGCAGAATAAAATGCAGACTCCCCAGTCTAGCATGCAAGGCCTTTCACAGTTTGGCCCCAACTTACCTCTTTATCTTTATTTGAGGCAGTATCTCTTCATATTCCTTATGAGCCAAATTGAAATCATAGCTTTTCTTCCTAGCTATTATTTTCCCTTCTCTCTTCTTAGTGAATTCAGTTGGAGGCTTCTCTCTCTGTCTCTCTGTCTCTTTCTCTCTGTTTCTGTCTTTGTTTGTCTCTCTGTCTCTCTGTCTTTGTCGCTGTCTCTCTGTCTCTGTTTCGATCTGTCTCTGTCTCTGTCTGTCTGTCCTTCTCTCTCCCCACCCTTTTCTCCCTGTCTATTGAAATCTTCCTCTTCCATTAAGGTTTCAAATTCAGGTTCTATTTTTTTCACTGCATCCTTGCCTTATTCCTCCAATTAGAAATCAATTCTCCTTTCATGAATTCCTCCTGATGAACTGCTTAGTCTGTCCTATGCATCTAATCATATTTTACCATGCATTATAATTATTTGTGTATGGAGCATATATATCCTTCTTCTAAACTATCTCTCCTTAAAGGCAGGGGTGTTATTGTTTTATCATCTTTTTTACTGCTCCTCTACCCCAGCACCAGTGAAAATAATCTGCATTTAGTAGATATCCAATAATCATTTATTCACTGGAATTGAAAAAGCTTATTGACAAAGTACAAAAAGAGAGGATTAATAAACTCAATGCAATTAAAAATTAGAAAGTCAACAAACAAATGAACAAAAAATAAGTACAAAGAAAGAAACCTTGAAAATTAGAGACAACTTGGAAGCCAAAATCAAACAAAAACTATAGAACTGATAAAGAAAACTAGATGCTGGTTCTTTGAAAAGATTAATGAAATTTATAAACCTTTCACTAAACTGATTAAAAAGATGGAGGAAAATCAAATTCATAAAAAAATGAACAATGGAATATTACAACCACATCAGATGAATAAAAAAGGAATTATCCCAATCTACTATAAAGTCATATACCGACAAAACTGGGAATTCAAAAGAAATTTTATATTATCTCAAAAATATAAAATACTCACATTGACATAATACCAAATAGAGATCTTAAACAAAAAAAAAAATGCAATGTAATTAACTGTAAAGAGTCTACCAAAGCAAGGGGGAAAAGACTTGACTATGATGGCTTTGCAGGAGAATTCTAATAAACTTTGAAAGAAAAATTAATATTGATGCTAAACAAGTTATTCTCAGACATTTATAAATAAAGCTCTGTATGAATAAAGCTCTTTTTATAAGAAATATATAGTTTATAAGATACGTGTGGTGCCCAAAGCAGGGAAGGATGAAACAAAGAAAAAGAAATATAGACTAGTGTCATTAATGATCAGGAAGCAATAGGGACTAGACCTGTGATTTCGTTGATAGAAGGAATTCCCAGATAAGTAAACTCACTCTTCTAATGCAGATGAGCAGTTTATTTGTAATTTATAATCTTAGAGAGTTTCCTAGATCACTGAGAGTTTAAAGGACTTGCTGAGGAAGTGCCTCCAGATATTATGTGTGGTTTCAAGGCCAGCTCTCTATCCATTACAACAGACACAACAAACATGCAACCCACAATACTACCAAGAGAGACCCAAACCAGATTAAAATGTAATCGGGAAATACTTAATAAAACACGTAAAAATACAATAAAATATATATAAAACTAAGTCAATATGTAACTCACAGAAATCTGTATGGATGGTTTAGTGGCCCTGTTTTTATTTGAATTTTATATTATTACATTATGCTATACTCATTCTCATCATTAGTACATTTTAACTCAAATGTTTAAATAAATTTCTGGCAAAATTATGCTTATCCAAAAATCATTAGGTATCATCATGTTAGATTTCTACCAGGCAGGGATACAAGGGTGTTTATTAATAGAAAATGATAATTTGCCATAATATAAATAAAAACATCCCCAAACACATTATTTTATCATTAAATATAAAGCTTTTGACAAAATACAATATTAATTTATGTTAAAAATTCTAGAATAGGCAAAGAGGAACCTTTTAAAAATATAATGAAAGTTTCACTTTTTGCTGATGACATGATGGTTTACTTATAAAATCCTTGGGAATCAGCAAAGAAATTGAGATATTTATTAACTCCAGTAAAATAAAAATAGCTTTAATAACTTCAGCAAAATTACTACCTCCCCAAGTCAACAAAATTTCTCTACAACAATAACAAAATGCAGGAGGCAGTAACAGAAAGGAAAGTAATGTTCAAAATATGTACAGAATGCATAAAACCTCTGAATCAATCTACCAAAGCACATTGAATACATGTGCATATACAATTATGAACCATTCCTCAAAGGACTAAAGAACAACTTAAACGAGTGGCTGTATAATTTTGTTTTGGAGGAAATCAGGGTTGAACGACTTGCCTAGGGTCACAAAACTAGAAAGCATCTGAGGCCAGATTTGAGCTCAGGTTCTCCTGACTCCAGATAGGTACTCTATTCACTGCACCATCTAGATGCTGCTTGGCCTGTGTCAATTTGATAAAATGATAATATCCTCAAAGTTGACATATGGAATTTGTACCATATCAATGAAACTATTAAAGGGATACTTTATAGTAGTAGAAAAATTTTAAAATTATTTGAATTTACAAAAGGGCTAAAATTTCAAGGGAAAAAAATTAAAACATAGGAATAAAAGAAGAATAACACTTCTATACCTTAGACTTACTGTTACATAGCAGTAATTATCAATCATTTTGTATTGGTTAAAAATAGAAAAGAAGGGGCGGCTAGGTGACGCAGTGAATAGAGCGCCGGGCCCTGGAGTCAGAAGGACTTGAGTTCGGAGCCGGCCTCAGACACTTAATCCACACAAACAAAAAAAAAAAAACCTAGCTGTGTAACCTTGGGCAAGTTACTTAACCCTAATTGCCCTAAAGGGGCGGCTAGGTGGAGCAGTGAGTAAGAGCGCCGGCCTCGGAGTTGGGATGACTCGAGATCAGATCTGGCCTCAGAAAATGAGCACCCACGCATAAATAATGACTAGCCGTGTAACCTTGAGCAAGTTACTTAACCCCAATTGCTTTAAAAAAAAATAGAAAAGAAGATTAACATAATAGACTAGAAAAGGAAGAATAAGAAAAAATTCAACTCGATACTCAAATATTCAATGAACTAAAAAAAATCTATCTAGGAATGAATTCCCTATTTGAAAAGTATTGGGAAAATTCAGAATTAGTCTGGCAGAATATAGGTTTAGACCAAAAACTCATACTATATGCCACAACAAATTAAAAATGGATATTTGACTAAAGTATTAAAGACCATATCACAAAAATGTTGAAAGAGAAACAGATCACTTATCTCTGGAAATTTCCTGTAGGGAATTCGTTCTTGACTAATCAAGGGTTAGAGATAATTAACTTTGAGTACATAAAAATTTAAAATCTTTAATATGAACAAAATTCGATGGGTTAAAAAGGCAAGGGACTAACCTGGGGAAAATTCTTGTACAAATTTTTTTTTCTGAATATTGTCTGATACTAAAGATACATAGATGTTTAGCAGAAACATATAAGACTAAAAGCCATTCTCCATAGATTGGTGGGAAGGTAGAGTGCAAGGTTTGAAATAAGGAAGACTCATCTTTCTGAGTTTACATCTGGCCTCAGACATTTACTACCTTTGTAATCCTGGGAAAGTCATTTAACCCTGTTTGCCTCAGTTTCTCATCTGTAAAATGAACTGAAGAATGAAATGGCAAACCACTATAGTATCTTTGTCAAGAAAACCCCAGATGAAGTCACTAAGAGTTGGACAGGACTTGAAATGACTGAACAACAAAATCAATAGGTAATTGGTTAAAAGATATAAACAAACACTTCTCAAAGAATTGTGAACTATTAGCAGCCACATGAATAATGCTTTGGATTATTAAAAGTTATTTTAGAAAGTAATTTGGAATTATGCAAAGAAAATGACTAAAATAGCCATTCTCTTTGACCCAAAGCTTCGTTAGGAATGTATCCTATAAGGCCAATGACAAAAACAAAGGCTCCATATTCTCCAAATTATTTATAACAGCACTTTTATGGTAGTAAAACATTAGAAATAAAGCAGGTACTCATCAATTTGGACTGGCTAAACAAATTGTGGTACATGAATGTAATAGATTTTAATGTGCTTTAAGAAAGTGTAAATATGGTGAATGTGGAGAAGCATAGGAAGATAAGAACTAATGAAAAGTGATGTAAGCAGAACTAGAAAACAATACACAAAATACAACAACGAAACAGTAGCATTAAAACATTCAAAGTTGAATGCTTGAAATTATAGTGACCAAGCTAGGTTTCAAAGAAGAGATATGAGAGGAAATCTCTCCTGCTTCTTTTTAGAAGTGAGGGATCATAGGTGAGGAGCACTGAATATAATACCAGACTTTTTCAATGTTAGCTACTTTTGCTAAACTTTTTTGTTTTCCTCTTTAACTTTCTTATTCTAAGAGATGTCTCTCTGAGAATTAATGGGTAGAGAGATACATTGGTAAATGTAGGTGATTTTAAAAATAAAACATATCAATAATTTTTTTAAAGAAAAGTTTTGTTGGATTAAATATCAAAGATTTTATTTTAAGCTCTTCAACTTCTGGAGTCCTTATCTACATTTCCATTCTTAGGAATTACTTCTAACAGATTATTCTTAAAGTGGTCAAACTAAGTCTCTGTCTCTGTTTCTCTTTCCTTCTCTCCTTTTCTTTCTGAGGATCTAAAATATATTTTAGATAGGAGGACTTTTAGACAAAATTTTCTTCATATGACTTATAAAAATTCAGAATAGACAGATATCACTGAAGGGTAGGTCACGGCAAACTTTAAAGCTTGAGCTGGGTCTTAGAAGATGGGATTTTGAAGTGGAAAAGACACTGGACTGTCAGGAGACATCTGGTTCATATTTCAGTGCTGACATTATTTGCCATATGACTATATATAAGTAGCTTTTTTCTCTTTGATCTTATAACTCCCATAGTGCCTAGCACAGGGTATATTGCACAGTATGAATATACATAGGACTTGGGCTTATTGATCCCACTTACATATAATACTCCTGGATGAGGAAACAATATCTCTCAATGTAGGTCAGCACTTCTGGAGCATCCAGTCTTGTGAATTACAGTACTAAAAAGTAAAGTGACCTGCCCAAGGTCTCACAA
The DNA here is from genome assembly GCA_011680675.1 of Gymnobelideus leadbeateri. Taxonomy (NCBI): domain Eukaryota; kingdom Metazoa; phylum Chordata; class Mammalia; order Diprotodontia; family Petauridae; genus Gymnobelideus; species Gymnobelideus leadbeateri. Next base: position 319,847 of record WOXC01003169.1, read on the forward strand.
TTGGTATATGTCAGAAGCAGACCTTGAACATGTTTCCTTGGCTTCAAGGCTGGTTCTCTACTCAGTACAGCACACATAATATATTTTATTGAATTCAACTGAATAGATGGCTTAGTGGGAAAAAGAACAATGAACTGGGGACAAGTGAATTCAACTGTAAACATTCATCTATAAAATGGGAATTATAATACTCTGAATAGCTATCTTACAGATTTTGAGGAAAGAATTTTGTTAGCCCTAAATTCTATTGAAATGTCAATTGTTATTACTAGTAAGAGGTAAGAACAGAAGCTATTCTAGGGGATTAAAGTAGCATGAGCAATGACAGAGAAACAAAAATGAACATGAAATATGTGGGGCAAGAGTGAGATATGGGTATCTGATTCCCATAAGAGCATATGGAAGTGGTTTTGGTTGGCGTTTGTTTTGCTTTGCTATATGGGAGTAAAGTAACACTTGTCTCATAAGCTGTTTTGTTCTATCTCCCCCAGTGGGCTGTAAAAACCACAAGGTAAGGGATGGGGTTTTCTCTTTCTTTTCTACACGCCATAGTACTTAGGAAAGGACATGATATACAATAAACACACAGTATATTGGATTGAATTAAACTGAACTGAAAGTTCAGTGGGAGAAAAAATAGATTGTGATTAGTGAGTTAGGCAGGGGAAACTTCTTTCTATAAATTGTTAAGGATATATTGACCCTTCCTGACCTGTTTCCCTCTTGAAATGAGAGTAATAAACTTTATAACACTTCAGGCCAAAAGAATTGGGATATCCTTCTCCCTAGGGTGCTTTTTTTCTCCTTACTCCCTTTAAGAGCATGTTACTCTATGGGACAAAGATCTTGATATTTTAATGGAGTCCCCACCAATAGGAATCATAAGACCTGATCTCTGCTACTAACATCTGTGTGACTATGGACAAACCACATAACTTAGCTGAATCTCAGTTTCTACATTTGTAAAATTTGAATAATAATCCTTGTTATACCTGCCTCTGTTTTGAGGACAAATGAATGATAAGAAAACATTTGAAATCTGTTAATAGATTTATGAATTTAAAATATAATTATCATTAATAGTGATAATGATATAATTAATTTTAAGCTTTCCTGCCCTTCCTACTTTCCCCTCTCATTGCAAGAAGTAGATGAGGGTATTCACATATGCCAGACACCTGGAATAATCCCCAGGCATACTCAAGAACCAAAGAAGTATATTGAACAAGGCGCCTCTCCCCATGCATGGGGAGAGATGTATTTGAGATTAAATGAAATGCATATGAGAAATTCACCAGTCATGTCACCAGGAGGGAATAGCTAAACCATTTTAAGAGTCAGTATCTTTATTCATATTGCTCTTTCTTCTTAAGAAGGCAGCTTGGGGAATTCAACATGTTCTCCACATTCATCTCTGTCTGGGACTGTTTCTTGGGAAACATTGTCCATTTTGATGAGTGTATGCATCATTAAAGCTGAGAAACCCACACTAGACAGGCAGGCCCCCTCCCTTGTCGTGTCTCCTTGTCTTTCTTCTGAACTCTAATGTATGTTGCTGGTACAACAACAGATCAATTTGGGCAGTAGTATCAAGGTCAGATTTTCAAAGGGGGTATCTGACATATGCTATGTCTAACTGGTTATGTGTACAATTTCTTCCTGAGCATGAAGCTACATGACTAATGGTTCAGAGCCCAAGTGCAAACTAACTGTTTTCTTGCCTGGGGCAAGTTTCTAGGGCAAAGTCTGGGGCTGGCCATGAGCACAGGCAGTATAGACAGACATCTAAATGGTCTTGAGTATCTCTGTCTTTATTCCCCACATGAAAGTATTGCTAACTTTAACTCTGCCCAGGATCTTCAATGTGTACTGACCAGTTTAGGGAAGAAGAGTGAGAAAAGTGGAAAGAACACTGGATTTGGACCCAGATGGATTGGGTTAAAATCCAAAATCTGTCTTTTATTTCTCGTGTGACGTTGGATAAATTGCTTGTCTGGGCCTCAGTTTCCTCAATGGTAAAATGAGGGATTGAGCTAGATAGATGGTTTCTGAGTTCCCTTCTGGCTCTAAATCTATGATCCAATGACCCTCAATCCTAACTGTCCAAAGCTCATGTGTACCAGGGGTGCAGAGAACTCTCCAATAGACCCCAAATTACTTAACTAGATAAATTACCACTTAGAGAAAGGTAACAGCAAAAAGAGTTTTTTGGTAAGGTAACAATGGGTAAGGTAACAAAAGGTAACAACAGAAAGAAGCCCTACTTCCTAGTAGGGCCCTGGATGGGAACTCTGGTAATTGGACAAGACAGTATGGTAAATCAGGGATGTAGGGAGGTTCACTGGCTTGCTTTTTGTTTTTCCTGTATTCCCTGCCTGTCTGTCTTCTCTAAGACATCTTCTCCAAGTCCCCCAATGGCTCTCATATTATATACAATTCTTTTCTCAGTACATAGAGTGACCTGATGTCACCAGCATCTAAAATACAAGTTAGTTTTACTATGTTTCTATCTGGAGATTATTTTCATTTTAAATGAGGATACATTTATGAATATTTAAGTGATTTTCTTTTAAAAATTTTTATTGACAGCCTTTATTTTCTCAAAGGAATGACTTTCTAACGATGAAATTCCAGACACCATGGCAGGCCAGGGTGAAGGATAGACTGGATTTTAGTCTGACTTTCCATAATGCCCATTTCACCTACTGTAATGACCTCAGCACCCTCTCCATCCAGCTAAAGAAAGAAGCCATTAGAATGCTCAAAATTCCTGATTCACATTACCAGAGTAAAACCAACAGTATTGGCCAAAAGCTCCTTTCACACTTTTGGAGTAGGAAGATCAACTTGCCTCCAGGTCTCTAGGAGTCTTTCTCTCTCTCCCCTGCCCCACTGTCCCCCTTACTAGCATGACTCAGCACCAGTCCCCAGGTCCAGTCTCCTGGCTCCCTCTCCCCACTGTCTGGTCTTGCTTGACCCAATCTAGGAAATGATATCCTCCCCACCACAAGATTTAGTGGTTTTGGTGTCCAATTCTACCTGGTACTCCAGCCATCCTGTTCTGTTTCCATCATTATCTCTAATTACTCTTTATCTTGTTATGTTTACTCTCCTATACATATGTTTACTCTCAATAAAGTAGGCTTGCTGTGTGGTCTTGCAATATATTCTCTGTTTTCTTATACTGGTCTATCAATATATGGAATCTGTATTGAGACATCTACAGATAGAATCCTCCCTGGAAAGGGAATATTTCTAGCTCCTACCTAGCCCAGAAAGTTTTTCAGAACCTCCACAAGCTTCCAGGTCGAGAGATCTCCCGCTCCCAACTGAGAGTGCTATGTGAGGCTGTTCTGTGGTTTTTGTCCAGAAAGTATTGCCATTAGGAAATTCTAAACTGGTGGGGAGATGATTGATGCTTCTGCTGGCCTTCTGTGGCAGGCTGCTCTGACTACTCACAAGGGAGTAGCAGGGGGAATTGAATTCCAGATGGAAGCATTCATCTTCCTGCAATAACAGCCTCCTTCAACAGGCCCAAGCTTGGACATGCTTCCTTGCTTAGGGTGCAAGCAAACTCTACTAGCCTGTCAGCATTTTCTACTTGGGCTGCCTTTTCAGACTCAGGCAGGTTCTCAGCTGCTAGTTATGGGCATCAAACATGCCTCTTGTTAGTCTATGATTTACATATGGGAGATACACTTACATCTTACAGATAGCCATCAAATAGTGGACAGTAGCAGGATCTGCCCAAGTCTTTCCAGTCCCTACATCATATTACTTTGTACATTATTTTTGTGGAGTGGGCATCATCTTCATCCTGATATCATGCCCTACCCTTTGTGCCAGCTTTGTTAATTTAATGTTCCAAACACTTAGAATTCTATCCCTGAATCCTAGAGTTTGGCTAGGATGAGTTTAAGAGTGGGGCACCAACCTAACTGTGCCTGCTCCCCAGCTTCCAAACCAGGTCTCATGATTCTGTTAAGCTGAACTCCATGATTCCATGTGACCACTAAATTCCTGAGTGAATGGGTAACTTATTTTCTATATTCTGCCCTTTGACTTCCCTGGAAGGGACTGGATAGATTGTTTGGAGGCAGGTAATACTCTGGGGTCAAACAGGCACAGAATCAAGAACAAATAATTAACTAATTCACAAATTCTCCATTGAAATCTATACCTTGTAAACTCCCTATTAGATTGTCACTATTTTGTAGGTTAATTACCAGTGGTAGCTCATTTGATTGAGTTTAACTCCTTGTTATGAAACGGAGCATGAAAAACATAAACTTCAAACATACTTGTGAAATGCAAACAGTTTTATTTATGAATTATGACTAACTTACTGAAATAAAGCCATAACGTTTTAGGAAAGTAAATAAACAGCTTAGTTTGAGAAGCAAATAGAGAGGAAGTCCGAAAAAAAATCAAAGAATATTAGTGTTCAGAAGTCAACAAATGATTGGAGTATTCTCTGATGACTTGTAATCTTCAGTTATATGTAACATATATGATGAGTGTATACATATGATGAACACAAACATATGGATAAATATGGTATATAGTAATACTTACCTATGCATAATTTATGACAAATTTATACAGTATTATAATTATATATTAGAGCAAAGTAAATATGTATATACATGTATATGTATTATATAGACAACATACATGTTAACCTACATAACTGATGCTTATATGTACATACATGTGTAACATTTAAATATAGATATTTGAATACACACACATATATATATTTAATGGTGTATACCATATTTCACTGCATAATTGTTGCAGACTTTATGCCAAATTTCTTTAGCAAAAAAGTAGGATGTGACCATTATGTGAAACCTTTAAAGTTGTGCTGACATTACTTAAAAACCATTCATTATTGAACTGCCTTTGGTGCAAGACTAGGATGCACAGAATACTTGTGAATATATGTTAAAATGAATATTGACAAAGCATGCTGAGAATTCTAGCCTAGCAGCTCCCAATGCCTGAGAAATAAATGCAGATCCATATGCCATTGGTGAATACATTGCTGCTCTGTTTACCTTTTAAAAGGTTTGATAGAATTATACTGTGTGACACAACAATTACTTGAACCTTTATATAAAGTTATAAGATTTTTGGATTGATAAAAACAGGGTGTGAAGGTTATGAGGTGGTAAAGATTATTCAGTGAAATACTATATAAGCATATTTGCATGTGAATATCTCTATGTATTCACATATAGCTAGAAAGGGACCTGAGAAATAATTTGCTCAAATCTTTTATTTTGCAGATGGGGAAAGTGAGTCTTTTTTTTTTTTTTGGAGGGCAGTTGGGGTTAAGTGACTAGTCCAAGGTAACACAGCTAGTTTTTGTGTTAAGTGTCTGAGGCCAGATTTGAAATCAGGTCCTCCTGACTCCAGGGCCAGTGTTCTATTCACTGTGCAATCTAGCCACCCTGGTAAAGTAAGTCTTAAAGAAGATAAATGCACTCACATAAATTAGTTTTGTCTCTAAAGTAACAAGAGTGAATTTTTGGCAAAGGCACCAGAACTCTTTCATCCCAATGGGTGTTGTCACTTCAAAGTAGTAGTCCTTTTGGAAGACCATACTCTTAATCCCAAAGAGGCCAGAACCTTTGGAGAGCTCCTCTTTAGAAATGACTTTCAGAGCCCAAGACCCGTTACCTCAAATATTCTCAATTGAGGCCGTTCTTTAGTCCTTGAAGAAGGGTTTGAATTGTGGAAACAACCAAAAGACTGTCAGAGTTAAATGTTGTGAATAAGATTGGTGATCAAGCTGGACAATACAGCTTTTCAACTTAAAAAGGAAAGAGAATTTGATTTTACAGTACTAAGGTTGATTTTCTTGTGTGATTTGTAAGGAGTCTTTTACCAAGGAGTTATATAGCTTGATTGGAGTGGAAGGCACATGGTAGGGAACAGTAAAAGATCTAGAAAAGGAAGTTGGCATAAAATTCCAGCATAACTTGAATGACAAACTAAGTACTTTGTATTTTATCTGGGGAAGGGAGGGAATCTGAGGGACTTATTAGCAAGGGAAAGGTATGATTATATTGGTGTTTCCAGAAGCCTGATCTGAAAGCTCTCTGTTGCATGGATGGGAAGGGGAAGAGGTGACTACTTAAGAAGGCTGCAAACAAAAGTTTAAGCTGATCTGAAAAGATGACATAAACACAAGAAAAGGCAGCTTTGATTATGGAACAGAGAGCTGAATTAAGGGTAAGTGGGCCTTAATATGAATCCTGACTCTACTTCCTGGTCCCTTTATGTCATTCTGTCAGCTTCTTAACTTCTCTGGGCCTCAGTTTTCTACTTGAAGAAAATGAGGAGCTGGATTGGACAATTTTTAAGGTTCCTCCTTCAATTTTTTAAAAAATTCTGAACGTAACAAATATTAAGTAAAATGGGTATTTCCTTATGCTATACTATTCGATCTATCTATCATCTATCTATCTATCTATCTATCTATCTATCTATCTATCTATCTATAATACAATAAAAAAGAGAATTAGACATAAAATTATGGGATTTTCAAAGTTATTTTTCTTATCTAGAATTTTTTTTCTGGCCTTCCTTCTCTTTTGTGCATAAAATATGCTTTCATATTTAAAGCCCTTTCTAACGTTAAATGATATGATGTTATAACAAGAGGAAGCACTTTGAGAAAACACGATGTCCCAAATAAGAGCCTAGAACTTATAGTCAGCCTAGCTCTGGGTTCACATCCTGATTCAGATGCTTTTGAGTTATATGGCCCTGTTCATACTTGGTGCCTTGGTTTCTTTAGCTATAAAATGGGTGGATAGGACTTGAGGAGCCTCTAAGGCTTTTTCCTGCTTAAAATGCACAATCCTATGATCTGAGGAAACCGAAAAAAGTCCACTGACCATTTTAGAGTATAGCACAAAACATTTTATGGGTTTGAAGCTTTTCTTAAACTACCTTTAAGTTTGAGCTATAATGTAACAAAGTCAATCAAAGACCCTTGGCTTCAGACTTCATTACTGGTTAGACACATGGTTTAAAAGTAATGTATTAGAGTTGATTTAGGAAATAAAGTTTATATAATTTTGACAATAAAGTAATTTTCTATAGGGGGTCCATGGGTGAATAATCAAAAAATAAAATAGACTATTTTTTCTATTTCACAAAATCTTCTTATCCTAACTCAAAAGACAGGAGGTTTATAACAGGAGAAAATGAGTCAGACCTGGGAGATCTTATCTTTCTGAAACCTTTTGGTGAGGGTTTATTTTTTGGGGGTGGGTGGGTGGGAACACTGCAGCTTCTTGTCCAGGTCTGATCCCCATGGTTAGGACTCTATGATCTCTTTCTTCCTTGCTTGCTATCAAAATGTCAAATATTGTGGGTTTCTCTGCAGGGAATCTTTCTTTGGCTTACTTTTCCTTTTAGAGTATATGAAATATTTTAGAGTATCTGAAAAATCAGAATTGATAGATAATAATTACTTAATGTGAATCCCATGATGTATTTGCATCTTAGTAGAAGGCAGTTTTATTTGTTTTACCACAAATGAATGATTCTCTTACTTTGGAATTTCAGGCATCAGTGGAAGACCATGGGGGTTAGAAGGATGCTTGAATGTCCTTCAAATCTCACTTGATAATAACTGATTTTGTTTCTATGTAAGGCCATCCCTACCTCTCTGGACAACAGAGCTTCCTGAATTATGCTTTTACAGCCTACTTGCCCAGACTTAAGACTGAAACCTTAGGCAAACCTTGGGGGGGGGGGTATCTGACCTCCTGGAAACTGTTGGAAAGAGCAAATATATACTCCCAAACACATCTGATTCTCTGTCCTTCATAAGAAAATGTTTGATAGCTGGAAGAGAAATTTCCTGCAGAGGAAAATCCATACTTCCTGCCGATAGTGACTATCCTTGTGTCTCAGAGAATCTGATTTTGCTGTTAAAAATGAATGTCCACAAAAGGAAAGAAAAATGAACTTTCTTCTACCCCCGCCCTGTAGTGATACTAGAATCTTAGAGTAGGAAAGCTTTTGTTCTAAATGTGTACTATTCATCACTCGTGTGGATTTTTCATAGTACAGGGTCATTTTCTTATCTTGGATCATGAAATCAGGCCAATTAGCTTTTCTTCTAGACTGAATCTTGTATGATCCTAAAAATGAAATTTGAATGTTTAGGTCTCCTTAGAAGTATTTAAATGCCTTAAGAAATCTCAACATCATTGACAGCTTAAAAAAAGATTTATGTTTACATTTTATGTTTTTACTCTCTCTCCTCCTGCCTTTTTACCATATTCCCAAATCATTTAGAGTTACATTTACACTCCTTGAGAGTATGTGTTAGAGTCTCTACCAATCAATTCCAAGATCTCCAGTTAAAAACAAAACAAAACAAAACAAAATAAAAAAAAAAGGGATGGCTAGGTGGTGCAGTGAATAGAATAACGGCGCTGGAGTCAGGAGGACCTGAGTTCAAATTTGACCTCAGACACTTAACACTTACTAGCCATGTGACCTTAGGCAAGTCACATAATCCCAAATGCCCTGCTTTCTCTCTTCAACCTTCCCCAACAAAACACCCCCAAGATCTCTAGTTCTCAGAGAATAGTTTAAGTCAGTAGACTTCAGAGGCAGCTTGGCTGTGTAACCTTGAGCAAGTTACTTAACCCCAATTGCTTTAAAAAAAAGAAAGAAAAAAGAAATAGGTGCTGGAAAAGCATTCTTGCCAAAGATAACATGAACATAGGTAAATAGGCTAGAAATCTATAATATTGGTACCCGATGAATTGTGTTGACTAGGAAAACCTCACTGACAGCATTTGGTGACCTGACCAAAGAGATAGCTTGGTGACTCAGTGGATAGAGTTCTAGGTCTGAAGTCAGGAAGACATCTTCCTGATTTCAGATCTGGTGTCAGACTCTTACTAGCTGTGTGACACTGGGCAAGTCATGTAACCCTATCTGCTTTAGTTCTTCATCTGTAAAATTAGTTGAAGAAGAAAATGGCAAACCATTCCAGTACCTTTGCCAAGAAAACCCCAAATGGGGTTGTGAAGAGTCAGACATGACTGCAACAACTGAAGAAAAAGAAGAAAAACAACAACAACTACAACAATAGTGTCATGACCAAAGGGGAGCAGGGAAGAGGCATCATCCTGAGTGGAAAAACCTGGACTGGGCAGGATATCCTGGAAGTGTCCCAACAAGGGAATACCTGGGAAAAATTGATGAGGCAGCATCCTGATCAAGGAAGCCTTAATAGGAGGAAGAGGAAGACACAGATGACCATGAATGCCCTGATCAGGGACAACCAACCCATAATCTCTGACCAAGGACACCAGGGCCTGTCAGTATTCTTAGAACAAGACAGTCAGTAAAGAAAGTGAAAGTCAGAAGCAGAAACTCAAGAAAGCAAGATCAGGACCAAATGTGACTTGACCCTCCACCCACATTTTGGTGATGGTAGTGGGATAGTGCCTGGCCTTTGCACTAAATCCCAGATCCGGAACGGAATCTAGAGATATAAGTAAATGGCAATAGGTACTGAAAACTATGAGGAAATATTGTGGGTCAAAATCATTTAAGAAGAAAATCCAGGAAAAGAGAACAACATCACAACAATAGGCAGAGCATGAGAGAAGAAAATGGCTTGGCCACAAAGATTATAAGAAAAAGATTTTTTTTTTTGGAAAGAAATGAAATAAGAAGTTATAAATGAAATGAAAACTGTGAATGTTACACTTGGTAGGAGAATTAATAGGTTAGAAGAGAAGGTAGACTTGTTGGAAAATAGAATGGACCAAACAGAAATCAATGGCTTCAGAAAATAAGAATTATTGGAACAAGATCACTAATAGAAGAAAATGAATGCTATCTGGTATAAAAACAATTAATTTGGAAAACAGTAAAGGAGACATTCCAAGAGTCATTGGACTATCTGAAAAGCACATGCCTAAATGTACTCCCCCCCAAACACCCCCCCCAAAGTCAATAACATTTCAAGAAATCATAAAATGAAACTTTTAAGATCTATTAGAACCAGAGGGCAAAGAGAAAATAGAAAGAACTCACCGATCACCTCCTGAAAGAAACTTCCAAATGAAAACTTCCAGTAATGCCATATCCAAAATCTAGAGCTTCCAAGTAGAAGAAAAAAATGTGCTGTAAGTAGCCCCCCTCCCCTCCATCAAAGTTCAAAATTAAAGAACTGTCAGGATAACAGTAGACTTGGTAGCTTCCATAAGAAAGCAGATATGATCTTGTAATATAATATTCTATAAAGCAAGGGATAAAGACTTAACAACTAAGAATGACTTACCTTACAAAACTGAGTGTAATTTTACAGGAAAATAAAACCAGATTTTTAATAGAATGGCAGAATTTCAAGCTTTCTTGATGAAAAGAACAGAGCTAAATAAAAACTTTGAAATGAAAATAAGAGTAAAGAGAAAGCTGGAAAAATACATTTGAGTAATTGAAAGAGGCTAAATGAGAAAGTGCTTGCATTCTAATGACTTTGCTTCTAATGGAAAAGAAGAAACAAATGTCCCTTCAGAACCCTAATGTTTCAACTTACTTGAAACAAAAATTTACATGTTAAAATGAGGAGCTACATAGGAAGTTCTGGTGCTTCAGGTGAACAGAAAAAGTTGGGATAGGGATAATCATTTCAGACAAGGCAACAGTAAAATAGACATTGTTAAAAGAAATCAATAGGGAAATTACATTATGCTTAAGGAACCATAGATAATGAAATAATATCAATACTTAATATATATGCACTGAATTGTATAGTATCTAAGTACTTCAGACAAAAGTTAATTGAATTGAAGGTATAAATAGCAAAAATATCACAATATCAATGTATTCTTTTCTAACCTAGATAAATCTAACAAAAACAATTATATTCCATCACATTCATATACCATAACTTGTTTAGACATTCCCCAAATGTTGGGCACTTCTCAATTTCCAAATCTTTGCCATCACAAATATTAGCTGCTGTGAATATTTCTGTACTGACAGTTCCATTTCCTCCTTTAAAAAAAAAAACTCTCTGGAAGTATAGACCTAGTAAAAGTATCACCAAATCAAAGTATATACATAGTTTATTAGCTTTTTGGAAATAGTTTCAAATTGCTTAGCAAGTTTACAATTCTACCAACAGTGTATTAATGTATTTGTTAAAATATTCTATATTAATCAAAATTTCTCAAATGAAAATAAAAATAGAAAGTCTGAAAATCAAAGAAGAGATTAACAAATAAAAAACCTACTTAATTGATAAGTGAAACTAGCAAATGTTTTGGAAATAAAAGTAATAAAACATATGAACTCTAGCCACTCTGTCTAAAAAAGAGAGAGTCAAACTAATTTAACAATATAAAAAGGAAGAAGGATAATTCATAGAAAATAAATACCAAATAAAGGAAGCTATTAGAAAATATTTTGCCCATCCATATGCCAACAAAATTGTTGACAAATGAAGTGTATTAATATTTATGGAAATATATTAAATACTAGATTAACAATTTAAAGAATGGAGTATATAAACAATACAACATAAGAAAAAATAAATTGAACAAGCCATAAGTGAACTTCCTAAGTGGGGAAAACCAAACTAGGATCAGATGCTTTTATAGGTGATCTATATTAGTAGAAATAGTTTCTTAATCTGGAATTCCTGATTAAATGAAATTTGCATGAATGAAATTATAATTCAGGGGCCTCAACACCGCCCCCCCCCAAATAATCCAAGTTCCTAGGAAGACAAAATGACAAAAAAGAACTAGGTACACAAAAAAGCAAATAGCAGGCAATTTGAGGAAAGGAAGAGAGTTCTACTAATTCTGAGCCTTGAATAAACTAAAAGGATTCTGATATGCAGAGGTTAAGAGAGCACTGTAGCTCATGAATCTATGGAGAGAAATCTTTGCAATGTAATGGCAACAGGCAGTGAAATGCCTTCTTTAGGGAATAACTAATAGGTCAGTTTGCCTAGGATGCACAGAGAGTGAAGAGGAGAAATATGAAACAATATGGAAAAGTAGATGTATGTTTTTATGCCTAGCCACATTATACTGACTTTGCCTTTTACTTTTGCTCAAACTGGTTGCCCCACTGTGGCCTGCTGCACTACTTTCTTTTTTTTTTTTTTTTTGAGAAAAGAAATTAGTCTTTATTAACAAATATATACAATCTCCTCCATGCAGTTGTTTGGTTACTTGGTTTTTAAAAGTTTAGCACTGGTTGTATTTAACCCACTGTAATGCCACACAAATAACTACATACACGAATAAAAATCCCACCTGTGATTTCTGGTCCATTTGCGCTCATTTATCTGGAAAAGAAACCTAAGATATGATACATTAAAGTCCTTCGTCTTTTCATGCCAGGATTTCAAACTCTTATAGCTAAATAACAGTTTCTGCTTCTCATGGCTCGTGAGGAAGGGATAACTAGACATACTAGAATTTGAAAGACAGTGCTGTTTTAGAAGAACTTAAAAGTAAACTATTTTCCTCTTTCTTGATAGGAATCCACTGTCCATATGAACTCTGGCTTTTCTCATCTTCTTTAAGGGATCCTGCAGTCTCTTTAGCTGTATTTGCTACAGAGTTACCAGAGCTGAAAGGTAGGGTTCTCTGCTGGGAAGAACTTTCATTTGAGGTTTTAATTACACCCTCATTTAATCTTCCTGACAGCTCAACAAGTTTTGTAGCATCACCCTGAATTTGTTTTCCATAGTTTGTGTCTTTAGATTGTGGACCAGTTCTGATACTAGCTGGCAAGTCAATATTGGCTGTTCCTAAAGCTTTGGCTGCATTTGCCTTTGCTATTTCTAAAAGTTCCATCCTATTTTTCTCACTTAAACGCAGAGGCGTCCGGCTGCGGGATCTGGACCGAGACCTGTACCTCCAGCTCCTGTTGGCCTCTGGATACACTGTCCGTCCAAAGCCATAGTACCTTCGCCCCCGGGATCCCACATAAGCTCTCTGGTAATACGACCGTCTATGGGACCTGGATCTGCTGCGTGACCTGCCCCGTGAAGGGGATCGGTAATACCTCTGGTAGGCCCGATGTCGGGGCCTCTCTCGGTACCTGTGGCTGCGGGACCTCGAGCGGCTCCGGGAATAGGAACGTGAGTAGCGGCGGTACTTCCGCTGGTGGTGCCAGCGGGACTGGGAACGAGACCTGCTCCTCCGAGACCTACTGCGACTGCGACTACGGGATGATGAGCGGGAGGAATGGCTCAAGGCAGACCGAGAACTCACAGAGGATGATGTGCTGCGTGACCTTGAGGAAAGCCGGCTGGAGTGGCCTGTCCTGGAGCCTGAGGGGGAGTCTTTTCCCTGGGGAGAGCCGGGCCACATGTCATTCACGTAGCTCGTCATGGCCCTCAGTGGTGTGTAAGAACAGGGACCCCGGGTCTTCTCCTCTTGTCCACCGAGAAGCAGCTCGGAAGTTTCACCTTCCGCACTCAACCGTCGTCTCCGCCTTCTGAAAGCACTGTCCCCAGGAGCCACCGGAAGCAGCCTGTCTCTGCTGCACTACTTTCTAAGAAAATGTCTGTCACCACAGTGTTCATGGCTGTGCCCATCATGACACGTGTTTCATTAATTCACAAATTGTTCTACCTTTTACTGCCTTTCTTATGCTTATATTCCCTTCATGGTTTATCTTATATTCTTCATCCTCTACTATGGCACTATCAAGTGCTCCAACCCAAACTTATCACTTCCTTCTTTGAATTTTAGTGCCGGGGATATAGGCAATAGCTCTTGAATGTTTGTTGAGCTAGGACCAAAAGACCTGTGGTCAGAAAGAAATCATAGTACAAGAAAGACCTTACAGAGGGAGCCCAGACCCATTCTGGTCAGGGCCCAGAAACCAATGATCAAAGTTGTATGGGGATAGAACAAGATGAGAAAGAAAGGCTGCAGGTTATACAGAATAGAGTTGGACCATCAGTCAGCACCAGGTGGGTAAGTAAGAATCAGGATTAGCATAATAGGTGCATCAGAAGCCAATTGGACAGAGAAAAACTAGGGCATAAATGCCAGAGACTAAAACAAGAGGGTGGGAGAGTTACGGTCTAGGCAAATAATCAGAAGTCAGAGGATCTAGAGTGTCTGTAGGATGAGGGCAAATTAAGCAGGAGAGATGTAAGATGCCAGTAATGAGAAAGGACTTTCTTAAGTGAAGCAACTTTTCTATCCCAGGCTCAGGGATTTCATCTGTTCATTATAGTGGAGACAGGAACTCATTCCAATATGGGTAGTTCAGGCTGAGTAGGTAATTGGGAACACCTGCTTGAGGCAGGGTGCATATGAACAGAGACAAGTTGCAGTTCCCGGTTGGCAAATCCTGCCACTCATATAGTCAGGATGGACTGATTCTATCCATAATTTGAATTAGTGGGCACCTTTGTGGTGTGATTTTGGGGGTGACAGGAAATGGCTTCTGTCCAAATTTCTACCTCACTGCTTAAAATTAATTATTTAAAGCAGGGGTAACCTCTTTCACTAACCAGTTAGAGATAAGGATTAGAATGAAAGTACCCCTGAGAGATGAATCCCAGTGACTTAGATTCATACTAACATAAATGACTGATAGCATTATCTTATTTAACAACAAGCTTTGAAAGGACAGGAAAGAAAAAAAAAGAAGTGCATCAGAAACTAAGGATGGGAGGAATGAGGGGTAGTGGAGTGAAAAGGAACAGAGGTGGAAATCTATGGATGCTAAAGACAAATTTCAAAAATTACATTTTTACTGAGTGTCTCTCTAGGCTATAATCTCTTCTTCACTTATCTCAGTGATTGTTCAAACATTTCTCATCTCTTCTCAAGCTTTCTCTAGCACCATATCCCTGCAGGCTCTTAGCTGAGGACCTTGCTTCAGATTTCACCAAAACATTAATACTATTCAATAAGATCTCCTTTTTTCCTTATTCTCTTCAACTCACATCATCTGACATCATTCCCACTATCTCCTCCTTTATTTCAGTCTGATGATCAAGTAGATCTTCTCCTTGCACTCCCAGCCCCCAACCCTGTCTTTTCCAGCAGTTTGCTTCCATTATCACTCCTTTCTAACCATCAATCTCCCACTATTTTCTGTCATCTTCCCTGCTATCTACAAGCATAACTATGTGACTCCTAGCTTAAAAAAACAAACACCCCCACCCCAATCACTTGGTCATTCTATCCTGTGAGCTATTGTTCTACATTCTTCTTCCCCTTATCAGTTAAATTCGAAAAATAAAGCCATCTGTACTTGGTGCCTCCACATCTTCTCCTCTCACTTTCTTCTAAATCTTTTATAATCTGGTTAGTATCTCATCATCATACCGAAACTGCAAAGTTACCAAGGATCTCTCTCCCTTTTTTATTCTTTTAAAATGTAGTTTTCAATGAAAAAGAAATTACTTTCTCACCAATCCACCTACACCTCATTGGGAAAAATGAAAAAAAAAAACAAACAAACCAATATCTTTGTAGTAAATACACATAATCAAGCAAAATAAGCCCTCCATTTGGCAGGTCAAAAAATCTGTCTTATTCTGCAGTTTTTTAAAAAATATTTGTTTGTTTTGTCTTCTTTGTCATGAGGTGTGCAGCATTCTTCATTATCAGTCTTTTTTCATTGTTTTATTAAAAGCTAGTAACTGGGCTCAATTCCCATCTTGGACAAATATAGCTTAAATTCTTAATGGTGTAGGCAACTTTCCAAGACTAAAAATGACAGGAAAGGCACTCACCCACATTGGTAGTCAGAGTTTTCTCCCTGGGAAGTTCTTTATAACAATGAAATATTATAGAGAGTAGACAATGTAGATCTAGTCTCTCTACATAAAATAAAAGCTAGCTTGCCATATGCATTACTGTCTTTAATACCTCTTTGAAGCCACCCCGATACCCAGATTTGGTGAAATCTAGACAAGAGATGGGCAGCATTCTTCATTCTCAGTCTTCTGGAATTAAAAATTTCCAAGCTGTTCGCCTATTTCTATGTTAGACCTTTGTGTAACTGCATAGAACTGAAAAAATAAGAGGATGCCCATCACTGATTTTTTAACTACTAAATATAATGACCTCTCCTCAGTTCTTATCCTTCTTGACCTCTCTGTAGCATTGGATACTGATGATCCTCTTCTCTCCCTCATACTCTCTTCTCTCTAATTTTTTTTGTATGTGTGATTCTCCTCTTAACTGTATGACTACCTCTTCTTCTCTTTTGATGGATCTTCAAGTCTTCTTTCCTAAATCTTCATTCCTGCCATACTCATTCACTGGAAGAGTCACCTAAGGCTCCATCCTGGGGCCTCTCATCTGTATGCTTTCTCACTTGGACATTTCATAGGCTCTCAGGAATTTAATTATCATTTCTATGCAAATGATTCCCAGGCCTATATATTCAGCCCTAGTCTCCCTTGTGAGTGCCAGTCACATATCACCAATTGCTTATTGTACACTTTGAGCTGGATATCTGAGAGTCATCTCAAATTCACTATCTAAAAAACAGAACTCATATTCCCCCCCAAAAAAACCTCTCCCCTTCTACAGGCCATGGAAGAGCTCAAAAAGGATTTTGGAAATCAAGTAAGAGACTGAGAGGAAAAATTTGGAAGAGAAATGAGAGTGATGCAAGAAAATCAAGAAATATGAGCCAATAGCTTGGTAAAGGAGACACAGAAAATACTGAAGAAAATAAGACCTTAAAAAACAGAATAGGTCAAAAGGTAAAAGAGGTACAAAAAATCTAATGAGGAGAAGAATGCCTTAAAAAGCAACATTGGTCAAATAGAAAAAGGGGCAAAAAATTCACTGAAGAAAAACTCCTTAAAAAGAATTGGCCAAATGGAAAAGCAGGTACAAAAGCTCACTGAAGAAAATAATTCCTTAAAAATTAGAACTGAGCAAATGGAAGCTAATGACTTTATGAAAAATCAAGAAAAAAAACTAAATGAAAAGGATGAAAAAATAGAAGACTGAAATATCTCATTGGAAAAAAATGGACCTGGAAAATAGAACAGGAGAGTTAACTTAAAAATTATTGGACTACCTAAAAGTCATGATAATAAGAACGTAGACATCACCTTTCAAGAAATTATCCAAGAAAACTGCCCTGATATTCTAGAACCAGATGGTAAAATTGAAATTGAAAGAATTCACCAATCACCTCCTGAAAGAGATCCCAAAATGAAAATTCCACCAGATCAGGGAGAAAATATTTCAAGCAGCCAGACAAAAAACAATTTAAGTATCATGGAGCCATGGTCAGGATAACATAAGATTCAGCAGTTTCTACATTAAAGTACTGGAGGGTTTGGAATATGATATTCTAGAGGGAAAAGGAGCTAAGTTTACAACCCAAGATTCATCTACCAAACAAAAGTGAATATAATCCTTCAGGAAAAAAAAATAGGCATTTAGTGAAATAGAGGACTTTCAAACATTCTAGATGAAAAGACTATAACTGAATAAAAAGTTTGATTTTCAAATACAAGACTCAAGGGAAGCATAAAAAGGTAAACAGAAAGGGAAATCATAAGGAACTTAATAAGGTTTAACTATTTACATTCCTACATGGAAGGTGCTACTTACAACTCATAAGAACGTTTTCATTATTAGGGCAGTTAGAAGGAATACATACACACATATGTCTATATATATATATATATATAGACAGAGGACACAACTGTGAGTTGAATATTAAGGGATGATATAAAAACTAAAATTAATGGGTGTGAAAAAGGAAGGTATTGGGAGAAAGGGAAAGGAAGAGGTAGAATGGGGTAAATTATATTACATAAAAGAAGCAAGAAAGAGCTTTTATAGTAGAGTGGAAGTTGGGGGCTGTGAGAAGCAGTGAGTGAACTTTACTCTCATCAGAACTGGCTCAAAGAGGATATAAAATACACATTCAATTGGGTATTGAAATCTGTCTTATCCTACAGGAAAGTAACAGGAGAAGGGAATAAAAAAAGGAGTGGTGATAGAAGGGAGGGCAGATTGGGGGAGGAGGTAGTCAGTTTTGAAGAAGGACAGGATGAAAGGAGAGAGAGAATAGAATAAATGGGGGGATAGGATGGATGGAAATACAGTTAGCAATAGTAGCTATAAAAATAGAAGCAAGTTTTTCTGATTAAGGCCTCGTTTCTCAAACATATAGATAATTGAGTCAAATTTATAAAAATAAGACCCATTGCACAATTGGTAAATGATCAGAAGATATGAACGGTTTTTAGATGAAGTAATCAAAATGATCTACAACCAGATGAAAAAATTCTCTAACTCACTATTGATTGGAGAAATGCAATTAAAACAATTCTGATGTACTACCACATGCCTATTAGGCCGGCTAATAGAACAGAACAGAAAAACAACAAATAGTACAGGGAATGTGGGGAAAAATGAGACATTAATGCACCATTGGTGGAGTTGTGAACTGATTCAACCATTCTGTAGAGTGATTTGGAACTATGTCCGAAGGGCTATAAAACCTTGTATACATTTTCTAGCAATACCACTACTAGATTTATATCCCAACAGATAAAAAACCCAAAAGGAAAAGGAACTGTATGTACAATTTTTTTGGTGGTAAAGAATTGAAAATTGAGGGGGATGCCCATCAATTGGGGAATGGCTGAATAAGTTGTGGTATGTGATTTTGATGGAATACTATTGTGCTATAAAAAATAATGAACATGATGCTCTCATAAAAAACTGGAAAGATTTACATAAGCTGAAGCAAAGTGAAACATATTTTGTACAAAGTAACAATATTGTAAGATGATCACCTGTGAATGACTTAGGTATTCTCAGCAATACATCAGTCCAAGACAACTATGAAGGACTTATGATGAAAAATGCTATCCATCCCCAGACAAAGAACTGATGGTCTCTGAATATAGATTGAAGCATACTTTTTTTTAGCTTTTTTTTCTTGAATTTTCCCCCTGGTTTATGTTTTCTTTCACAACATGATTAATATGCGAATGTTTTGTATGACTATACATGTATAATCCATAATGAATTGCTTGCTTTCTTAATGAGGGGCTGTGGGGAAGGAGAAAGGGATAGAATTTGAAACTCAAAGATTTAAACATTATTGCTAAAATTGTTATTACATGTAACTGGGGGAAATCAAAATACTAAGAACAGTGAAAAAAGGAGGAATGAAGAATGACTCACCTAGATCTGTCCTCAAAATGTACACCCCAGAAAAATTCATCAATGGAAAAGGGGCTAAAATGGACTAGAAGAGGTAAAGGGATGTCGCAAGCTGAGAAGGTACCAGGAACTGAGGGAAATTAGCTTCCAAGGTGAGAGCTTCATTATGGAATGGTGAAGTCTTGACAGTAAGAAGCAGAACTGGTAGAAGACTAAAGTTAGGGAGACCAAAGACAAAGCTTTAGTGTTTGAGGTGAGAGGTGATAAGATCAAGAAGAAGAATAGAAAGTGTGTTAATAGGAAAGAAAATGAAATATTTGAGAGATGTTGAAAATATAGGTAAATAATGCTTCGAAACTGATTCGCTATTAGGATTGAATAAGAGGGAAGATTTAAGGATAACTTTAAAGTTAACTATGAATAGTATAGTATAGGAGAAGTATAGTACAATAGAAGGATAGTATAATAGAAGGATAGTAGTACTATCAACAGAAATAGTAAAGTTTGGAAGAGGGGGGAGTCTGTGTCAGAGATGATGAATTCTCTGGATCATGTTAAATTTTAGATGCTTATGTAATATCTAGGTAGAGAAATGGATATATGATGATGATGTGTGTGTATACACACACATCATTATATGTATGTGTGTGTATATATATATATATGTACACACATATATAGATGGATACATAGTAGATATATGTATAGGTATAGATAGCTCTATCTATCTATCTATCTATCTATCTATCTATCTATCTATCTATCTTCTATCTATCCTTATATATAGTCATTATCCTTTGTTCTTGAAGAGTACCAAAATGGCATCACTATGTTGGGGCCAAGGTATAGTGTTTCTGACTGGCTGAGCAGACCAATATGAGCTCAGAAGGCTCTACCATTGGTTGGACACAAAAAATCTACATGAAAATTTGGAGTGGAGATATCTCTAAATTAGCAAATTTCATAACACTTTGGAACACTGCAATTCTGATTTGTTCATAGAGCACATCACATTCTTTGATATGGGCATGTCATGCTGGATAGTCCTGTGCTAATGTCTTTCATGTCCCACAATTGATTCCAAAGTTCTTCAGAGAGACCTTGAGAGTGTTCTTGTATTACTTCTGACCCTCATGTGAGGTGAGTGCTTGTCTTGTGTAAGTTCTCCATAAAATAATCGTTTAGGCAAATGTACTTTTGGCATTTAAACAATATGATCAGCCCATCAGAGTGGTGCTCTCTGTAGTAGGGTTTGAATGCTTGACAATTCAGCTGGAGAACCTCAGTGTCTAGTACCTTATCTTTTTTTTTTTTTTAGGGCAATTGGGGTTAAGTAACTTGCCCAAGGTCACACGGCTAGGTTTTTGTTTGTGTGTGTTAAGTGTCTGAGGCCGGATCCGAATTCAGGTCCTTCTGACTCCAGGGCCGGCGCTCTACTCACTGCGACACCTAGCCGCCCCTCTAGTACCTTATCTTGCAAGGTAATCTTCAGAATCTTCCCAAGACAATCCAAATGGAAATGATTTGATTTTCTGGCATGGCACTGGTACAATGTCCGGGTTTTACAGGCATGCAACAATGAGGTCAGCACAATGGCTCTGTAGACTTTCAGTTTGGTAGTCAGTCTAATACCTATTCTCTCTCACACTTTCCTTTGTATCCTTCCATACACTGAGCTATCAATGAGTGTATTAACTTCATCGTCTATGTGTACATTTCTGGAAAGTAAGTGAACTTATTTTCATGCCAAGGTAAGTGAACTTATCCACAGGATTTATAATTTCTTTATTTGCTGTCACTGATGGTTCTACATAAAGATGGTGTGGAACTGATTGGTGGAGAATCTCTATTTTCTTTGTATTATTAGTCCAAATTAGCACAAGCAGGAGAGAATTGATCCATATTTTGTTGCATCTCAGCTTTAGAGGCTGCATTGAATGCACAATCATCCAGGAACAAAAAGTCACACACCCATACCCCCTCCACTTCAGTCTTGGCTTGTAGCCTTTTCAAGTTAAATAATTTACCATCAATGCAGTAACTGACCTCTATGCTGTTTTTGTATTCATTGAAGGCATTTGACAACATCATAGAAAATAACATGCTAAAAAGCCTTGGGGCAAGCACACAGTCCTGCTTCACTCTATTGGTGACTGGGAAAAGTGCAAGAACATTATTAATTATCCAGAACTTGGGCAAGCATGCCATCAAGATACTGATATTTAATACTGATGAACTTCTCCAAGCAACCAAATTTTGCCATAATTTTCCATTAGCCCTCATGACTGACAATATCAAAAACCTTCATTAGATTAATGAAAATTGTGTACAGAACTCTGTTCTGTTCCTCTAGTTGTTGAGCAACAAACACTGCACCAACCATTCCTCAGTCCTTTCCAAAGTCATACTGGCTCTCAGATAGATGACTATCTTCCAGGTGAAGGGTTAGCCTGTTTAGGAGGATTTTAGAAAGAATTTCACCAGTTATGACTAAGAGAGAGACACCGCCCCCCCCTGCACTCCTCTGTGTTTGTCAAAGCACAAAATATTTTCCTTTCCTTTATAGACATAGACAATGAAGGCATCCCTGAACTCCTGGGAGATAACCTCTTCTTGCCACCATATAACATAGAAAATTTTCATCAATTTTTGAATGAGTAGCAGATTCACCTGCCTGGATTATGTCAGCTGCAGTAGAATTAATATCAGGCACTTTGCCACATGAGAGGAGCCCAAAGGCATTCAAAACCTTTTCTTCATTTGGAAGTTTGACTAGAGAAGCATTGACTTCAACCTGAGGTATACAGTCAATGGCTTCAGCATTGATTGATGATGACCTGTTAAGAATATTATGGAAGTGTTCAGCCCATCTCTCCAAGATGGTGTCATCATTAATCAATGTGACTCCATCAGCAATGAGTAGTTGAGATTTGTCATGGGTCTTTTGCTTAAAACAGCCTTCAGGGCATCATAAAAATGCTTTGGATTGTTACTGTCAGTGTAAAACTTAATTTCATCTGCCTTCTTAGTGAGCCAAGAATCCTGCATCTCTCTAAGCTTTTGCTTGCATTTTACTTTTGATGGAGCTAAATGCTGCCTTCTTAGAGATGGATGAGCTGGCAAATCCTGTAGAGTTCTCATTTTTTGTTTAGTAGCTTCTGAATTTCTCCATCATTTTCATCAAACTAGTCTTGATGTTTGTGAGTGTTCTGACCCAGGTGAGTAAATATGGTGCTGTACACTAAATCTCTGAAAGCTGTCCAGTCCTTTCCTGCTTCACTGTTGTCTACCATGTTATGGCTCAACTTTTCTTACAAGTTAGGAACAAACTGTTCATACTCAGAAAAGCACTCTAATCTGTTGAAGTTAAGTATTCTGTTAGTCATCTTGCCTTGGGGTTTCCACTTTTGTTGAATGCAAATGTTTAACTTTTAGTGGATAAGTCTATGATTGGTCCAGCACTCTGTTCTACACATCACCTTTGTTATTCTCACATCCTGTCTGTCTCTTCTTCTTACAAATGACATAATCTATTAAATGTCAATATTTCCTTCAAACTTGCATCCACAAAGTTTTATTAAGTTTAGGTAGATAGAAGATAGTGTTGGTGATGAGAATGTCATAAGATGCACAAGTCTTCAGTAGCAAGTGATTGTTGCTGTTGTTCTTGCTGTTTCTGACTTTATTCATCCCAAGGACTCCATGCTATGTCTGATAGTCTATACTAATTTAAATTAAAGCACCTAGAATTATAAACTTTCAGCACATTGATGATGAGGGTCTCTAGGTCTTCATAAAATCTTTCTTTGACGAAGATTTTTCATGGTGAAAATATATGCATTGATAATTGTGGTGTGGCACTTTTCTGTAAAGGGTGATCACATTCTTATGAGTCTGTCATTCACTCCTTTTGGGAGGCATGTGAGCTTGTTGACTAAATTAATTTTGATTGCAAAACTTGTGGTACTTTCCATTACTGTGATGGATCCAGAAAATTGTATATCTAGCTCTGACTTTGGCAAATTTGTCTCCATTTGCCAGTCTAGTTTCACTTAGGGTTGTTATTTGGATGTGATACCTGCTGGGCTCTTTTGCAACAAGAGTTATTTGTCTTTTAGGGCTACTGGATTTTTTTGTTGACCATAAGCATGCATACATTTCATGTACCAATGGTGAGTGAAATCGTCTTTGCAAAAGTTTTATATATACATATTTATATATTTTTTGGTATGTTTTGACTGTAGGTTGGGATCCTCACTTGCCTTGGTAGGCAGTCCAGGGTTGGGTGAAGCAGATAATGTTAAGGTCACATTTTCTAATCCTGTCCTCACACCAGGAAGTAAGCAGTGTAGTCCTTAATAAGGGCTGCTCAAATACATAGGGGGTGGTTGAAAACCACTGCTGCTTTAGACCTGTGAGAAGACAACCCTATGGCCTGGGCCACCTATGTGTAGAGTTGTGACTACAACCCCTAGAGTATCTGTTCCTGCTACTTTGTCACATGCCTGTCACCACAGGACTTTGAGGTAGGTAAAAATGGCAAAATAGTAAGAACGATGTCCTTTGGTTTGCATATTAATTGGATTTAAGTGAGGCAGAGTTGTGTGAAGTCATTGGCCTCATTCTCTTTTCCAGGTCACCAAATTCCAGTGGTAAGACAAAGGTTAAGACAACTGGAAATGACTCAGAACGCAGTGGGTGACCTTGGTATCTTCAATATCTAACCAAGTTCTAAGCACTCCACAGCTCCTGCTTCCTTTGCCTTCATGGCTGTTGGAACAAATTATTCTCATCTCTCCATTCCACCAAGGGAAGTCTTCACCTGCTTGGGGTAGACATCCCCTTAACTCACCATACAAACACACACATATGTACTCATATGGCATACATATATACATCTATGCTTATCTACACATAGTACCCACATATATACAATACATGTATATACATACATATACCATACACACATATGTGTATATATCCATATATGTGTATACATATGTGTGTATACTGTCATGATAAAATTTCAACAAAGAGAAATTGTGGCACAAGTATGATTAATTAATTAATTTATTTATTAGCAAGGCAAGTAATTGCCAATAAATTGTATCCAAAGCTCCTCAATAGTCAGAGATAAATTTGACAGTCAGAATGGCTTTTTAAAATATAGTTGTAAAATGTAGTCTAGTGATGCAAACTAAACTAAGACTATGATTGGTCATAAATAGATGAAGATGGGCTTTGCTTGGCTTGACTCAGAGGTGGGATTTCCATAACCCAGTGTAACAAGGAAAAACAGCCAACACACATTCTCTGAAAAGTGTTGGTGCACAAATATCTTATGATCCGGTTGATTTGTCTTTTCTTTCCTCCTCCTCACTTTCAAAAATCTACAAATTTTAAGTGTTTGTGGTCTGGCTGTCACTCACAGGAATAGAGAAGTTAAACTCTTATGAACTTTATAAGTTCTTAAACTCTTATAAACTCTATAAGTATTGGTACACTGACTGGATACAATTCTCAAACCTTGGGCAAGTCACTTAACCCTAATTGCCCTGCCTTCCCCCCTCCAAAAAAGCAAAAAAAAAGTCATACACACACACACACACACACACACACACACATATATATATGCATATATGTGTGTACATGTGTGTATATATGTATATATACAGAGAGAGAGCAAGGAGGGGGAGAGTAACTGGATGTATCATGAGTAAAATGAATTAGAAAAGTACAAGATATAAAGCAAGAAGCACAATAGTTTTGAGTTAAATATTAATGTGAGACACAAATACTTTAACATCAAATAAAGGGTATTATGGAAAAAACGTTTTCAGGGGTCATTTGAAATATTTAGCAAGATTTGATAAAAACTTTTCTGCCATCCTTGAAGAGGACTTCAGTCCAAGGAAAAGATAAAGGAAAAAGGACTGGATTCACCTCTGGCAGAAAGAATATGGCTGGTCTGGTCTTGGATTTGGGAATTCTGTTGCCCAGTGGTGCTTTATAAGTTTTTCCAAATCATTCATCTTCTACTCTCTGCCATTTGAAACTTGGCAGAAACTCCTTTGTTACACTGGAATGAACTTGGAGGATACACCCCCCCCCCCAACAAAAATTCATCTCAAATTTCAAACAAAGGAACATAACTTAGGCAAGGGAGGGGAGAAGGAGATGGGGTGGTCATTTGGGAGTTTAGAATTGAAGTTTTAAATGTAGTAGTTGAATGACAGGCTTTCCAGGTACCTTTTCCCTTTTTTATCATGCCCTTGGGATAAAAATCATAGGAGTATAGCATAGAGAGCTAGAAATGTCTTCAGAGATCATCCAGATTAATGCTTTCATTTTATAGATAAAGAATTTGAGGTCTAGAGAAGTTTGTTGACTTGCCTGAGGTCAAACAAGTAGCAAGTAGCAGAAATTTGATACAAATCTAGGTTATCAGATGCCAAATCAATTTAGTTTCCACTTTCTCCCAAAGATTTTATCATTCTGGAGTCTTTTTCTACAAAGTCTTAGTAGGGGAATGAATGCAGTTAATTTCAGTAACTTTCAGTCTTTCACCTGCAATATCCTCTCCCAATTATTAAAGTGTCCAGTCAAAGCCAGTTAGATCCTCATCTCTCCAGGGCTAACTGTAATGTTCACATTGAAAACATTTTCCCCCTGTCTACTTCACTGCCTTGTGATTTTGCACAGCTGTTAACAGTGTTAGCTCTTTCTACATGATGCCAAAACAGCTTGTCAATCCAGTGAAAAACCAACATAATTATGTGAGAAAATTAGTCACTTCTTTTGGTTTTCAATAGAAGAACCTGGTTGATTGATTTTTTTATAAGTTTCCAAGCCCTGGTTTTGGACTATTATGGGCAC
Source organism: Gymnobelideus leadbeateri (assembly GCA_011680675.1). Taxonomy (NCBI): domain Eukaryota; kingdom Metazoa; phylum Chordata; class Mammalia; order Diprotodontia; family Petauridae; genus Gymnobelideus; species Gymnobelideus leadbeateri. The sequence goes on from WOXC01003169.1 coordinate 345,913, forward strand.
AACTGCTTATTTTTATTACTGGTGGGAGAATTAACCCCATGCACGACCTGTAAGCTTGACCTATTATGGTTCTTAGATGAGGAACAGAAAGAAAGAAATAATTCTTGAGAAAGACAACCTCCCAAAATAATTCCTATAGTTAATCCTTATTCTCAGCTTTGTCAACAGTTGTATGTCTGTGTTCATCCTGTGCCCGTCCCCTTTTTTTCTTTTCTTTTTCCACACAGAGCTATGAGGTACAGAGGAAATGCCAGTGTAGATAAATGATAAGAGACTGAACTTGATTTAACAGACACTCACCAGTGGTTTTCTCCTATGGCATCTCTAGGTGAAATCTAGGATCTAGGACCTAGAAGACTGCCCAGAGTTTCCCAGTCTAGGATGGATAGAAGGCAGCTTCCAAATTTGCCTTGTACCATGACTGTCATCCTTCAAATCAGTCCTCTTTCCCACACATAGCCTCACTGCTCCTGTCCATGACATTCTCAATTTACTCTTCCTGACTCACAGTATACCCTCCCGAGTCCTAACCAGCTAACAGCATGCTTTATATACCCAGAGGTTTGTATTTATAGCTATACTTCTAATAGGAAATCATGATTTCTAAATAGGCTAGGAGGTATTCAGCAGTTATGAGCAACTGTGTGCACTCACTGTCTTCTCCCCTCCCCAAGTGTTTGCCTTTTGTGGGTGTTCTTAAATTCCGCAACCAAAATCCTTTCTCCATTTTCCTTATATTACCTGTAACCACGCTGACAGTTCACACATGTTCTAGGTATGCTTGGCTGAATGTGACATAAAATGTACGGGCATTTTACTGAATGGAATTCTGAAGGGACAGTCTGATTAGCTTATGACAATTGTTCTGGTAATGAAGAAAGATTAAATGCCATCTTTAGGAGCTGGACTCGTTGACCTCTCATGTTGCTTTCAAACTCTGAGATTCCATAACACTAAAATGCAGTCAATCAATTTTGGATAAAATTGAAGCAATTCACAAATAGAGGATCCTAAAGACAAAGAAGGAATTCCAGGAACATGCACTTCTGAATTTAGAAGATTATCAACACTGATTTATAATCTTGACACTTCCTTTATCACCTTTGGCTTAAGAACAATGGAGGTATATTGAACCTGGATCCCTGAGTGTCAGGAAAATTTTGATCTTTTAAAACTCCATGTGTTAGGAACACCATCCTGAATACTTACAGTTACTCAAAGAATCATCGTTGCCATAGATGCTTCAAACCTTAGCCTGGATTGGTTTTGCTGCATAGGACAAAGTAGAAAGACACACTAATCACCCTTCAGAAAACTGGTATTCAAAGGAAGAAATATAATATAAAAACAAATAAAAAGAAAAGCTAGCTATTTCTGGGATATTTGATAAATTATGACACAATTTATAAAGCCAGTATTTTACTCTTTTCAAAGATCCTATAACCTTGGGCTACTTGAGTGTCATAAAGTATTGATTTCCAAACTGCTAACATATACATGGATACTACAGGAACCAGGAAAAAATACCACAAAAGGAACACAATCTTGCCATGGCTGATGTTATCCTCTTCTAGAGCTACCAAAAAACTGAACCCACAGACTCAGTCTTCTTTTTTTTTTTTTTTTGTATAAAGAACCATAATTCGAGAGGGGAGCTACACCATAGGAACTGACCTGTTTAGTGATAATGAATGTCATCTAAACTCTTATCTATGTAATGCAGATCTCCTTTCCCCTTATGCTCTCCAGCATCACACTTAACCTGATGTCCCAAGATCTCTTTTGCCCCCAGTGAGTGGTATGCCAGGCCTTCCCCCTAAATGAAATATTTTTCATAATAATGCTTGCCTTAGATACCTTTTGGGGTTCCTGTTTTGTGTGTACAACTTCCTACTTGTCCTACTGATTATTATTTCTAGAGAGGGTCTAAATTCAAACCCTTTGATGGAAAAAGGGAGGAGTATAGCTTATAGAAAAAAACAGGGCATGAAAAAGAGGGTACAAGGAGACCTTTCTCTGTGGAAGTGGATTTTTGGGGGGCTTGGGGGCTAGACCCAGGGCTGATACAATTCTTGTTGGGAACTTAGGGAGACCAAATAAATTGACAAAAAGAATAAGATAGAGATTGAAATCCTTCAATCTACTCAAAAGTCAAGGGTATCATCTACTATGTTTCTGCTGAATTTCAATTCCTGTAACTTTGTACTTTCCCAATTTACTCCACCTTTTGTCTGCTCTCCTATACCCTTCTCTAGTAAAAATTCTTAGAAAACATAAAAAAGGATGGTATGCTTAATTAAAACACCACAGGAGAGGAACCTAACAATCAGGTATTATGTTCTCCATGGGCAGTGAGCTAAGATAGACCTTTTTTTTTTTTTTTAAAGCCAGAAGCAATCAGTGTTATAACTGGGGGTGGGGGAGAGGGATGGAGAGAGAGAGAGAGAGAGAGAGAGAGAGAGAGAGAGAGAGAGAGAGAGAGAGAGAGAGAGAGAGAGAGAGAAACTTATCTCTGAGCCCTGAGAGTAGTTTTCTCAATTTTTAGTAACTGGACTTTTTTCTGACGGGGCAGGGTGGTAGAAAAAGAACGGACTAGGAATCACAAATCTGGAATCTAGTTCTATTTCTGTTGCTACCTAGCTAGCTTTTAATAATTTGATTTGAGGTTCCAGGTACTTATTAATTTCCTTCTGTTTGCAGAATTCTGTGCGTGATGTTGAAGAAAATGCAAAGGTTTTATAAAGCAGGTTCTTTTTCTCTTCGATCTTAGAGTCCAATAAGGAGAATTTATTTCCCTTTTCTATGCCTCAGTTTGCTCATCTTTTAAATCAAAATATTGAGCTCTTCAATCTCTAAAATTCCTTTCTGGCAAAATCTTTCATGTTTCTATGGTTGTTTATTATTAGACTAACAGCTCTGCTTTTTTGATTTCTTGTTTACAAGGGTAATAAGCTGAAAAATGTAGCACAGACAAAAAAGGTATCAGAAAATGTTAGATTTTGCAGAATTTTTTGACAGCGTGGCAATAACTCTTACAGTTGCTTTGACTTACAGAGCATTTTAATTGCTCCTTTCTATAGTTTTACCTCCATTTTATCTAGGCTGCCAGTAGCATCAATCAATCAACCAGCTAACATGTACCCTCTTTTTCATGCCCTATTTTTTCTATAAGCCATATTCTTCCCTTTTTCGATCAAAAGGCTTGAATTTAGACCCTCCCTAGAAAGAATAATCAGGGGCGGCTAGGTGGTGCAGTGAGTAGAGCGCCAGCCCTGGAGTCAAAAGGACCTGAGTTCGGAGCCAGCCTCAGACACTTAACCCACACAAACAAAAAAAACCTAGCTGTGTGACCTTGGGCAAGTTACTTAACCCCAATTTCCCTAAAAAAGGGGCGGCTAGGTGGCGCAGTGAGTAAGAGCGCCAGCCTCGGAGTTGGGATGACCCGAGATCAAGTCCGGCCTCAGAAAATGAGCACCCACACATAAATAATGACTAGCCGTATAACCTTGAGCAAGTTACTTAACCCCAATTGCTTAAAAAAAAAAAAAGAAGAATCAATAGGACAAGTAGGAAGCTGTATAAGAAAACAAGAACCACAAAAGGTATCTGAAGCAAGCGTTATTATGAATGAATCTTTAATTTGGGGAGGAGGCCTGGAATATCACTCACTGCTATATGTATGTATATACATATGTATATATATGTGTGTATATATATATATATATATACACACACACATACATATATATGTATGTGTATGTGTCTGAGTATATGTATATGCATATGTATATATTTAACCTCAGCATATAGCAGTTCTCAACACTCTATTGTCAGATATATTTTCCCAATGCGCAGATATGATCACGTCATTCTATTCCTCAAAAGCCTTTGACTACTCCCATTGCTTTACCAAATAAAATTCAACCTCCTTAGCATGGCATTCATAACCTGCCACTAGCTACCTTTTCTGGATTCTATTTTTTTTCATGAATTATAAGCTCCAGTTTTATGTTATCTAACTTTGTCCTTTGCTTTTCTGTATCTTTGGCTTTTCCCATAACATTTCTCATACCTAGAACAGTTCAAATTTATGTAATACTTTACAGGTAGCAAAATGCTTTTCTTCCAACTATCAGTGGGGGAAAAAAGATTATGCATTAACTGTTAGCTCCATTTTATAGATAAGAAAACTGAGGCTCAGGTAGGGGAAGTGAACAGTTCATGATTACACAGTTAATGAGATTAGGAGTTGGGTCATAAATCCGAGTATTCTTTATGCTAAATTCAGGTGGAGGCTTCCTTCTTTCATCTTCCCTTTTCCCCTCCCTTTTTCCCTCCCTCCCTTCATTCCTTCCTTTGTTCCTTCCTTCCCTTCCTCCCTCCCTTCTTCATTCTCTCCTTTCTTCATTCCTTTCTTCTTCCATCCCTTCCTTCTTTCTTTTTTAGTTCCTCCTCTCCCTTTGTCCACATAAGGAATCATACCTGTCAATGCTCTGCCCAGAGGAATATAATTATCTTTATTTTTTGGTCTTTATTAATTTGTTTGTTTACTTTTAGTTTACAAGAATCAGTTCCACAATTCTTTGAGTTTCAAATTTTCTCCCTCCTTCCCCTTCCCCCCTCCCCGCCCCCGCCATGGTGGCATACAATCAAGTATAGGATCTGCAAATACTTTCACATTAGACATTAGTTAGGTTATAAAAAAGCACTGTATCAGATGGAATGAACCATGGGGAAGAGGAAACAAAACCAAACAAGAAAAAGAAAGAGAGCAGGTAGTTTGCTTGAGTCTGCATTCAAACTCTTCTTTCTAGTTCTTTCTCTGAATGTAGACATCTGTCTCCATCATGAGTGTTTTGGAGTTCTTATAACCCTGCATTGCTGAGAAGAGTCCAGTCTATCAAAGTTGGTCGTCACACATTTGTTGTGTCTGTAATTATGTACAAATTTCTCCTGGTTCTGCTCTTCTCATTCAACATTAGTTCGTATAAGACTCTCCAGGTAAATATGAAGTCCATCTGCTCCTCATTTCTTATAGCACAATAGTATGCCATTATATTCATATACCACAACTTGTTCAGCCATTCCCCAACTGATGGGCATCCCCTTAATTTCCAATTCTTTGCCACCACAAAAAGAGCTACTATAAATATTTTTGTATATATTGGTCTTCCTCCCACTTCTATGATATTTTTGGGATACAACCCTAGAAGTGGTATTGCTGGGTCAAAGGGTATAAAATTATTTATAGCCCTTTGGGCATAGTTCCAGATTGCTCTCCAGAATGGTTGAACCAGTTCACAATTCCACCAGCAATGCATTGGTGATTAATATAAATTTTAATTGTAAGATATCTTGGGGTTTGGTGGCTAGATTTCTTTTTCATGTACCATGACTTAAAACCAAATCACTCTGGCTCTCATTGATTGGCTAATAATAGGTTCCAGCCCAAGCCTCATTTGGTTATTGTTTGGATTGTGATGGCTCAAAGTGAGGATAAATAGAAATTTTTCTGTTTTGGCCAGAAATCCTGAGGGTCTTCTCCTCCCAAACTGATTTTATTTTATTATTGACTAGGTGAAAGAGGCTGTTATTTGCTTAATTTCTTATCACTGAATAGGCCTTGCATCAGAGAAACTGGGACCTGGAAAAGACCTTAGCTCAAAATGGAAAAAGATTTCCCACTGAGTCAGGGACCATCTCTAGTCACCCTGACTTCTTTCTTTCTCTCTTTCTTTTTTTGCTTTTTGGAGGGGGGAGGGCAGGGCAGTTAGGGTTAAGTGATTTGCCCAAGGTCACAGGACTAGTAAGTATTAAGTGTCTGAGGCCGGATTTGAGCTCAGGTCCTCCTGACTCCAGGGCCAGTGCTCTATTCACCGCTGCCACCTAGCCACCCCAGTCATCTTCATCTCTATCTTGCTATTGGACACAGATGGCTCCAGAGGAGAGAGTGATACTGGTGACTTTGCACAATCATCCCTCACTTAAATCCAATTCACTTGCAAGTCATGACATCCTTTCCTCATGTCATGGTCCTCCTCAAGAATGAAGGACAAACAACAGCAATAATTTTTAGGAACATATAATTCAAGTTAGGAGGGTTGGAGGTTAGATGTCATCTACTCCAACCCACTCAACCAATCAAAAATCAACATATCTTTATTAAGCATTTACTATGGTCCAGATAATGTGATTAAGTGCTGAGATTACAAAGAAAAAAAAAAGCAAAACCTCAATTAACACAAGAAAAACCAAGTCCTAAGGGGGTTAAACGAACTGCCTAAGGTCACATGAGGCAACTTTGGAACTCAGGCCTTCTGACACCAAATCTGTTCATTTTTCACTATACAATATAAGTACCTTTCTACTGTGCCATCTAAAAATATCTTCCATTACCCTTAGTTTGAGAGATATTACCTATCTTTCCTTGGAAACAGAGGGCATACAGTGGTCAAGTCTTGGCTAATTGTTCTTGCTTTCTCACCAAATTAAACAAAAAAATTCTGAGAGCTACTAATAAATAGCTAGATGAACTGATATGAGTTTTCCTATCCTTTGATGTTTCAATTTTTCTTTCCCAACCTATGCTAACCTGCTCTAGGCCATGCTTCAGTGTGATACAGATTCCAGTGAGCAGTGAAAAATGGTTTCAGATAAGGGTAAGGACCAGGAAAGTATTATACTAGAAATTAGATAAAGAATTCATGAAATTTGGAATCATTAGAGGTATAGGGACAGATGATGTGGATACAAACAGTGCCCTGAGTGTTAAAAGAATATCAAAAGGTTTCTTTTCCAGTACTTTGTGAGGTCACTCCTGTGCTTGAGGGCACCCTAAAGTCCTTTCCCTCTTATCTTGGAATACCATAATATTTTTTCTTAAATCTGTACCAAAAGAATGGCTTTTGTCTCCCTTATCCTGTGTTCTACCAGTCCTTCAATCCTTATCCCATGTTCCCCTGTCCTTAAATCTTTAACCCACCATCTTGGACCACAAAAGCATTTCTTTCATCTCCCTCATCCTATGTCATAAAATCCATTCTTGTCCTTTCTTTAATCTTTAACCTCCATAAAAACCTCTAAAATGACATCATCATTCTGAAACCTCTATAGAAACATAACTTCCCCCAAAATCAGAGTATCAATTAGTTTTCTTGCTATGGAGACACATGTGCTTCATGTAATAAAACTCCCAATGGTTATAGAGAATGTCTAAATGAATTCTTTCATACCCGAACCGCTCTCCCAAACCTGCCTTCAGCACAGAGAGAGGAAAAAAGATAGGCACTGGTCCTGTGATTTTGTTTTTGTAGGGAGTTCTTCCTCCTCATCCCGCTCTTGAATGGGCTACCTTAGGATTTAGTCACTTTTCAGTTACTGGAAGACTTCAGGTGTAAAAATATTGTATGACCCCCTAGCCAGGTATATTATAGATTAAATTCAAGTATGGATTGGGGTGTATTATCCCTGAGATATCATCTAATTCTGATACTCTTATTCTGTGAGAAGATATTTCATTACTTCTCTATGAGTCTATGCCAATCATGCTTAGTCTCTATGAGACTAATAAGGGTATTAATTTAGTATACAAAATGTATTACACCCTTGAATATTTAATTACATGATTTATAGTAATTTTGAATTATACACTCCATAGAGAAACATTGTAGACCAGTCTCAGAGTAAAGAAAATTTAGGTTTAAATTCTGCCTGTGACACATATTGGCTGTGGAACCCCTGGCAAATCACTTAAATTCTCAGTGCCCTAGGAATCTCTAAGACTGGAAAATATCTAACAATTACTAATCTGCACCCATCCAGGAAATTTTCTCCTAGGGAGTTCCCTACACTGATGAAATCACAGGTATAGAATAACACCAAAAACCAAAAATAAAAATACAAAAGCACACGGGATCCAAATCAGTAACAAGAATTATCCAACTGAAGATAATCAACACTCTAGGAATATTAGAAAAAAAACCTCCCAGTATCATGAATGCAGAAAATATTATTGTGGAATAAAATGAGAAAGAATAACTTCTAATCCAAGTTTTACCTTCTCACCAGTAAAGTTCTATGAGAGAGGTTCTAGTGGAGTAGCCCTCTGGGTTCCCTAAATACTTCTTGTACTCACAGGTTTGTTCCCCAAGAGGAGACTGGCTGCTCTTTTCCTCAGGATTGTAGGGATAACACTGAGGAGTTATGACTCCTCATACTACTGCTAATGAGTCCTCAATGGGTGTGCTCCCCATATCAATTAACCAGTTGAAAGCAATGAACTTTTACAAAGAATTATATACTGGGAAGGTGGTGTGGCAAGGATAGAAGTTACTAAACTTCTCCCACCCTAGGGGATACAATTTCCCCTCCACACACACTTGGTCCCTGTGGGGAATAGATTCAAATATAGGGTATCTGTGTGACCAAGGGGTGACTTAGGACTCCGAGCTCTGGGAGTTCTTTTATCCCTTGAGAAGTCCTTACTAAGCTAGTTTTAAGGCATGGCATCATACCAGATGTGCTACTCCTTTGCTCATCTGCAGTTCTCATTTTGGGATGTAGCTTCTCTGTGTTGGGTCAATTTTCTGTTAAACTGGGTTGAGTAGACTGCTCAGCTGCTGTGTCTTTGTTGGACTTTGCTGCTGCTGTACTCCCCAGTTTGCTTCAGTTGTGTAGGAGAGCTCTGATGACTCTTCCAACCATTTCGAACTCATATGGGTTGTAACCTTGTCTGCGCCATCTCCAGCTAAGATCAGAAAAGAAGGAATACAAGAGAAACAGAGGTACTCTGCCAATCACTCAAGGACACTTGGCAGTTGAGAGATAGAGCAGACTACCCTTCTTCCAGCCCCCAGCTCCCATATGGCTTTCTCACTTAAAATCGGCCATGGAAGATTGCTCCACTTGAATGTTTTGGATGAAAACTCAGTGCCAACTCACCCCTCTTCTGCATTATCAGTCCTTCTTGCTCATCAACCAACTAGAAGACTTGGTTATGGTGTATTGCTGGCTCCTCACTCATTCGTGGGCAGAAGAGGGCTAACAAAGTTTCAAAGATTGAAACAAAGCAGGGAATACCACATGTGCTCTGAAGAATGTCCTTAGAAGCAAGCTCACTTCAAGCTTCCATGCCCTCACCTGGTATTCATGCTGAGTGCATCCCAAAGGAATGGAAACCTAGACGAAGGGTGATACATTTTGTATACTAAATCGATACCCTTCTTAGTCCCATTGAGATTAAGCATGGTTGGCATAGACTCATAGAGAAGTAATGAAATTTCCTCTCACAGAATAACAGTATCAGAATTAGAAGATATTTCAGAGATAATGCACCCCAATCCACACCTGAATTCAGTTTATAGAAGGGGATGCCCTAAGAAGGCATTGGATAAATCTTTATTTGATGAATTATTTCCCAAACCTAGATTTTTTTATTCTACTCTAAGTAGTTGAGTTGCTTTGAAATAATAACAATGACCACAACAAACATCTATATAGTATGGTAAAATTTGTAAAATGTTTTACCTATATTATCTCATTTGATCTCGTTATCTCATTTAACTTATGAATGGGTCATAAAATTATAGAATCTTTCCTGTCCATAGTAATATATTTACCGCATCTCTCAAGAACATTGACCTGAGTCTATGTTGTTGGCACTGTCTGGAACAGAATGAACATTTTAGGGAAGTTAAGGTCACAGTTCATAGTTTCTTTAAAATTCCCTTCCTATTTCTTCCTTCTTGTACATCTATTCCATAAGTGCAAGGTTTTACAACTGTCACTCAGGAGGAAGAAGCTGCTACAATCCCCTTAGAAGGGGAGTTTCTAGCTATAGCTCTGACACAAATCACACATAGGAACTATACTAAAATGTCTAACATGGTGCTGCCTGTCATCTGTCATCCAGATGCAGAATGTGATAACTTCTGTTCATAGCTATTTCTATAGCAAAAACAAAGAAAAGCTACTGTAAAAATAGACAGAAGGATAGAAAGGTGGCTGGCCATGTTTAATAGAGCCTAATTTGAACATGTCTTCTGCTGACTTGAATGTTTGGAAGAAACATTACAATTACTGTCCATTTTTGTAAGTGATGGCCCTTGTTCAAAATGAATCCTTAAAACCAAATTTCTTTTTAATCTTCAGGGAGGCTTACAGTTCTTCCCACCCCAGAGATTTGAGGTCCAACAAATTTGAAAAAGAATGATGAACAAAAGGTGACCTTTTTATTTCTTTCCCCATTGACCTTCTTTCCTACTTTGAATTCATATCTTCCATCTCTACCTTTGACATCTTTACAATGTTCTCCATTTAGCATGTGACCTGGTAGCTCCCACCCCTCATATACCACAACTACTAACTCCCCATTACTGAAGTCCCAGGTTAGTACATATCTTGGCAATCTCTAAAGGTAGAGTTGTCTCTATGGACCAGGGCCTTCTTTTTTCCCAGCCTCCAAGTTCTTATGTTGATAATTATGAAACATTTTTATACCTATGAGGCATGATCTCATGGGCATTGAAAAACTTCCTCCTCACCCCAAGATACCTCTTCTACTTGCCTGAAATATCTTCAACAGGAACAAAAACTCTCAAATTCATTTAGCAAGAACACTGAACTGAAAGTCAGGAGAGCTGGGATCTTGTTCAGTACTCCTATCAGTAGTACTGATAGCTACTCTGTCAGTAGCTTTATGACTTTGATAAGTCAATTTTTAATCTGTGGATTTTAGTCTCCTCATTCATAAATGGATTATACTAGATAATCTCTAAATTTTCTTCAGTATTACTTTTCCATGATTCTATGATATATTGTGATATCTTGGAATGGATTAAAGAATGAGGCAGTGGGATTGTCCTAGGATTTTGAAGAATGGTTCCTGTCAGATCTGTAAACTAGGCATCAGTAGGAGTTGTCAAATGCCTTTACACTGCAACAATATGGTTACTGTAATAGCCATTGTCTCCCACTAGGAGAGGAAGGAAAATGTCAAAGACTTCCAGAACCCTGGCAAGAGAAGCATGTAACTGCAGCTTTCTCTTCCCTCCTCTCCCCTTCTTTTTTTCCTTCCCAGCATTCCCTTCAAAATTCTGTAAGTCTTTTTAAAAAATCCTTTCAGAGTAAACTTCTCTGATTAAGCAACTAAAGGGGCAAAGGCACTCCAATTTATATGAAAACCTTTCATAATATGGCAAGTTTTTGAGCACTGCTTTTAGCAATGATAACAGATAATTCTCTGTCCCTGGACCACATGGTTTCAGAGGACTTTCTGGGTGGTGGTTGCAGTTGTTTTTACCTTTTTCTGGGTTTCACTGACCAGCTTGGTGCATATTAGAATCATGGCATCTAAGGAGCAAGAAGTATCCTTGGACATAGTTTCATGTAAACTCATTTTGGAGAAAATGAAGTGAAGATAGGGAGAGAGAAAGTGATCTGCCTGGGTCATGGAACTAGTTCCCCACAGAGCTAGGACTAAAAACCTTATCTCCCATCTCCCAATCCTGTGCCTTTTACACAGGGTTCTGTAAGTACCTTGGCTCTTATTTAGGGAATAAATGGTTCTATGATAGCACCAGAGTCCATATAATGAATAGAAAGAGCCATTCATTGATTCATTCATTTTCATTTGTTTCCCTAGTACTGGATTTGTCCCACAAATGAGATATGGCTATTCCTGCTATAAGGTTTGCAACCTATTTTCCATACATCATTTTGTTTGATCATCACAACCCTGAGACAAGGACTAGACAAAAAGAAAACCTGGAGTTGTGAAAGATTGTGATTTGACAGTGGTCACACAACCAGTAAGTTTCTAATGTAAGATTTAAACTCAGGTTTTCCTGACTCTTAAGTGCAGAACTCTCACTTCTACTGACATGGAATGGTGGCATAGAAAGTTAAGTGAGAAGATGGACACTAACAAGGGTGCTCCCCTACTGCTAACCCACACAATACCACTCCCTACTCTGAGAAACTGAGCAATTCCTTATGTTTATAGTCAAAATTCTTATCATATTTGAGAAAAGTCCTACATTTATCAAAGAATAAAAATGAGAGTCCATCAGTTACCACCTGCCTTTTATCTGGTCGAGGGAAATTTAGTTAGGACTAGACAAAGAATTACATAACTACCAGATGCAAGGGCTCCTGGTCCTCAACTACATCATGCACTTGTGGTTGCCATGGCAATAATGATTCTGATTAAAAATAGTGATAGGCAGGGACCTGTCACTGTGTCAGTCTTAAACTTCCCAGGGGAAACGTGCAATGAGTGTGTAGCTGAAAGGGCCTTTCTATGAGTCTGGGGAAATCTATATCTGTCGAGAAGAATTTGCTTGAATACTTTTTTTCGAGCCCTTGTCACTGTTTTGATACCATTGAGGACTGAGCTAACTTCTGGGTTATGTTTGGATGCAATTAAATAAACATTATTTGAGAAAACTGGATTTTAAAGGCATATCATTTTTCAATAGCTCATCTCCATTTTAGGCCTTATCATTCAACAAATCAGAAAATGCTTATAAGTATGACTTGTAGCATTGCAGGATGTGAACAGGTGTAGTCAATTCATGTTGACTCACTTGCATGTTCCTATGATTAGCCCTGATCTGGTCACACTGGTTTATTTATTAATTTGCTCCTTCCTTCTTCTTTGCCTCCTTCTCTATTCCTTCCTCTTTCCTTCCTTCCTTCCTTCCTTCCTTCCTTCCTTCCTTCCTTCCTTCCTTCCTTCCTTCCTTCCTTCCTTCCTTCCTTCCTTCCTTCCTTCCTTTCTCCTTTTCTTCCTTCCTTTCTCTTTTACTACCCTCCTTTCTTCTTTCTTTCCTACCCTCTTCTTCCCTTTCCTTCCTTTCTCTGTCTGTCTGTCTGTCTCTGTCTATCTCTCTCTGTGTGTTTCTGTCTTTCTCTCCTACCTGCAACTAGAAAAATGGGACCTATATCTATGAAATATTTACAGAACTCTACAAAATAACATGCAATTATATCCTAAGATATAGCACTTTGAAATTTTCAGAGACCTTTTAAATGATTTCATTTGATTCTAATAACCAATCTATGAAGTAAACAGGGCACATTTCATTATTCCCATTTTACAGAGATTTCACATGATTTGCCTATGACAGAAAAGGGGAGAACTCAGAAAATTATATACATCTTCAGATTACTGCTTCCCAGTTATTTTCCCACTCCCCTAAACTCTCTAGGAATTAAGAGAAGTAAGGCTTCAATATAATCCAGAAGGTTGGAAAAAATTCTCAGGTTTTGGGGCTTGGAGAATAGGGAGGATTTAAACTGCTGGAGAGATGAAATCAGGACATTCCCGTTAAGAAAATGTCAGAGCCATTGCATCTACTACAGCTTGGGGTGGAATGATAATGGTCTGTGCTTTTAGTCATATATCTTTAAGTTGCATTCCTATAGGGATCTCTTTGAAATCCTCTCTAATCTGTTGTTCTTGTTTTTTATTGAACCAACATAATAGTTCTATCTTATTCCTGAGTTATAAATGGCTGATACCATTTGCTTTCCTGATATCAGATGTGGAAAAGGGTGTGGGGAAAGGAGAGGTGATATGAAGGTCCCTGAATTCTTGAGACATTAAAGGAAGGTGAGAGAAAGATGAAGAAGTGATTCTGGGGTGGGGTGGGGTGGGGAAACAAAAATGTACTTTGCTGGCTTCTCAATTTTGCCTAGGCTAGCTTTGCAACACACTTTGTTTGTACAGGTAATTGTGGGGTGGTGGAAAGAGCCACAAACCTTAGATTTTTTGTCCTGTCTTTGCCAATACTATGTTATAAATTTGGGTGAGTCAGTTTATCAAACCTATAAAATTGGGGATAGAGTTAGTGGATCTTTAATGTTTTTTTTTTCCTAGCACTAAAATTCTGATTTTAAATTTTCTTCTTGCAGTATTTGCAGCATCTAACCCAGTGCTAGGCTCAGAGCAGTGTTCCTAGTATATTTGTTGATTGACTAAATGATTGACAGTCTAGTCATAGACTTCTCATTCCTGAAACAATCAGAAACTGCTGCTGATAGGTATTGGTATTATTTCTCAAAAGTCCTCTGGTGACAATGTAGAGAAAACAGGCACACTTTCAATTTAGACCAGTACTACACAAGACCTAGGGAATAACTTTGTTGGAGGGAGAAGGGGGTTGTGAAAGCAAAGACCCATCACATCAAGGGCTCAGCTCCTCTGGGAAGCCCTGAGAAATGGTGAAGGGAAAGGAACCTGAATGTGTTACTCTAAGACGTGATGGAGTGCAGCCCAGATTGCAACAGTCTGCTGAGGTAATACATAATAAATAAGGCCTTGGTTAATGCCTAGCCTGGGGTGAGCAGAAACAGATGATCCAGGAGAGGAATAAGGTTTTATAATATATGATTATCAAATCACTTTTCTCTCTGCCTTCATAAATAAGGACTAGGCAAGGCTCCATTTTATTATGGTTAATTTATAATTGTTTTAAATAATAGAACACAGTGGAAATGTTCACTTAACTAAAGCAATCAAACATTCCAAAGTAAGCAAAATGGATAACTGTAAAAGTCTTTTTCCTGATCAAATAAAAATGACCTCATCCCTGTGCTGCCTTCCTCTGGTTTCCATTTTGGAGGACATGGCACAGTGACCATTTCACATTGAAGGATATAGACGGTGAAGTTATAAAGCTTCCTCCCTTAGTCAGAATATATGAACAATGTTTTATGGCACTTAAAAATTTCATAGAATTCAAATTAGAATTTACTGAAGTATATTTATTCATGGATTTGTAGAGGAAACATTGGATTTGGAATTAGAGCAGCTAGGGTTTCATCTTGGCTCTGTCCTTTTCTGCTTGTGTCCTCAGGAAAGTTATTTTGCTTCTCTACATTTGAGTTTTCTCTTCTGTAGAATGAGGACTGGACCAGGATTGGTTAAGAAAAGACAGCATGGGGGCGGCTAGGTGTCGCAGTGAATAGAGCGCCAGCCCTGGAATCAGAAGGACCTGAGTTCGGAGCCAGCCTCAGACACTTAATCCACACAAACAAAAACCTAGCCGTGTAACCTTGGGCAAGTTACTTAACCCCAATTGCCCTAAAGGGGCGGCTAGGTGGCGCAGTGAGTAAGAGCGCCGGCCTCTGAGTTGGGATGACCCAAGATCAGATCCGGCCTCAGAAAATGAGCACCCACGCATAAATAATGACTAGCCGTGTAACCTTGAGCAAGTTACTTAACCCCAATTGCTTATATAAAAAAAAAAAAAGACAGCATGGTGCAATGGAAAGATTATTAGATTCTTCATGGGAGAACCTGGGTTCAGTCAAAGGCATTGTGATACTTAAATCCTGCATGACCTTGCTGGTCAAGTCCCTTAACTTCTCTGGGTCTCTTTACTTATCTGTAAAATGAAGTACCTAGATTAGACCTTTATGAACAACTCTAACTCTAAATCTTTGATCATGAGATCCCTTCCAGTCTGAAATCCTATGATTCTTAAATGATTTTATGTTGCTCTGCTAAACTATTTGTGTATTAAGAATTTTATTGTTTAATCTCAAGTTTGAAAAAAAAAATCACATGAAATCTTTATAACAGAGAATGGCCTTTACAAGGGTCTGGGGTATGGCTAATTGGGGTAAAATACAATTAGTAGAGACTTTTAAAGGGATAGAATATATAATTGTAAATGATAGATTTTGACCTGATAACATGAACTTGGAAAAGGCCAGACCACTTAGGAGATTGCATTACACAATCCTTTTTATTTTTTAGGAGTTTTAAAGCTTCCACCTAACCTGTCTTTCCAATTTATTTCCCATTATTTGTCTTTGTTAACCCTCTATTTCTGGCTAGTCCAGTCAACTCAAATCAATATATATTTATTAAAAGGAGCTTGCTATATGCCAACCACTGTGCCAAGATGGCATATAAATTCAAGCAATGAGAAAGACAGTCCCAGCCTTTGAGGAGTTTGCATTCTAACAGGGGAAGGTAATACTGAACAGGAAGGTGAAAACCAGGGGAGGGATAAAGCACCTGCATGGGAACATGGTGGTAAAGTCTGGAGAGTCAGAAGTGGAGCTGGGAATGGGAATGAAGGAAGCCTGGTTTGGGACTTTCCTTAATTTATTAATTCCTTAATCGAAATTCTTAGAGTAATTCACCAATTGGAAAAAGATGATTGTAGAGGTGGATGGTTCATTCAGAGAGAGAAGGTCACAGGGAAGAGGAAATTACTGGTATGAGAAGGCATTTGAGACATGTTAGTGAGGATTAGAGTCAGAAGCAGAGCCAGGAGAGGAATGTCAGTCATATAAATCTATCCCAAATCTGTAGTGTCTGGCACATAGTAGGTACTTAATAAATGTTTATTGATTGCTTGATATTCCTTGTGACTTCCTAGTCTCTGATTGTACAAATTACCCTTATATAAAATGTCCTCACAAATTCAGCCCATCTTTAATTACCTAGTTTAGTCCATTTTGATTTCTTTGAAGATCTCTTCCTCCTCCTCTCAACTACTTCAGAATTCATAATCTGATCTGTGCCACTCATTTGCTACTTAGATTATACTATTCCAAAACCACACCTATATTATTGTTCTCTATGTGTGTTAGTCCAGCCTCTTAAGTGGAATGCAAATTCCCCAAGGACAAGGAGTAGAATAAATATGTGAGTGAATGAACGAATTTATATCTTTCTCCTGCCATTTGAACATGGGGCATTTTCGTCTGGGTAATGTTTTAATTACTGAATGAGTTAATGGGTCTGTGAAAAAGCAGGTGGTGGAAAGGAAATTAGATGCAGTTAGCTTTTTTTATAATGATGATAAAAATGATGGTGGTGATTCTGCTGGCTGTACAATGATGATATATTGGTTTTATCTTGATGGGAGCAAGGCATTTCAATGAAAAAGTATTTGACATTTCAGTAAAACATTTAGATATTTCATTAGAACAAAAAAAATCCATATACTTCAAATTGTCTCAGATATTTGTCATGTATGGGTAATGCATCTGGCTAAATTATTGACTGTTTTACAGTTTACTTAGATGTTTTGATATTATTTAGCTATATTTTTCTTCCTGGGGAAGGCAGAGTGGGAATAATAAATATAGAGGTTGTTGTTGGAGTTCTGGAGTGAGGAGTAAGGAATATTTTAATGCTTTGACTTTTGGATCTTCTAGTAATGGTAGCAGAAGAAAGTGATATAGTTTATCTATTAATTAAACCTTTAGGTCCCAGAAGCCAAGATGGCTGTAGAAGCAGGAAGACTCACTACACTCCCCCCATAACCACCTCAAATACCTATAAAAAATTAAAAAATGACTCTAAACAATCTTTAGAGCAACAGAACCCACAAAATGGCAGAAACAAATCTCTCACTGAAGACAACCCGACAGACTGGCAGGAAGGGTCAATTGCAGTCAACTAGGAGCAGAGCCCAGCCCTGTGTTAGTCTGAGGTTTTAGGTTCAGGGTGGCTTGACCAGCCATGGTTAGAGGGACTTTGGGAGAGTAAATTATCAGCAGCCATGGTAGTTTCAAGATTTGTTACCCATAAATGCCAAAGACAAAGTATGAGGTGCGTGGACTTTGGGAAGAGGGAGTCTGGGAGTGCAGTCTGTGGTTTGCCCCCAGAGGGAGAAGGGGCTGAGGTGCAGCAGCAGCTGCTGTGTGGCAGCTTCAGAGCTACTGGCCTGCAGATTGTAGGGGAACCAAGCAACCATTCTGAGGGGTAGTTGCTCTTGCTTTAACCTGCTTGGATCTGGATTGCTGTCTAGGGTGGAAGTCCTGGTGTGTATAACCAGTGTTCCAGAGCCAGTGGAGGCTTCTGAGAGGGCACCCAACTAATAGCTCCAACAGCTAAGAAAACCCCAGCAATTTGGGACAAAGCTCCTCTTTCTGGTAGCAGAGTTCTACTTTAGCAAAAAGCTCAAAAGTCAAGTAATTGAGTGGCAACATGAGCAAGCAAAGGAAGCAAAGCAAGCACAGTAATCAGACTTTGGACTCCTTTTTTTGGGTACAAAAAGGATCAAAGCATGGAACAGGAGGAAGACAATGAAGTCGGAACTCCTGCACCAAAAGCTTTAAAGAAAAATATGAATCTGTTACAGTCCATAGAGGACCTTAAGAAGGATTTTGAAAACCAAATAGGAGAAGTGGAGGAAAAATTGGAAAGAGAAATGAGAATGATGCAAGAAAATCACGAAAAGAGAGTCAACAACCTGATTGAAGAAAATAACATGTTAAAAAATAGACTAGCTCAAATGGCAAAAGAGGCTCAAAAAGGCAGTGAGGAGAAGAATGCCTTAAAAAGCTGAATTTGCCAGATGGGAAAAGAATCTCAAAAGCTCACTGAAGAGAACAATTCCTTCAGAAGTAGATTGGAGCAAATGAAAGCTAGTGACTTTATGAGAAATCAAGATTCTATTAAACAGATCCAAAAGAATGAAAAAATAGAAGGCAATGTGAAATATCTCATTGGAAAAACCACTCATCTGGAAAATAGATCCAGGAGAGATAATTTAAAAATTATTGGACTACCTCAAAGCCATGATCAAAAAAAGAACCTAGAAATTATCCTTCAAGAAATTCTCAAGGAAAATTGCCCTGATATTTTAGAACCAGAGGGCAAAATAGAGGTTGGATGAATCCACTGATCACCCCCTGAAAATGATTCACAAAAGAAAACTCCTAGGAATATTATAGCCAGGTTCTGGAGTTCCCAGATCAAGGAGAAAATACTACAAGTAACCAAGAAGAAACAATTTCAACATTATGGAAACACAACCAGGATAACACAGGATCTGGCAGCTTCTACATTGAGGGATAAAAGGGCTTGGAATATGATATTCCAGAGGTCAAAGGAACTGGGATTGAAATCAAGAATTACCTACCCAGCAAAACTGAGTATAATGCTTCAGGGGAAAATATGGTCATTCAATGAAATAGAGCACTTTCAAGCATTTTTAAAGAAAAAACCAGAGTTGAATAGAAAATTTGACATTCAGATATAAGAAGTAAGAAATGCTTGAGAAGGTAAACAGGGAAAAGAAATCATAAGGAACCTACCAAAATCGGACTATTTACATTTGTACATAGAAAAATGATAATTTCAACTTATGAAACTTTTTTCAGTATGAGAATGGTTGAAGGGAATATAAATGTGTATATACATATGTATATATACATGCATACATACATACATACATATGTCTGTAGAGGAGGATATACAGGCTTATGAATACATATGTGAGTATGTGTATATATGTGTATTGGTATACATAGACAGAGGGCACAAGACCAGTTGAATAGGAAGGGATAATACTTAAAAGGTGAAATTGAGAGATGAGAGAGGAATATAATGAGAGGAAATGGGGAGAGACAGAATGGGGTAAATTATCCCATATAGAATAGGCAGGGCAAAACTGTTACAATGGAGGTCAAGAACAGGAAGGCAAAAGGGAATGGGTCAACCTTACTCTTATTGAATTTGGCTTAGGGAGTGAATGACATACACACTAAATAGGGCATCTCGCCCTACAGGAGAGTAGGGGAAAAGGGATGAGATGGGGGATGATGGAGTTGAGGGCCGGTTGGGGGAAGGAAGTTAGAAGCACACACGCTTGAAAAGGGACAGGGTCAAAGTAGAGAACAGAACAGGTGGGGGGCAGGATAGGATGGAGGGTAATACAGTTAATCTTTTACAATATATCCACTATGGAAATGTTTTGCATAGCTACACATATACGACCTGTATTGAGTTGCTTATCTTTCCAGTAAGTGTGGGTGATGAGGGAGGAAGGGAAAGAATCTGGAACCCAAAGTTTTAAAACCAAATGTTTAAATATATATATAAAATTTTTTACATGCAACTGGGAAATAAGATATACAGTCACTGGGGTATAAAGATTCATCTTGCCCTACTGGAAAGTTGGAGGGGGGATGGGGAAGGATATAGGAGTGAGCAGATCGGGGGAGGGTATATACAGTGGGATCGCTGTTTTTGGGGTGGTGGGTAGGGGAAAGATAGGAAGAAAATTTGTAACTTAAAATCTTGTGGAAATGAATGATGTAAACTAAAAATAAATATAAAATTTAATTTAAAAAACTACCTGGTCCCTAGTAAAACCCTCACAGAAGATTTTCTTGATCATTTTAAGAGAGTAAAATAAAAACTCCTATGTGAATGAGAAAAAAAATAAACATTCATTAAATGCCTACAACATATATAGCCTACAAAGTTCTATATAGTGGCATATGAATCAGTGGAAAGCATGATTTCTTTGATTTGACTATCTACTGCACCACTTATCACGTTGTAATCTTCATTAAAATTTAAGATTTGAGCTCATAGGGTTTGCTTCATTTATTATATTTTTATTCTCTCTCTCTCTCTCTCTCTCTCTCTCTCTCTCTCTCTCTCTCCTCTCCCTCTGTGTCTCTTTCTCAATATATATAATGTAAACACACACACACATATGGCTAACTCACATATACTTGCTGATTTATTGTTGGAAGTAATGAAATACTATTACCTTTGTTAAATTAAAATTATAAAAAATGCCAAAGTTTAGTGATGGCCAGAGGATATTTATTCTTATGGGGAAATTTATAAAGACCCCACAAAGGGTAAAAAGCAGTTCTAGTGCCAGAAGTTGGGAGGTCTCCTTTTGCCATTTTCTTTACACATATGTCTCATTCCAATTTTACTGTAAGTTTGAGCCCACTCTTTCCAGGCACTTTGTGTGTTCAAGGGAAGAATTCACTCCTGGATTTTGGGGGAGTATTTTATTACTACTCTAGCAAAGAATTTTTTCCAAATCTATTCATGCACTATTGGTTGATTTCTAGTTCTGATCACACCACATAGGAGCTCAGGATGTGCAGTATTTGAAACTCCATTTGCTCCTGGTTACTGCTAGAACTCTAATGGAGAGAGGTATGCACTTACTTCCTGAAGATCCAACCTATCAGTGCCTGTGAGAGTTGGGAATTGGACCCACATGGGATATTTAATAGTCATATTTTAGTTAAAATCACCACCACAGCTACCACCAAAACAGCAACAGAATTATACAGATTGATTACCTACTTCTTTCAATGGTCTTTCCTCTGAATGGGTATTTTCAAAACTCAAGCCCACCTTTAAATGATAAATATTTGCCAGTATGAAGGATTCATATTCAAAAGAATTATACTACAAAATATGAAGGTTGTTCCGAAAGGAGACTTTCAAGAATGTCTTGAGGGAGTGCAGTATCATTACAATAAGTGTTTAGCATCATCAGGTGAAAATTTTTAGGGAGGAAACACTCAGCTGGATATGTACGTGCTAGTGGATTTTGGAGATGTTGCTTTACAGTTAATCAACAAACAAATATTTTTAAGCATATAGTATATGCCAAACACTGAACTACAAAGGCAGAAATGAAATAATTCTTATTCTTAAGAAATTTACATTCTATTATATAACACATACACATATAAGTATATACAAAATATACCAGATAATTTCACATGTCAGGGAGACACTGGCAGATAGAGATCAAATAAATCTTTTACCTTCTGTGGTTAAGTATCAAGTAAAAATTATTGAAACCAGTATTTTATGAATTCATTTATTCATTCGTCCAATAACCATCTACTCAGGGTGTATTTCATAAAGAAGCAGTATTCTGGGAACTAAAGGATGTTCAAGGATAATTAATAGCATGGTTCCTGCCTTCATTGAATTCACAATCTAGAAAGGGGAAACAGCATTGCAGCAACTCACCAGATTTCTTGGTCTCCTTGCCAATAGCCTTTTCACTTCTCCTTTGTCTCTGCCCTCTCTTTTGATTGGTGAATCCTGGATCATACAGCATTTCATGAGGTTCCCAGAAGAAGATCACTTCTCTTCCAACTTCACTCCTCCCTCACCAGACTTCTCTCTCTCCTTCCCCTTTCTCTCTCTTCTTTATATATTATCTTTATCCATTAGAATATGAGCTCCTTGAAAGTGGGGGCTGTCTTTTCTTTACAAGCTTTGTGTTTTTAGTGCTTAGCACATAGTCAACATCTAATGAATGCTTTATCTATTTATGGAAAACTATGTAATTGAAAGACCCAAAAAAGAATGAGAGATGAGGTGCCATGTGAGGCTCCTGGAAGGGAAGATCTTTTTCTGCTATTGAGATTAGGAAAGATTACTGGGGACTGGGTGGGGAGCAAAGACTTAATGGAGGGGCTATAATTTGAGTTAGAAGGCAGTTTCAGATGGACAAGGACAATGATTTGGGAAGTAGGGATAATTCTTCAAAAAAGGATGTGAGGGTGAGAAGAGAGGAAGTAGTTAAAAAGTTCTTGGGGGATAGAAAGTAGAACTTTCCCTCTGGATCAGAGGGTTCACCCTTTTTAGAAATACCATAAAAAGAAAGCATAATATGGATTCCTGAGTACCTTGGAATTTTCTTTAACATGACCTGATATATATAGCATGGAATTCAGCATGAGGTTTCCACCTCAGGAGGACCAAAAATATCTCATTAATAGGAAATCTCATGGCAAAGGTCCCAAGGAGAGCATTGTCGTGACTAGTAAAGTAGGGAAATATATTTAAGAAAAGTGGAAAGAATGTGTGTGTGTGTGTGTGTGTGTGTGTGTGTGTGTGTGTGTGTGTGTGTGTGTGTGTGTGTGTGTGTGTTGAGAGAGTGTGGGTGTGGAGAAGTTGAGGATCTTGTAAGTAAAGTAGGTAGGTCAGGAAAACTCATATTCATAATTCTTTTATATTGTCATCTTAACGTCTGATGTTTACAAGAAAAAATAATAGATGATTGAAATGGAAATATGCTGACTGGTAATAGAAGAAGAAAAGAATGAAACTTGAATATATTTTAAGTATCTTAATGAATGTTTTAATACATTTTTAATCCATTACAGGAAAAAGGATGACCTTTCTTAATATAGAAAAAAATCTTCAAGGGTAAATGAGATACTGTATTTTAAAACACTTTGAGAACTATAGGAAAAAGAGGTTACTATGCAAACCCTTGGGACAAATATAGTAAGGTCTTGCTTATCCATTGATTGGAGTTCCAGAAATCTCAGCCATGTGAAATACTTCCTGGGACCCAGAAATAAACAACTGGCAGACAGTTATAATGAAACCTGTGAACTTTATTCCTGTAAAAGAGAGAGGAGTCACCCTTGTGCTCTCATCCAGACAATTGGGCATAAAATAAGGTAGCAGATTAGAAGCAGCAGAATAAACTGACAGGAGTGGGAAGTGACAGCTGACAGGGAGACAAGGGAGGAAATAGGAGGACTATAAAAAGTTCGGCTGTCTGTAACTATTTAATGCAGGGTCAAATATCTCTTTATACCTCTGTAACTCTGGAGCACCATATTACAAGATAGTAAAAGAAATGATGTTTGTAATATCTTGAATCATCAAGAATACTTTGAATTATTTTCATTGTCTTCTGCTTAAGAAGACAAGGAGGGCTGTGACACACTGTAGAAGTATGTTTATACAAAATGTTTTAAAGCAAAAAAAAAAAAAATCGAGTGCTTACAGGCACAGTCTGATTATTTGGAACACATCCCTATATTTAACTCTTTACTTTTTAATGATACCAAATAAATGAAGTGCTACTCTATCACAATTCACACAAATGTTAGGGTCTTGAAACTATTGTCTTAATCTAGAAATGAATCAGGATAAAATAACTAGGGTGAAATTAGCTAAAAATAGGCAGTTTGAAAAGGGATAGGGTAGGATCAGATGGTATGAAATGATGGTTAGATTAAATGAATTAACCTGTGTAAAAATCTCTGTACACCTTCAAGGGCACTATAAATTCTAATTATCATAAATATTATTACTCATTATCATGGCCATTATTGTTACTATTACTAGATAGTCTAAAACAGAGATATGATAGGTTCTCACCTATCACATGGGATGGGTTAAGATGGAAAAAAGATAAGTTATAATAGGAGGGGCTAAAATGAAATTGAGTAGGACTAGGTAAAGTAGGATAAGGTTGTATTATTAACATCACTTGGAGATAAGATTGAGGGCCCAACAGAAGAACCCAGTTTTCAACTACTAACACTTCTTGTTTTTTTTATCAAGTACTCTCTAGTGCCCTGAGTGGATTGGATTTTACTCATTTACAGATCTGACTTTTGTTATGTAAAATGCTTGAAAGAGAAGAATTTAATGGAGCTTTCTAGCACATGGATAGTAACATAAATTTTTAGTTCAAACTAAATAGGTAAATCTTTAAAAATATCATATAAATTGAAATGAGATTAATAATGAAACGGTAAGGACAAATATATATGTATATATACATCCAATATGTGTACATGTATAAACATATCTCTGTGTGTATACAGACACACACATATATATTCTCTCAAAGGGAATAAAATCAAATTATAACTTCACTGTTTTTCCTAGTGGGGAGATACTAGAGCCAAGGAGACCAACCTGAAGGCTATTCAAATAGTCTCCAGGTATGAGATGATAGGAGACTATACTAGGATGGTCACAGTATCAGAGGAGAGAAGGCAGCGCATATGGCAGATGTTGTAAAGGTAGAATTGATGGGATTTGACAACAAAAGGCCATGGGACCTGAGGGAGAATGAGGAATCTAGGATGATACCTAGATTGTGAGCCTGGGGCACTGGTAGGATGATGGTTCCCTCAAAAGTAAGAGAAGTGTAGGAGTAGGGAGAGTTTTGGCAGAAAGATAATGAATTCAGTTTTTGACACGAATTTAAAATGTCTACTGGAACAATATGTCTATTGTTTAAGATATCCAAGAAGCAATGGATATGGGAGACTACAGGTCAGGAGAGAGCTAAATACTGCCCAAATAGATCTGGCAATTATCTCATAGAGAAGATAATTGAACCTTTTGTTGTTTTTGTTTGTCTTTCATTCTTGAAGAGGACCATGACATCAGGAAGGTGATACCATGACTTGCAAGTTGATTGGATTTAAGTGAGGGAGGGCTGTTCAAAGTCAACAGCCTCATTTTCTCCTCCAGAGCCATTTAGGTCCAGTGGCCAGATATAGATCAGGATGACTGGAGATGGCCCCAGACTCAGTGGGAGACCTTGGTCTTTTTAAGTTAATGTCTTTACTAGTTCTCACTTTAACTGAGGCAATGCCTATTCCCATGATTAAGGCTAGGTAAGAAGTGAGTGAAGGAATGGATTCTTTTACCTAATTAAAAAAAAAATCAATCTGGTGGGGGAAGACCCTCAGGATTCCTTTGGAGTCAATGAGAGTACCAAGTGAAATAGCATAGATGGTGATGAGAAGAGCCCCCAGAATAGAGCCTTGGGGGACATTCACAGTTACTGGATAAGCTCTGGATGAAAATCCAGCCAAGGAGGCTGAGAAAGAGTGGTCAGACAGATGGGAAATCACATAAATGTCCAAGATCCAGCCACTAGTATTCATCACTTAGAATTGTTCAACTCAAATTAATAATTAAACTTTGCAAAAATTTATTAAGGTATTGTGCTGGATTATGGAGAATATAAAGATGAATAAAGCATTCAATTGAACAATTCAGCAAATATTTATTATCTACTTACTCTGTACAAGGTACTGCTTTAAGTACTAGGAATACAAAGACTAAAATAAACCACTTCTTGCCCTCCAGGAACGTGCATTCCTTATAGTTACTCTTCTTAAAAAAAATTGCCTATTTAGTATAGGAAATTAGTAACTCTCTGACCCCCAGCTTCTTAAACTTCAATCTGTTTCAGTCTTTCCCAATTTCTGAACCTACTCTTCACCCTTCACATGAACTTTCCTATCTCCTTTCCCTTTATCTCTTCTCATCTCTCTTTCTAGTACCAGGTCTTTCTCTACCTAACTTGGATCTCATGCTCAGCCCTTTCAACATTGCTTTCACTTGCACCCTAGAATCTGCATCCCCTTGACCTTCTAACATGCACTCTATGCCAGTCCCCAACCCTGAGTCACTCCTGTTGTGTTTCTTTGCTTTTACTTCTATGCTACTGGTTGCTAATTGAGAAAACCACAAAATTGAACTGATTTCATTCATTATAAATTCATGCTGTCTAACCTCAGCTAGGCCCTCATTGCTAATCAGCAATCTTTTTTATTCAATTCTTATTGATTCCCTATCACATCCTACACAGCAAATGTTCCAAACACTTCCTCTCTTTTCAAGCTTCCAGCTTCCCACTAGGCCCTACTCCATAGCAAATGATTTCATCTCTGAATTTAGTAAAATTTCAAGACCAGTCAGACAAAGCTCCCTCAACTCTGCTCCTCCATATGTGAAAACTTCTTTGCATCCTTATCAATTCTCTACCCCTTCCCTTCTGTCTCAGTTTCTTCCTAAAGCTAACTTCTCCACCCATGGTCCAGAGTGCCAGACTTGCTGTCAGGAAGATCTGAGGTTAAATCTTTCCTCAGACACTTAGCTATGTGACCCTGAGCAAATAATTGAACCATTCTCAGTTTCATTTCTGAATTTGCAAAAGGGGGATAATAATAGCACCTAATTCACAGGTTTGTTTCTTTGTTTTAGGAAGGATCAAATGACATAATCTATGTAAAACCTTTGAAAACTTTAAAGTCTTTATAAATACTAGCTAATGTTATCTCTAGTCCTTTCCCCTTCCTATATAAACAAAACCCAACTCTCTTAGTTCATCATATCTTATCTTGCATCTATCTTATCTTGCAATTTTCCTTTCCTTTGACATTTTTTAAAACCACATGACTTTAAAACTGGACTAGATTTTAAAAGTAATGTAGCCCAGACTTCTCAATTTAAAGGTAAAAATACTGAAACCCAGAGGGTAAAGAAACTTTTATCAAGACACTCAGAGAATTAGGATCAGAGCCAGAAATGGAATCCAGTTCTTCTCACTCCTGGTCCAGTGAACTTTCTGCTAATCTACACTGATTTTCCAGGATAATAGAAACCTTTTGTTTCTACTTCCTCACCCCTCCTTCCTCTACTGAAATTGCTCTCTCAAGACAGTTATTGCCAGTGACCTCTTACTTTCCAAAATCCATTAGTCTTTCCTTCTCCCTTTTTCTCCATGGCCTCTTTTTTTGATATGTCAGTATCATCAATTCCAGTCCATACTGATATTCTAATTTTCTTGAGTTTCCTTGACAATGAAATAATTTTTTTTTTTTAGTCCTCTAACTGCTGCTTCTGTATCATCTTTGATAGTCTTCTTTTTTCCATCTTTTTAATGTAGGTTAAGGTACGTTCTTTACTCAGCACCATTTTCTCTCTTTACACTTTCTCCTTTAATCTCACTTATTTTTTAAAGAGTTAACTGTCACCCCACAAATTTATTTCACCATCCTTGTCACCTTTCTCCAGGATTCCAGACCCAAATTTCCCATCATTTAATGAACATCTCTGGGATATCTTATCCAAACTGAAAACTCAATATAGGAAAAATTAACTTATTATATTTACTCCTACTTTCTTTTAAATGTTTCTACTATATTCCCTATCACACAAAGCTCAAAACAGGGATCATTTCATTTTCGTCTTTCTACCCTCAATGCTTGGTACATAATAGGTGCTCAATAAATATTTGTTGACTGATTAGTATACTTTTCTTACCTCAGCTTCTTTTTACATAAGACCAGATTAATCTTTCTGATGCACATTTCTTTTCACATTATTCCCCTAAAACAAAAATGCTACTGTAAATATATTCATAATATTTAAAAAGGGATTCTTTTCCTTTGTTTTTGACCCCTTTGCAGTATAAACCTAATAGCAGTATCTTTGGATTGAAGGGTTTCTACAGCTTAGTGACTCTCTGGGTATAGCTCCAAAATGCCTCACAAAACAGTCGCATCAATTCATAGCTCCACTGATAGTGCATTATTGTCCTTGGCCTCTCACAAACCTTCCTGAAATTGTCATTTTTTTTGGTCACCTTATACATTCTGAATGATTTGGAGTGGAGGTTCAGAGTTATTTTAATTTTAATTTCTCTTATTTTTAGTGATTTTGAGCTTTGTTTCAAGTGGTTTTAGACTGCTTGCATTTCGTCTTTTAAGAACTCCCTGTTTCTATCTTTTGGCCACTTATTAATTGGAGAATGGATCTTGTTTTTGTACATTTGCATTAATTCTACATATGATCTTGAATCTCAGACCATTATCAAAGATATTTGATACAAGGGCTGTTTCCTAGTTCACCTTTTCTCTGCTAATTCTAGTTGCATTGACTTTATTTCTATAAAAATTTAAATTTTATGTAATCAAAAATGTAATTTTGTGGGCGGAACCAAGATGGCTGAAAGGAAGCAGTAACTTCTCTAAGCTCCTCTGTGAATCCCATCACTAAACCTTAAAAAGAGAATCTGAATGGATTCTGGAGTGACAGAATCCACTGGGAGACAGAGCGTGGCAGAACCCAGCCCAGGAAAGTGCTCAGTGGGTCTGGACAGGGGGAGTGCAGAGCACTTGGGGTCTGTACAGCTCAGACTTGAGAGCAGACAAGCAGACTACACCAGAGAGAGAAGCCCCAGCCAGCTGACTTACCAAGGATGAATCACAGTCATCTCATGAGGGGACAGGAGGAATCATTGGAGCCAGGTAAAAGAGGGCTTGGGGCCCCCAGCAGAGACAGCAGCTTCTTCTGCAGCTATCAGCCCCCAGCCTGGAAGTTTAGAAATCACCTCCCTGTATATGCAGGGGCTAGAATGGCAAAGTAAATTCTAGTTGTTCAGATCCCTCATCCCTCCTTCGTGAAGTAGAAAACCCAAAGATAAGTCTCCCACCCAGAGAGAAATCCTAAGATAGTGGAAATAGACTCAGGCTTGGGAGTCTTCAAGAAGGGGTGTAACTGAGCCTGGAGGCTGAAGAGAAGAGAGGGAGGGGTCCCAACAAGCCCCACCTCACCTGACCAGCAAAAGCCTGCCTGAGCTATAGCCCAGGGGTATAGAGGCAGAAATCTGAAGTGGCCAGACCATCCCTCCTCCACAGACTACTCTGTGCGCATTAGCATACCTCTCTAAGACTCCCACCTTAGCAGCAAACTAGACACCCAGAGGCTACAGCATTCAAAGTCAACAACCAGGCCCTTAGCTCACAGCCTGAGAAATTAAGAAATAGGAAATTACAATGGGAAGGAAGCTGAGAAGGAGAAGGGGAAGGCAAGAAAATTGATCTGAGCTTATTATGTAGGTCAAGAACAACCAAATACAGAGGACAACTTGGACTCTCTACCCACACCCGAGACCACAGAAGGAAATATGAACTGGTCTCAAGCCCAAATAGCATTCCTGGAGGAGCTTAAGAAAGATTTTAAAGACCAAATCAGGGAGGCAGTGACCAACTTGAAAAAAAGTTTCACTGAAGAAAACAAATCCTTAAAAAGTAAACTTAGTGAAGTTATTGGAGAAAATACCTCCCTAAAAAAGGACCTTCAAAAACTAACTGAAGACTATAATTTGCTAAAAATTAGAATCACTCAAATTGAAACTCAGAACTCTACGATGCACCAAGAGTCAATCAAACAAAACATGAAGATTGAAAAATTGGAAGAAAATGTAAAATATCTCACTGGAAAAACAACTGACCTAGAGAACAGATCTAGGAGAGATAACTTAAGAATTATTGGTCTATGGCCAAGATGGCAGAGTAGAAACAGCGTGTCCAAGCCACTTTCCCCCCAGATCACCTCCAAACTATGTAAAAGGGGACTCAGAACAACTTCCAGAGCCCCAGCAGCCCTGCAGGAAGGACCAGCGAAGAGCACTGGGAGCCGGCAGCGAAGCTTGCAGTGTGCAGGGAGCTGAGCATAGGTCTGCCTGAGTCGTGGTTTTAGCCCCAGGGCAGCTGGGCCAGCAGCCAGCTGGAGGGACCCAAGAACACCAGCAGCTATGGCGATTCCAGAATTATCAACATAGACATGCCTAGGACAAAGTGAGAGGTTAGTGCCCTATAGACTTTGGGACCAGTATTTGGGGAAGGCGTTGGCTTCCTCCCCTGGGGGCTAGAAGCTGCTGAGGAGACACACCATTTTGTAGTTTTCAGAGGCATCTCCAGCTCCTGGCCTACGAACTGTAGGGAGATCCAGCAATCAGTCTTGGGGGGTAATTGCTCTTGCTTTAACCTCCCTGGATCTGGATTGTGATCTGGGGTGGAGGTCGTAGGTTTCCAGCTTGCCAGAAATGGAAGTTGTCCCCCCACACATTCGGGGTGAAAGTTCCCCTGTCTGGCCCCCTGTCTGGCAGCAGAGCCATAGTGTGGCAACAAGCCCAAAAGTCAAGTAATTAAGTGGCAACATGCCAAGGCAAAGGAAACAAATTAAACAGAAAAATGCAACCTTAGACTCCTACTTTGAGGGCAAAGAGGATCGAGGTATAGAGCTGGAGGAGGGCCGTGAGGTCAGAAGTCCTGCTCCAAAAGCCCCAGGGGAAAACAGGAGTGGGTTGCAGGCCATAGAGGACCTTAAGAAGGACTTTAAAACTCAAATAAGAGAAGTGGAGGAAAAATTGGGAAGAGAAATGAGAAGGATGCAGGAAAAGTATGAAATGAGGGTCAACAGCCTGACTGAGGAAAACAACACCTTAAAAATAGACTAACTCAAATGGCAAAGGAGGCCCAAAAGGGCAATGAGGAGAAGAATGCCTTAAAAAGTCGAATTTGCCAGATGGAAAAAGAATCTCAAAAGTTCACTGAGGAGATTCATTCCTTCAGAGTTAGACTGGAGCAAATGGAAGCTAATGACTTTATGAGAAATCAAGATGCTGTTAAGCAGATCCAAACAAATGAAAGACTAGAAGGCAATGTGAAATATCTCATGGGAAAAACCACTGACCTGGAGAATAGATCCAGGAGAGACAATTAAAAAATTATTGGACTACCTGAAAGCCATGATCAAGGAAAGAACCTAGAAATCAGCCTTCAAGAAATTCTCAAGGAAAATTGCCCAGATGTTTTAGATCCACAGGGCAAAATAGAGGTTGAAAGAATCCACTGATCACCTCCTGAAAAAGATCCCAAAAAGAAAACTCCCAGGAATATTATAGCCAGGTTCCAGTATCCCCAGATCAAGGAGAAAATACTACAAGCAGCCAGGAAGAAACAATTTCAATATTGTGGAAACACAATCAGAATAGCCCAGGACCTGGCAGCATCTACACTGAAGGATCAAAGGGCATGGAATATGATATTCCAGAGGGCAAAAGGGCTGGAACTGAACCCAAGGGTCACCTACCCAGGAAAACTGAGTATTTTGTTTCAGGGGAAAATATGGTCATTCAGTGGAATAGAGGACTTTCAAGCATTCTTGAGGAAAAAACCAGAGTTGAATAGAAAATTTGACATCCAGACGCAAGAAGTAAGAGATGCCTGAGAAGGTAATCAGGGAAAAGAAATCAAAAGGAACTTATCAAAGTTGAACTATTTACATTCCTATATGGAAAAACAATAACTATGACTGATGAAATCTTTCTCAGTATGAAAATAATGGAAGAAGGGTGTATGGTCATATGAATACATATGTGAATGTGTGTGTATATGTTTACAGTTATATATGGATAGAGGGCATAGGTTGAATTTGTTGGGAAGGGAGGATACTCAAGGGGTGAAATTATGAGATGAGAGAGGAAAGTGGCAAGAGGAGATGGGGAGAGACAGGGTAGGGTAAACTATCTCATGTAGAAGAAGCAAGGGGAAGTGGTTGCAAGGGAGGAGAAGAATAGGAAGGCAAAAAGGCAAAACCACATTCTCATGGAATTTGGTTCAGGGAGAGAATGACATACATACTAAATGGGATATCTCAAACTGCAGCAGAATAGGGGGAAGGGGGATAAGAGGAGGAATGATGGATGGGAGTGCATCCTTTGGGGGAGGGGAGCTTGGAAGTACCCACTATAGAAGAGGTACAGGATCAAGTAGGGAATGGACCAGGTGGGGGGGTGGGATGAGTGGGAGGAGATTGTAAGCAGCCTCGTACAATATATCTACTATGGTAATATTTTGCATAGCTAGACATGTACAATATATACTGAATTACTTATCTTCCCAGAGGGAATGGGTGACAAGGGAGGAAGGGAATGGATCTAAAATTCGAGGTCTTAAGATTAAATGTTTCAAATATATATAAATACTATTATTAATACTCTTTTGCTTGTAATTGGGAGATAAGATGTGCAAGCACTGGGACACAGAGATTCACCTTCCCCTAATGGAAAAGTTGAAGGGGGTATGGGAGAAGATATGGGAGAGAGCAGATTGGAGGAAGGGACTGTGGGACTGCTATTTTGGGAGGGTGGGTAGGGGAAAAACAGGGGGAAAAATAATTGTAACTCAAATAATTGTAACTCAAAATCTGGCAGAAATGAATGATGTAAAAGAGAAATTAATAAAGCATTTGTTTAATTAAAAAAAAAGTATTATTGGTCTACCAGAAAGCCATGAGGAAAAAAGCAGCCTAGACAACATCCTCCAAGAGATTGTCAAAGAAAACTGTCCATGAAGTCCTGGAATCAGAGGATAAAATAGCTATTGAAAGAATTCACCAGACTCCTCCTGAAAGAGATACCAAATTGAAAACTCCAAGAAATATAGTAGCCAAATTCCAGAATTACAAGATTAAGGAAAAATACTGCAAGCAGCCAGAAAGAAACAATTCAAATATTGCAGAACTACAGTTAGGATCACACAGGACCTAGCAGCTTCTACATTAAAAAATCGGAGGGACTGGAATTTGATATTTTGTAGGGCAAGAGAGCTAGGACTACAACCAAGGATTAACTACCCGACAAAACTGAGCATAATTTTTCAGGCAAGGAGATGGTCGTTTAATGAAATAAGGCACTTCCAGACTTTCCTGATGAAAAAGACAGAGCTCAAAGGAAAACTATAATTTTGTCTTTTATGATGATCATTTTCTTAAGGTTTTTTGCAAGAACTCTTCACTATCCATCGTTATGAGACATCTCCTTCCCTTAACTTATAATTTGCTTCTGATATAATCTTTTAAATCTAAGCCATGTATTCATCTGAAACTTTATATGATGTAAAATTTTGGTCTAAGTCTATTTTCTCTCAACCTACTTCAATTCTTCCAAGTTTCTGTCAAATAATGAGTTGTTACTTCACTGTTGTCCTTGATTTTTATCAAACGATACGCAGTACTAATAAATTAGATTGCTTCTGTTCTATGAGTAAGTTAATCATGTTCATAGTCAAGATTTTTCATCATGTCTTTTTCTCCACCATCTCAATCTAACTTTCCCTCTGTTTTTTGCTCTCCAAAAAGGAAGTGGTGAAAGACATGCAATGTGTTCACCAAAGTATTTTGATTCCTCTACTTTTGCCCCCTTTTCTTCACCTACCATAAACCCCAACAGCTTCTTCTTCCACTTTCTTTCTCTCCTTTAAATCTACCCTCCATAATTCACCTCCTGGAGTTCAAGCTTGTTTTGCTTATGATTATTTCTTTACTCTATCTTCCCTCTTAAACACCACATTCTTTCCTACCTGGCCCCTCTTATATCTCTGTAGAATGCAATGATTTCTTCACCAAACTCTCTCTGTGACCAATATTCCTTTGTCTAGCTCAGATCAGAAATATGTTCATGAGATACTCCATCATTCTATCTCTTTCCCCCATCCTGGTGTTTTTTGAACATCAAAATGGTAAGAATTATAAGAAAATAATATTTAAGAATTATATATGTACACATACATTTATTTTTCAATCATCAAAAAATTGCCTTCTCATTCTCTGTCCCTAACTCTGCCTCCCATTGAGAATGAAAGAAAAACAAAGCCTGTTATACACATGTATTGTCAATAAAAAGAAATTTCCATGTTGACCAGGGTCTCAAATAAATTTTATCTCATTTTGCATTCTGAGTCTTTTTCCTTTCTATCAGGAGGTGACTAACATGTTTCATTATTAATTCTCTGGAATTATCACTTGTCATTAGGTTGATATGATTTCCTAAAATTTCAGGTTTATATGCCTTTTTCTATTTTGTTCTCATTGTATAAATTGTTCCCCTGGTTTATTCATTTCACTATGTCAATTCATACAAATCCTCAGAGGTTTCTTTGAAACCATCCTCTTCCTCATTTTTTTACAAGTAGTATTCCATCACAACTAAATATCCCATAACTTATTCACCCAATCCCCAATTTATGGGGTGAATAGAATTTTAGAAAAGTTATATATGGTAAACCTCTGGAGAAAACTGAATGGAAATAGAAAATATATACATCTTTTTTCTCAGTGGTTCATGGCACCTACACAAAAACTGACTATATCCTAGAACATAAAAAAACCTCACAATCCAATGCAGAAAAGCAGAAATATTAAATGCATCCTTTTCAGATCATTTTTGTAATAAAACTATATGTAATAAATGACCATGGAAAGATAGACTAAAAATTAATTGGATGCTCTCTCAGATTCTCATTCTTTTCCACCTCAAAAGAGCTATAAATATTTTTGCATATTCTTACAGTTTATTTTGCTTAGGACTAATCTCTCCTTTAATCTACCCTTCCTCTAATTCCCCCTTCTCTTTTTTCCCTCCTATTTCTCTGGTGAGTGAGATATATTTCTGTACCCACCTGTGTCTCCTTGTTCTTCCTTCCTTTAGCCCATTCAAATAAGAATGAGGTTGAAGTGTCCATTGCGACCCTATGCACTTTTCCTTTTTTATATACATGTCTACTTGTATACCATGATTATATGAGACATTTTTCCTTAACCTTCCTTTCTCTTCCCCTTCCATCAGTGTATTCTTCTTATCTTCTTCATTCATTGCTTAAGATCATTAAGACATAATAGACCCACTCTCAGGCCTTGTTTAATTGGTCTCTGTCTATGACCCCAATGATGATGGAATTCAGAGGGGACACATGTATCATTCCCTCACAACAGGATGTAAGCTTTTTTCCTTGTTGTTCATTTATGTTTACCTTTTAATATTTCTCTTAACTGCTATGATTGAGCATTCAAGTTTTCATGCTGCTCCAGTTTTTCATCAGCTATATTTAGAAGTCCTCTATTTTATTAAAAATCCATTTGTTCCACTGGAACTTTATACTCAATTTTTTTGGGTAAATTTTTGATGTCTGTAGGCCAGATCCTTTGCCTTCTGGAATATTAACATTCCAAGATCCCTGTCCCTTTATGGTAGTGTCTGTTAAATGATGTGTGATACTACCCTTGGCTCTTTGGTACTTGCATTCTTCCTTGTCTGGATGATTGTAGTATTTTTTCTTTGATAGGTAAACTCTGGATCTTGGAAATGATGTTCCCCCAAATTTTTGTTTAGGGGTGTCTTTCAGAAAGTGACTAGTGGATTCTCTCTATTTCTACTTTGCCCTTTGGTTCTAAGAGATCTTGGTAGTTTTCTTTTAGGCTTTCTTGAAATATGATGTCTAGTCTCTCTCTCTCTCTCTCTCTCTCTCTCTCTCTCTCTCTCTCTCTCTCTCTTTCTCTCTCTGTCTCTCTCTCTCTGTCTCTCTGTCTCTCTGTCTCTCTGTCTCTCTCTCTCTCTGTCTCTCTCTCTCTCATCATAGCATTCAGATAGCCCAATTAATCTCAAATGTTTTTTCTGTTGAATTTATTTTTCGGGTCTATTGCTTTTGCTATGATTTACCTGGAATTTTCTTCATTTGTCAGCCTTTGGACTCTGTTCTCTGTTTTAATGATTCTTGTCTCATGGATTCATTAGCTTCTATTAAGTCTATTCTAATTTCAGGGAGTTTGTTATTTGGGCAAAGTTTTATACCTCATGTGCCAAGTTGTTAATTCCTTTTCAGTTCTTTCTGTTTTTTTTTTTTTTTGCCATAGCTCTCATTTCTTTTCTATTTTCTCCTCAAGTACTCATTGTTTTTATTTAAAAAATTAAAACTTAAAAAAAAAAAAACCAAAACCTCAGGCTTCAACTTTTCTAGTAATCCTAGTTGACTTTGTGACCAAGTTGTGTTTTAATCAGGCTTTGCTTATAAATATTTTAGAGTCATTCTCTTCTTTTTCTTTCTCTGCTTTTGTGCCTTAAGCACTCATGACATCATAATAGCTTTTTATAGTGGGATTAGTTTTTTTTTTTGTTCATTATTCCAAGCCTACTTTGGATTTGATAGTAGGGATGAACTCTATTCATTTATGGAGGGAAGGTCTGGTGTTGTCCTATTGCTTATTGAATATAGTGGTATTCCAATATTTTAGGGTAAGTTTGGGTACCTCAAATTTTCAATGCCCCCAAAGGAATCTGATTCAGAGCAAAGTCTGATTAATGTTCATCTGATCTGAACTATGTCCTGGGTTTTAGACTGAGCAACAGTAGAATGCTATTGGACTCAGTTCCTATTAGTTATCTAGTCAGTTCTGCTGATTCTGAGTAACCAAATTGCAGTCTCCTCTTTGGTGTAGGATTCCTATCCTGGTTATTCTTCTGAAGGCTGCAATAGATAATGGAATGGATTCAGCTCTGCTCCTAGGTTCTGAATAATAACACTGCTTCCTTCTGAATGCCACTTCTAGCAAAGGTCCATTTCTAAGTTTGTCCTGAATCAGTGAATTGGAACTCGATAGTGGTTACAAACCTCCTAATTGGTAGCTGTCCCCATTCTAATGCTCCAATATGGGTCTAAGGGTACCTTTAGCAGCAAGCCCCCTAGCATACCCAGGACGGCTGCTAGCACAGGTTCTTAGATCTGCTTTTCTAAAGGAAAGCAACTCAAAATGGGTTAACAATCTTGCTTTAATCAAACATATGTCATTTACCTAGTTCAGGGGGAAAAGGTCAGCACCCCAAAATTCAGAGAAAACAGAAGTTACAAGCAGACAAAAAATACAGAGAAACAGATCAGCAGACAGGCTTCCAGCTATCTGACCATTATATCCATACCTAGTCAGTTACCATAGAGAGAAGCACCAACATCTGGGTTTTCAAAGCTGGGGGGGCTCAAGGGCTGCCCAGAGCTCATCTGGTCAAATCACACAACTCTTTCCAAAGTGAGCCCCAAAGCAAAACCTCACACCAGGGTATATATAGCCTTCTCCTGGATCAGAGAATGTCACAACCCTCTTGACCCACTGCCTAATCACAAAGTAACAAAGTTTGGGCATTCCTGAAAAACAAGCCTCCCACCACAGGCTCCATGTGACCACATTCAGCCTATTGGGGGCAGAGTATATTTTCAAATCTGGGAAAGTTCTCAGAGTCACTTAAGCCTCAAAGGGCCAAGGGGCAGGGAAGATCTTCAGATTCTCATTCCCATAACATTTGACCCCAAGATCTTTTCATATATTAACCTATGTAATGAAAGTATTGTTAATATATTTTTGCCAAGTAAGGGACATGAAAGATCTTGGGGGCCAAATGTAATGGTTATGGGATTTGAAGATCTTCCATGCCCCTTGAACTTGCTGATATAGCAGGAAGGGGTAGGGCAAGAGGAAGCCAGAGTCAAGCTAGAGTCAGTGTGGACTGGAAGTGTGGCAGTGGCCCAAACTCCTTTTTTTTGAGCCAGCCATAATTTCTGCTAAGGATTCCTGCTTAGGATTGCCAGGGATGGGAACTGTGAGCAAGCCGCATGGATACTGAGCAGTTGCCGAGAGTGAGGAGAGGAGGACCTTTGCCTGAGATTGCCTGTTCTGTTTTGAATGCTTGAGAATGTGGGTGTTTACTGCATTAACTACATGTGCCAACTCTATAGCTACTGTGATGGCTTTGACTTTCTGGTTTTGGGACTCAGTTTTCTGGTATTTGAAAAAAATGTTCTAGCTTTGTCCCCCATGTAGATAACCTGTTATATTTTGTGATTAATAACTATATCGGCATATTTATAGTTACTGTAGATATTGTGAATACTGCATTGTTGAAATATTGTCCCAATATGGGTCTAGGACCTTCTCTTGCTCTGGAAAATAACCTTTATTTGGACACTGGGATGTTGGCCAAGCAATGTGTTTCTTCCCTGACCCCATTTCCACTTTCCACAGACCTTACTGTTTGTCTTCCTATGCTAACATAGGCTAAATAAGGCACTAACTGTGATTTTTTTCTGGATTTCTCCATCAGGATTCAGTCTGGTACACTTCAGAGCCTATTTGAAGGAATTTTTTTTTTTTTGGACAGGAGCTCAGCTACATTTTTTTTTGTTGTTGTTACTCTGCCATTTTGACTCCTGTCACCTTAACAAGAATTTTTCTTATTGTCTTATGGAAACATTGAGTTACATTTGTTTTGTTCTACTTTTTAGGGAGACCATTATTTGGGTAGTATTTTCCATTTTCTCTAATTGATCTATCAGTCTTTCTACATTTCTCCTTTAATATTCTTTTTATTCTATTTCTTTAATCCCCTAATATCCAAAGGATACAACAAAACTACTCCCAATTTGT
The DNA here is from genome assembly GCA_011680675.1 of Gymnobelideus leadbeateri. Lineage (NCBI taxonomy): Eukaryota > Metazoa > Chordata > Mammalia > Diprotodontia > Petauridae > Gymnobelideus > Gymnobelideus leadbeateri. The sequence continues at coordinate 384,308 of WOXC01003169.1, forward strand.
TTTGTTTATCTTTATTATCTCTTTGACCCTTGAAGACACCAAATTCTTCAGGGACACTTGTTTCTTCTCCTTCCATTATATTGTCAGCACTCCATTATCACTTAGCATTTTTCACTTGCTCAAATGCAATTACTTTTCTGATCTTAGACACTTAATAGCTATGTGCCCCTGGGCATGACCTTATTTGCCTCAGTTTCCGCATCTGCAAAATAAACTAGAGAAAAAAGGCAAACTACTCCAGTTTCATCATCAAGAACAACCCAAATGGGATCACAAAAAGTGCAATACAACTGAAATGACTGAATGAATTAATTTTCTAATTTTCTTTTCTCTCCTGTATTATATTCCAGCTTTGTTTTTAGGAGTGCTTGAAAATCCTCTATACTCCTAAAAGTACATTTCCCACCCCCTCCCCCTCATGTTAGTGGGAATTGAAGATCTTCCCCACCCATTAATAGGCCTCACATGGAGCCCAACAAGAGAAACTTGATTAGGAGGGGCTTGTTTTTCCAGGAAGGCCCACACCTTTTGTTACTTTGTAATTAGACAGTGGTTCATGAGGGTTGTGATGCCCTCTTGCTCTGAAGAAGGGTAGATAAGGTGAGGTTTTGCTTTGGGGCTCATTCATTGGGAGAATGATGCTGTGGTTTGGGCAGATGAGATTCTGGGTGTAGAGGACCACAGGCCAGTGGGACTCTGATGCTGATGGCTGAACAAGCCTTCTCAGGTGTTTGGCCTGCTGATGGACCTGGATTGGTTCCCCATCCCCCAGGAAAGTGCTCAAACACACAGGTGTGAGGATTAGGTCCTCAAGATAAACATGGCATTTATGCATATGGCCTGGGAACAGAGAAGTGCACAATGTCTTCAGGGGAAAACAATTAGGGAGGAGGGTTATGGCTCTATAAAGCTTGTGCCCCTAAGAATAAGCATTTGCCCTCTACTTTCACCATTTCAGGAGTCCTGTCTCTTTTTATGCACCCAATTATAACCTCTGGGTCAGTAATTCTTTCTCAGCCCTGCTTGGGGATGGCAGGGCTCCCACACTTTCTTAGTCCTATTGCAGGAATCCCCATAACTCTCTCCCCACATCCAGGTAGCCAGCAAGGACCCCCCTGGCTTTGAGAACCCAGATGTTGGTGCTTCTCTCTCTGGTAACTATGTGTATATAGCTTTAATTAGACAGCTGGAAGCCCTTTCTGTTGAGTTGTGTTATTTTCTCCATCTGCATTTTTTCTGTTTGTAATTTCTGTTTGTATTTTCTCTGAAGTTTAAAGTGCTGACTTTTCCCCCTGAAATAAGTGAATTATATATATATATATATATATATATATATATATATATATATATATATATATAATTAAATTAAAGTTTTTGGCCCCTTTAAAATTGCTTTCTTTTAGAAAATTACATCAAAGAACCTGTGTTAGAAGCCATATTGGGTATGCTAGGGTGCTTGTTGTTACCCATCCCCCCCCCATAACATCATACTTAGTTTTACAGTGTAAGTTAGATATAACCCTTTTTCTATTTTCCTTTGAGAATATTGTGTTTTATTATTTTTTTCTCTTTTATAGTAATTGCAGCATAAGTTTCTGTAATATTTAATTTGGGTCCTTGGTATTTATTGTTTTGGAGGTGTTCAGGAAGTAGATGAGCAGTGGGTAGGATATTGAGCCTGAAGTCAGTCAGACCTGGGCTCTAAGTCTAGCCTTGGACACTCCTTAGCTGTGTGACCCTGAACAAGTTAATTAACCTCTCTCTGCCGCTATCTCCTCAGATATAAAATTGAGATAATAATAGCACCTACCTCCCAGAGTTGTAAGAATCAAATGAGATAATATTTCCAAAGCCCTTAGCACAGTGCCTGGCATATAGACACTATATAAATGCTAGCTATTATGATTATGATGATTTCTATTATTATTAATCTCATATCTCGAGGCTCAGTTCCTAGATTAGGACTTTGTATTAGAGCCAGTCTCTAAATTTTTCTTATCTCTTTGATGAGTTGAACAGGCACTGTTTGGTCCCACCCCTTCTGTAGTCTGGATCCCACAATTTTAATGGGGTACCTAGTACTAGGTCCTATACTATACTACAGTATTTGTCTTCTGTCTCCTTCGTCTGGCATCCCAATAAAGATTTTAACTTTGGCTTCATTTCTGTTTTCTTTTTCTTACTCAATTCCCAGTCATGCATTGACTCTCTACTCCTGATTTAATTGTTACAGGCTCCAACTGTCAGAAATACTATTCATCTTAGACCTCCTCCCTGACATTTCTCCCTTATTCTTTCCCTCCTCCACTTGCTGGTTGAACTTTAAATGTTTAATGGGAGAGCTGGGTCCCTCTAGGCCTTTACATATTTCTGTGGTGTTTGAGTACTTTCATGAATGTTCTTCTTCACCCTTACTCTGTGAAATGATGTATAAGGGGCTGGCAATTTCCTTTGCTGTTACTATGGTAGTCCAGGGACAAGATTCTGCTTATTTTCAGCCCAATTTAGGGGAACTCAGGATGGCTTTCTCTCCACACCCAATACTGCCTATTCTTGTTTAGAAGACTTGCAGGTTTTAGGTGCTTTTTATCAGGCGTCAGATTGACCTTAGTGTCCCCTCTATTTCTCAGAGCTCCCTCAATTTTTAGGCCTTGTTTATTGGGTCTCATGCTGGCTTAAACATCTCTGGCATGATTCTTCCGAGTGTTCTCTGGCTTCTGAACAATCTGTTATATAGCCCTGGACAGGATGAAATATTTTCCAGATGCATCTATCTATCTATCCATCCATCTATCTATCTATCTATCTATCTATCTAATTGCCATTTTTTTTTTCTTGATCACTTCCATCTGGTGCCATTTTAGATCTTTATTGGGAGAGTTAGTTGGGCTCCTCTGGGCATTTTCACATCACCAACTTAACTGAAGTTGAAAATCTTTCTTTAAAGTTCTTGAATAAAATGTATCAGTGTCCCAGTCTTCTTGGGCTGCTTCCACATAGTAACCAGTGACTTATTATACTACAAAGTCTCTACTTTTAACTTACTAAAATGTCTCATATTTCACTTTGAGAAGTACAAATAGAGAACAGTCAGTCACAAGTAAATGACTTTCAAAATGGAAAAAGTGTTGTTTTTGCTATCTAAAAAAATCAAAACTAATCTCCCTGCAAAAAATTTGCTAGTTTTGTGAAGCTCCCAAGAGCAATCACCTATCTTCAAGTTTTTGTGAGCAGTGTATTTGTCCTTAAAATGCATTTAGAGGCCCTGAAATGTTAGAGACCCAGAATATCCTGTGGTATGTGAGTCATACAACCATTGGGGGTATTTTAGGAACTTTGAAATGAATGCCTTACATCATGTAACACCTGCAAGTGAAAGGAAGGTAATCAGTAATTTTTTTTTCCATTTTGCAACCTCTACTTCTTGTTGGAGGTGGAAAAAGAAAGACATGACTCTTTGATATGACTGTAATCAGTACTGATAGGAAGATTTCAAAGGCCATGTTATTCCATCATGACTCATTCCTTGGCTTTACAGATTATGGATGGAAAGAAAATGTCTATGTCACAGTTGAAAAAGCCCTGGATGAGGAGTCAGAAAATGTGGGTACTAATTCCTTCTTTGTTGCTAGCCTTGCAATTTTTTTTGGGCAAATTACTTTGCCATTCTTAACCAAATCATTACCTCTTTTGGCCTCAGTTTCCTCAACTTTAAAATGAATCTGTGCAGGGTGAAGTACACTATTTTCTTTTGTTTTGCTTTTCTTCTCATGGTTTCTCCCATTCATTATAATTCTTCTATGCAACATGACTAAGGTGAAAATGTGTTTAATAGGAATGTATGTGTAGAGTTCATATGAGATGGTATGCTGTTGTGGGGAAGGAGAGAGGATGGAGTGCGGGGGGAGAACATTTAAAAGTTATGGTAGTGAATGTTGAAAATGAAAAATAAATATATTGAAAAGGATACAAAAAATTAATCAATCAATTTTATTAAATTAACTTTAAGGTTTACTCCAGTAAGAAAATTCTATTTTTCTAGAGACACTAATCAGTTCCTCCTCTAAAATCAAATCCAAAAGTAGATTCTGAACAACAAATGTCTCTTTAACATCATAAATTAATGATTAAAAGACAGTTCTATAAAAGGAAATCTTTAGGGACAATGTTCAAAAGAATTGTAGCTATGTTTTAGTGCTCATTTATGCTAATGGGACCTCTAACTTTTACATTGTTGGACATAATTCTGAAATTTTCAATTGTTGTCATCAGTAACAGCACTCTTTATGATTATTCACATTTTCTACTATGAGTACTATAGCGTCATTGTGCAAATTGCAAAATCACTACTTTAAAAGATCGTTGCTTTCATTGTACAGAAACTCCCTTCATTGATATAGATTACAGTCTCTCTCTTTTTTAGTAGATGGTCTTCATGAGTTACTATGAGCCCCCAAATTTATTACCTGCTGGTCATCCTGACAATGCTGAGCTTCTCTGAACTTAACTCTACTGGTCTTTGAATGGCAGACCTACATTAAAACTGGTAGGCCCATCTATGAAGCTTTTCAGTCTTGGTGGATCCTATTCTAGCTTTTGCTTCTTTGGTCTGGTGTTAGTTAATTCAGCGGATATCTCAATGCTATGATAAAACATTGGAGTAGGATTTTAGTGAAAGAATAGCAGCAGTGACAGTGAAATGATAACAACAGCTTGGAGAGCAACATGGAGTCTGACTTTAGATTCAAGAAGACCTGTGTTCAAATACCGCCTCTTGCCTTGTGAACTTAAGCAGTTAACTTACTTGGGGCTCAGTTTCCTCACCTATAACATGATGAACGAAACTAGGTGGCCTTTGCGATCCCTTATACTTCTAAATCTCTGAATGCCTCAAGCATGAAAGATAATTTATTGGAGAATATCTTGATGAAGACAATAAGAGCTGAAGAGAGCTGAAATAAACAATAGTTGCCCAGATAACATTTTTGATAAAACTCTAATTTTAACAAGAGATATATCAAAAAATGAAAGAAAAGTATAATTCTAAAGGTAAATATTATAGACCTATAAGAATACACCGGGAAAACTAGTAACCAAAATGAGCTTAGTTTGCAAGAATGAAAATGTTGAATCATTATTTCTCATCAACAGAGAAACAACTGAACTTTTAATTTTTTGTTTCTTGTTTATAAAAAGAATAAGAACCAAAAATAACTAAGCCTGTTGTTTAAATTAGATGCTATAATGTTACCAGATAGAAGAAAAAAATGGAACTGCTTAATACCTATTCATTAACAGGAATAATGTCAAATTGGAGAAAGGATAAACAGAACTGAGAGATGAAATGCAAGCTCAGGAGAAAATATGGAGAGGACCAAGTTGTACTAAATAAGTTTAAAATGTTTAGGCACAGATGAAACCCTTCTTTTGGGTTAAGACCTCTTGTCAAAATGCAAATGGTACCTGGGAAAGATAATGCATAATACTGTCTTATTAACATCTCTACTTATTCAGTAGGACTTTAATGGGTGGGGGTTGGGGGACCCATCTGGGATCTGATGGGGTCTATGGAGTATTCATGGAGGATTGGTACCCCTGGTGTGAGGGCTTGCTGAGCCCTTTTTCAGGGCTGCTTATCTACCTATCTTCATCCAACTCTCATCTGTGGCTCCTAGAAGCTATAGCATGTTCAGCAGCCATGCCTGGTAGTCTCAGTAGGTGGACTAAACCAGGTTGAGGCTAACCTATGGGTCTCAAACTTGTTGGTAAGTTAGAGGTATGTCTACTCCAAACATATGAAGACCTCCCCCAGTGAAATGGACAGATGAGAACATTTGTTCTAACAGCAGGTGGCTGAAGTAGGTACTGTGGGATGCTGGGAGCTTGGTCAGGCATTGCAGATACCAAAGCTATTCACTGCATCTTGGGCCATTCCCAGTTATCTTGACTTTTGTCTTGAAACTGGCTGTAAGAAGAGAGAGTGAGGCTGATGACTCTATGGAACTCTGTCTCACTTAAAGCAAGTCAAGACATCATTTGTGATGTCATTGGTCCTCTTAGAAAATTAAGGATGAACAATAAAGATGGAATGGGGCAGAGGACAAACAAATTTTGATAGTGAAAACAAGTGTTGTTCCCAGCACGAGACAATCCATTCCCCACTCTGTACTTTTGATCTTGCTGGCTTCTAGGCCTAGATTGCTCTGCTCCTTATCTATGCCTCTTAGCTTTCTTGGCTTCCTTTAAGACTCAGCTCAAGTTCCCCCTTCTGCAGTAGACCTTTTGTCCTCCCCATCCAGTGCCTTCCCTAAGACATAACCTTTTATCTACTTTGTTTTTTTGTATGTATGTACTTATTTATATGATTCTATTACATGATTCAGTTGCATTATCACATAGAACACATGATTGTCAAAGGCAGGGACAATGTTATTTCCTTTCTCATCCCCAGTGCTTAACAGTGCTTGAGACTTACTAAATGCTTAATATCTGTTGACTTACCAGTTGATTTCATATTTTAAGCTCAGTATGAAATAATATAGGCCTTTCTTGAAATTCAGTAACTGAATTCAGTTACTTAAAATTCTTCTTTTCTACAAGTATTTAACTTTCTCTTCAGATCATGAATTTTGAGTTATAACATAGATGCATCTATGCCCATATATAACATAGGGCATCTAATCCAACCCCTTCATTTTACAGATGACTAAGCTGAAGTCTAAGGACTTTACATGGTTTGCCCAAACTCACATGGGTAGTCAAAGTAAGAATCAGGATTTGAATCCAGAACTAGGGTGTTTTTCACAGTGCCATGCCATTTATTTTTCTTTCTCTCTTTAAAAAATAATTTCATGATAAGTTATTATTATTATTATTATTATTGCTTTTTGAAGGGTAATTGGGATAAGTGACTTGCCCAATGTCACACGGCTAGTTTTTATGTTAAGTGTCTGAGGCTGGATTTGAACTCAGGTCCTCCTGACTCCAGGACTGATGATCTATTCACTGCACCACCTAGCCACCCCAAAGGTGGCTTTTTTTGCCTTTTTTTTTGAGGGACAATTTTGGTTAAGTGACTTGCCCAAGGTCACACAGGTAGTTTTTGTGTTAAATGTCTGAGGTTGGGTTTGAACTCAGTCCTTCTGACTGGCCAGTGCTTTATTCACTGCATCACCTAGCACCCCTCATGATAAGTTATTGATATATATATATATATATATATATATATATATATATATATATTCTGAATCTTCTCCTACATTCTGCTGTGTACATTTCCTTTTTCTTCTATATTTAAGTTTAATATTTGTTTATAATGATTCTTTTTCTTTAATTTTTATGTATTTAAGTCTTAATATTTGCCTAAAATAAAAAAAGGAATAGAAAAAATAATTTCATAGTTTTTCAAGAACAACAGAGACAAGCTTGGGCAAAGCTTTTCAAATGTTTTAATGACACCATATAGACTGACATTGTTCCCTTGACATGAATCATTTCTTTGAGAAAGGGGCAGGGATTCCAGAGAGAGCAAGTTGAAGGGATTCTGGTTTCCCTTAAATCATCACCATTACTGCTTCCCAACACCATTCACAAACCCTTTGAGATTTCCTAAGTGCTTTGCAATTCGTGGTTAACCATTTAGTACTAAATTTAAGTGGCTCCTATTTTATTATAGTTTGGCTTCACGCAAGGGGCTATTTATTTTCCCTTTTATTTCATAAAGGCAGAGAGATTGTTTCAGGAAACTGATCAAATTAAGTGAAGGAGTTTGAAAAATTGCCACCAGCAGTGCTACCAAATGTTGTACCCCCACCATAAAGACAGAAGCCAGGAAAAGCATTTACTTTATTACATGAGCTGCAATGAGCAAGAAAGAGAGGACACAATCAGGCTAGCTCTACTTAGCATTTATGTAGCATCTTTTGCTTGAGAGGAAGTAAGTCATAATGGAGATTGAAAAAAAGAAAGACACCACAAGTTAGATTAAACATCAAATAAAAACCAGCTAAAAATGAAAGTTGAGAACTGAAAAGGAAACAATGCTTTTCTAGAGAGGTGTGTGTGTGTGTGTGTGTGTGTGTATGTGTGTGTGATTGTGAATAACACAATGGAGAGCTTCTTAGAAGAAACCCTTTAAAGACAGTGATATAAATTCATTTTCTTAAAGGGGCAAATCTAAATCACCTTAAAAACATCCCTTTACTTGGGCCTCTAATATTTCTATTGCCCTATAGGTTAGTGTGAGGTACATAACAGCAAAGTGTATTGAAGAGCTAGATCATTTATATATTTCCATCTAATTCCTTGAGGCCTATACAGACACACACAAAAATAATTTAAACAATTAATTCCAGGAAAATTCCTTTTGCTTCACCATCCCTTCCATTAGAAAGAGTAAGGAATTCAGGGTATTTGCTCTAGAGTTTTCAAAACATACCTCTGGGGTCATGGGGTAAAATGTACAGAAGCAGAGTTGCATAAACCTTATCACAGACTTGTCTAATATTGAGAACTGGCAAGGCACAAAGTGTAGCAACAGTCCATAAAACAGCCAGGGAAAAGGGATAGAAGACTTGGGGATCTCAACAATATAACCATGTTCTTCCCAAACTTAGACTCACTTTGGTCAAAGTCACTTTTTCAAGGCACCTGTTATAGGATTCTACTATAGTGGTTTATATTTCCTTCCCTTTACATTTCCCACTGCAAACTGCCTCTGTTCACTCATCATGGCATAAGGTTTGTTGAAATTGTTTTGTTGTATGTGGAAAATGACTGGTCCATGCCCTCAAGAAGTGTTCAGTGGGAGGATGAGACTTGTACAAGAGAAATAATTAGAAAAATACCCAAGGCAGTTTATAATAAGAGAATGTAGAAGGAAATGTAGAAGGAAAAAAAAAGACCAGTATTACTGGAAACCTTGGGACCACTTCATGGCGAAGGCAGGATTGGACCTGAATGATAGATATTACAATGACTACAACAATGTAAACAGAACATAGAAAAAACAAAATTGAATAATGTATTGTAATGGCAAGCACAGAAGTGGTTTGAACCTTGTTTCAGTTTGTTAAGAAACAGAACATGTGAACTCCACAATTTGTGAACTCCTGGGGAGAAGATAATGACTATGTAAGGAAAACCCCAGGGCTAGAGACAGCAGGAGCTGAAAAAGAGGACTCTTGTGGTGGTAGCATCAAGGGGAATACTTGTGGTATCCTGGCACTCTGTTTGTCTGCTCTGTCTGTGTTGATATTTGTTTGTGATACTTCGTATACAAACCCTGGGACCTTACTGGAAGCCTTGAAAGAGGATTTTCTGGTTGTATGTTTACAGAAGTCCTGGAGGAGGGTTTTGAAGGTCCTGGGACTTTACTGATGATTTGTGCTGACCTCTTGGACCTTGTTTGTGGGTCTGTGTTGATTGCTATGTTGCTGATTTGTGTTGAGTTCTCAGACCTTGGTGGTGGTTCTGAGTTGATTTCACAGGCAGACAGTGAATTGATGATGGTGCCAGCAATGAGCGTGAATATTATTGTGGCTCTGTTAAGCTTTGTCTTACCAGAAACAGGAACTGTGAAGAACTTGAGGTGGACTGGCCACTGTAAGTTTCAGTATGGAACAGGAACTGAATAAAGAACTGGATAAGGAGCTGGATAAGGAACTGGGAGCTGCCTGCCTTTGAACCCAGGTGACAGTTGGAGCTGGGACCATGGAATAGGAACCATGGAAGCTGAGAGCCAGCCTTGAGTCAAGCTGAAAGAAGACTTTACTTGCATACTGTGTACTGACTGAGAAGCTTATAATTTACTGTGACCTAGGGGTGGATGACCTGTGTATTGTCCACTACCCCTTAAGAGGTTACTAAGTAGTGACTGATGACTGAGCAGTGACTGATGATTGAATAGTGACTGATGGCTGAATTGTGACTGATTTGTAACTTAGTGTGCCCCATGAGTTGAGAACTTTGACTTGAATTTTGTAACCTTAGATGATTGAATGATTATCAAGTTACTAAATGATTGTACTTTGTTGAACACTATTGTGACCACTTTGGTGAAAACTATGTGGCTCTTTTAGTGATAAGTCACTGTGAATGCTGTTTTTGATTTTATGTGATAAGTTGTAACGTTGTGAATGCTGTAGCTTGATTTACTGTGAATTTTTTGAGTTGATTTGTTATGGAATAAATGAGTGTTCACTATACCATGTAATCAGAACTTTAAAAACTGTTCACAGAAGCATTCTTCTGGAAAGCTGCTCATGCATGGTATTATACATATAAATAGAATGACCAAGTTTGTCCTTAAGAAGAGATGAGAAAACATACCTGCCTTTCTTCTTCTTGAAGGTGGTGACTACAGATGTGGAACTTTCCATATATAATCAGACTTGTGTACTGTATTGTTTGATTTTACTCAGCTATTATAGATTTTTTTTATCATGTATGTGTATGTTTGTAATAAGGAGTAGCTGGCTGAATAGGGGTAGGGAAGAGAGGCATATTCAAAAAGTGATATAAAAAGTAAAATGTGTCACAATATTAAAAATGGAATATCGGGTGGATTTGTATATGAAATGGGAGAGAAGGAGGATAGACAAGTATCACTTAAGTATCCAAATCCTACATGTACTGCTAGCATACTACATTATAGGACCCAGTGCAAATAACCTTAAAAATATATGGTTAAAGTACATTACAGAGCAGTCAGCATTAAAAAATCTGGTACAAGATAAGATATAATATGGATGATAAATGGAATAGATTATGTACACAATATACAGAAAGAAATGATCTCAGTAACTATTTTTGATAAACCCTAAGATCCAAGTTATTGGGTGTAGAACTTACTATTTGACATAAACTACTGCGAAAAACTGGAAAGCAGGGTGACAGAAATAAGGCACAGACCAACACCTTGCACCATATACTAAGGTAAGGTCAAAATGAGTATATAATTTAGACAAAGTGTGATATTATAAACAAATCTATGGAACATGGGAAAACTTACCTGTCATCTATGGATAGAGAAAGAGTTTATAACTAAACAAGAATCACATGAAATAAAATAAATTATTTTTGATTATGGTTAATTAAAAAGTTTTTGCACAAACAAAACCAATGTAGCCAAAATCAGAAGGAAAGCAGAAATCTGGGGGAAAATTTGCAGCAGTTTTTTTTTTTCTGGTAAAGGTATCATTTCTCAAAGATATAGGGAATTGAACCAAATTTCTATCTATCTGTCTGCCTATCTATCTAATATATGCCATTCCTCAATTGATAAATCATCAAAGGATATGAACAGGTAGTTATTAGAAGAAGGAATCAAAGCTATACGTAGCCATATGAAAAAATGCCCTAAATCACTTTTAATTAGAGAAATGCAAATTAAAATAACTCTGAGGTACAACCTCACACTTATGAGATTGCCTAATGTGACAGAAAAGGAATATGAAAAATTCTTGAGGAAATCTGGAAAAATAGGGACATCAAGGCACTGTTGGTAGAGTTGTGAATTATTCCAACCCTTCTGGAGAACAAATTGGAACTACGTCCAAAGAAATATGAAACTGTTTACCCTTTGACCCAGTAACACTACTACTAGATTTGTATTCCACAGAGAGAAAGGAAAAGGAAAGGGACCCATATGTACAAAAATATTTATAGTGGTTCTTTTTGTAGTAGCAAAGAATTGGAAATTAAGGGAATGCCCATCAATTGGGGAATGGCTTTACAAATTAGGGCATATGATTGTAATTGAATGCTATTGTGGCATAAGAAAAGAAAATAGAATGATTTTGGAAAAAAAAAAACCCTGAGAATACATATAAACCAATGTAAAGTGAATAAGCATAACCAGAAGAACATTGTATACAGTAATAGCAATATTGTAACAATAATACATTGTGAGAGACAGCTGCTTTGAGCAATACAATGATCAATGACAATACCAAAGAACTCATGATGAAAATTGCTATCCACCTCCAGTGTGAGAACTGATGAATGCTGAGTACAGATTGAAGCTTACTTTTTAAAATTTTGTTTCTCTTTCTTTTGGGGATGTAGCAGCAAGCATCCCAACATCCCCAGGGTGGCTGCCAACACAGGTTCTTGGATCTGCTTTTCTCCTGCCACAGGCTCCATATGACCACATTTAGCCTATTAGGAGCCAGAGTATATTTTCAAATTAAAGAAGGTTCTCAGAGTCACTTAAGCCAATCAAAGGGCTTAGGGGCAGGGAAGATCTTCAAATCTGCATTTCCATTACAGGGTGGGGAGCATGGCTAATATGGAAATATGTTATGCATGACTTCATATTTGTAATGGATATTGATTCACTTGCCTCCTAAGTGGGTGGGGGAGGGGATGAAGGGAGGAAAAGAATTTGGAACCAAGACAAAAAAAATTGCTGCAAAAAATACTTGAAATTCTTTGTGTACTTGTACAAGAAGGCACTTTTGATGGCCATTATTTTAATATAAGTTATCATAAACTGTAATCCAACAAAACAAGGGCTGTATGTATTTGGTAGTCCCTGAATGGTGCTTCAGCATTAATGGCTAATTAGTTCATCTAACAGACACATAATGACTATTGCCTACAAGAGATGCTGAATGAAAAGAGTGAAATCAGCTTGAGAACTGAGATAATACAATAGGACAACACTGCAATAGGATTTCTTTTCCAGAGATGTGAGTGACCACAGGGGTACAGGGTAGACGTCCAGTTACATACAGGAAACAGAAAATAGCACTAGTATTTTCAGAGGACAGTGTTATCAGTAATGATATTTGCAGCTGCTGTGAAGATGTAAGATCAGCCACACCAGCACTCAGGAGGGCTGCTAACACAGGTTCTTTGATCTAAAGGAAAGACAGCTTCAAAGGGGTTAATAATCTTTAATTAAACAATGAGAAAGATATATAAGTAGAGAGAAGTGAGTATCCAAGAAAGAATCCAATAGACAGTGCTCCAACTTTCTAAACAGAGTGATAGAACAATTTACATCACCAGGCCAGGGAGCACCAACATCTGGGTTCACAAAATTGGGGGAGGGGGGATTACCAACAACTACCAGAGTCTTGTCTGGCCAAATCACAAAGAAACATTCTTCTCATGAGTGAGACCCAAAGTAAAATACCAATCTCTCAGTATATATGGTTTTCAGCTAATAGGCTCAGAGACAGAAAGCATCACAACCTTTGAGACTCAGTGCCTGATTGGCTTAGTACCAAAAGGTGTGAAAATCTTTCTGTAAGCAAGCTTTCCCCTAAGCAAACTCCTCCCCTAAAGCAACATAAATCTCTCTGGGCTCTAAGTGACTCAGGATGTGTCACAGCTGTGAACTGGGGCACAGCTCAAAGCATCAAGACATCCATGATTGAAATATCTGTGGACTTTCACACCTGGGAACATGGCCCCTGTTCCAAAGGAAAAAAAGGGAAAACATATGATCACATAGGCCTATTCATGGACACGGAAGAGCTTATATTCCATTAAACCCACAGACAGCAGCAAAAAAAAAGTTCTACAGAAGTACAATTGGCCAAGATCATGTCCACATAGCACCAAAGAGGAGAGTTCAACTAATGTCGTATTACTTTGGGTAATGTGGGGAACTAATCTGCAGGTATCATGTATCATAGCAAGAAGCCTGGGCTTTAAATCAGACAAACTGGTTTGAGTACCAGTTCTGACACTTATCAGCTTTGTAAACTTGGACAAATAATTTAAGCTCTCAAATTATAATTTCTGCATCTATAAAATGTTAGTAATATTACTTGCACTATCTATATAGTAAGGATAAGTGAATTTAAGTGAACCCCTACTATGAAGTTGTTTTCTTGCATTTTATCATCATGATTATTATCTACACCCTGAATGGTGGTAAGAGAAGATAGTGAGTGAAGTGCAATTTAACTCACAGAACATTCTTTCCAGCCTTGACTTTGTAGCATTGTCCAATTTTGGTTCTTCCCTTCTAGTACTGATATCACACCATGTTTATTTGCATTTTAGAACTGAAATTGACTTTAGAATTCATTTCAATCTAACCATTTCCCTTTAGAGAACCCAAAAGGTTGCCAGAATTCAACTTGCTTAATAACATAGCTGTGACTATGCCCAGGTCTCCTCTTCTTCCCCTTTGAAAAAACAAACAAGCCATGAATGCTTTTTCTATAATATGGTTCTGTCTCCTTTCATTAGTAATTTTCTCAATGAAGTATATATAAGTCAGGGCATGAAGCAGTAGCTTACTGTCCCTGACTACAATTCTACAAGATTTTTTTCTTCCAGAGATGATCAAACTTGGGAGTTTTTCTAATGGAAAAAGGAAAATGATATCTCTAAGATAGGAAGATTATATCTCTCAAATTCATTCTCCCTTCATTTCCACGTTCTCCCCATCTCTTAACACCCTTGTTTTCCCACATGAAACAACTTCGTTTTGTTTTCTCTTCACACTCTCTTTGTTCCAGACAAATTATCTTGTTTGCTGTTCCTCCTCCATAATACCCCATCTCCTGATTATCTACCTTTGCACAGGCTATTCTTCATGCATGGAATGTACTCAATCCTCAATACTACCTCTGAGAATCCCTAACTTCCTTCAAAGCTTAGCTCAAGTGCAAAATTAGCTTGAATTAACTTGGTATATGTGTCTCTATCTATCTATCTATCTATCTATCTATCTATCTATCTATCTATCTATCTATCTATCTAGTCTCCCTCCTTCCAAATAGCATGTAAGATCCTCGAGGCTAGGAACTTTTTATTTTCTTATTTTGCTTCCCCAACCTAACAGTGACTGGCACACAATAGGCACTCAGTATATGTTTTTTGAATCAATAAATGAATCATTTACAAAAGGAAAACATTGAGACAAGCTTCCTCAAAATTCTTCCTACATAAAAAAAGAAAAGCAGGGATGAAACACTATAGCTGTGTATATATAGAACCAAAGCATCGGGATGAAAGGAGAATGTTCTGTCCATCTAGCTACAAAAAACACAAAACGTATTTTTCCCCTTCTCTATACATGTACTTTATTGATGGGGATAATTAGCCTATATGACTTTGAATCCATAGTTTTGGAAAAGCATATGGAGACACGAGGATTAAAATATGGAGGAATTTGAACTACTCAAGAGAACACAAGTAAGTTCTAATAGAGCATCTTTTGCATTCAGTCTTAATATATCTTGATGATATGTATGATAAAGTTGCCATCATCTCGGTGACTAAAAGTATCTGGGTATCTCACTTAGTAATCATATGTTGCAGTAAGACTTATTTCAGACAGTTTAGTTTTTGTATATTTTTTTCTCCACTTAGTTCTACCTTGAACATTACACAAATTTTATGGGCATGTTATGGGAATGAACCCTGGGTTCTGGAAGGCCACTACAGTAAAGTACAATCCCTGGCACTAATCAAGTTTGAAAATCATCAGTAAGATCAGAAAAAAGTCTGTCATCAAGGGATAAACCATACAACAAATATTTATTAAATCCTTATCGTGTCTAGATATTTTTAGAGATGAGGAAATACATAATTTAGACAAACTCTCTACCCTCTAAGAGCTTACAGCCCACCTAAGTTTGGAAAAGCCAGTCATCAGATGGTTGGACAATTGAGGGTCATTTTTTCCCCAGTCACATGAAATTCCCAAGACTGCTGGGGCATTTACTGAACAACATTATATGTACAGAGACAAAAATAAAACTGTTCCTGCCCACAAGGAACTTACATTCTATTGGAATGAATGACTTAACATGTTCCATGGCCACATGAGACCATAGAGAGAGTAGAAAGGGGGACTTTTAACTCTTGGGATAATACTTTTGCTATATTTGTGGACTGGACTTTTTAATTTGTAGACTGTATCTTTAACCTGGATTTACCATGTATTTTGTAAGTAAGATTGTGCTAAGTACAGGCTAAGTGGCACAATGAATAAAACTCTGAGCTTGGCATCAGAAAGACCTGAGTTCAAATCTGTCCTCATACACTTTACCCATGTGAACCTAGATAAGTCTTCTTGCCTCAGTTTCCTCATGTGTAAAATGAGAATAATAGTAGCACCTCCCTACTAGGGTTGCTGTAAGGACCAAATGAGATGATGATTGTAAAGTGCTTTATAAACCTGAAAATAATATATAAATGCTAAGTTGTTGTTATTTTCTCTTAAGCTTTTGACAAGATCCCCAAACCCACCTGCTATGCACTTTGGAATACCAGATTCCAGGGCTAAATCTGTAAGGTGTTTGATTGTTTTAGTTCCAATATTTAGAAAATCTTTTTTACATCTTCTGGCTTCCTCCTTTTGTGTATATCAATATTTATTGCTAATTCAAGGTCAGAATTTAACCTCAGCTTTACTTGGTCAATATATGCTTCTTAGAGCAATAAATCCTGGTAATCGCCACTGTCCCAATCAATATCTGCTTATTATCTATTTATCATCTATGAGTGTACATTTCTAAATTACAGACTTCCAGAGACTTAGGCAACCAATTCCAATGGAGCTCTGTAAAAGGTAGATGACTTGGATATAAAACCTTCTGAATCTGTACTTTTAACCTAATAGTGGAAACCATATCTTAACTTCTTTGGAAAATACTTGTTAGTCAGTCAATAGCCTTAATTATGTGTTTCCTATGCATATAGTTCTCAATCATCTATTCACTGGTCCAAAAATTCTTAGAATCTCAGGCTATTAGTTGGAAGAGATCTTGGAGGTCAACAAGTCCAATTTCCCTTCAGACTTGATGATTATAAAAGTCTCTTCCATCACTACCAATCTATAATTTTGTTATTTATCATGACTAGTGGGCAGCCTGCCCATGTCCTCATGAAGATAAATTGTATTAGATGTCACTATTTGGCTTCAATCAAGCTAGTAGTACATAGGAGCACATGATGGTATTAGATATGACATATCTTTTTAGCTATGTATTTGTCCTACACATGCTCAGTAATTACACAGACCTGGGCTTCACCCTTTAGATGTTCCACAGACTCTTGGGAATGGAAGCTACATACATTTTCATTTTGGTAAATCAATATTTAACTGTTCCACAAAGTTATCTAAGGTTATCAAATGATCTAACTGCAGATACTATTAACAAAGTTGGGCAGGTTTGCACTCCCTTTCATAATACTCTCTTCAGTAGCAATGTTATGGTTTGCAAAAAGCTATTCACCAGTTCACTGATGCAGTCTAAGCACTCTCCTTCTCTTGGATCTCTGGCTTCTCATACATGGCCAGTTTTGAGGTGTAGACAGAGTGATGTGTAGATGTAATTTGAGCTTAACATTCATACTTTATTCAGGTTATTTTCAACTATAGTATGTACTAGCAGGTGTACTAACAGTTTGGGGACGTAAAACTTTTTGCCTCAAGACCAATAAATGACTTAAGTTTCTTGATAACATAGAAAATCTCTGTTCCCCTGGCAAGCACTTTAGGTATTGAGAGTGCATGCTCTGTTCTGACCACTTTTGCTCTCCTTATCTCTGTTGTCCTTAACTTCATTCATACAGGGACTAGGATTTGTAGTCATGCTTCTTGAATGTGTCCCTTCACTTCTTATATGTAGCCTTATTATTGTCTTGTGTGATCTTTTTTGTTTTTGTTTTTGTTTTTTTGTTTTTGGAGGGCTATTGGGGTTAAGTAACTTGCCCAAGGTCACACGGTTGTGCGCTCTTTTTAAAGGAATTTGGAGACCTACAGAATGCATTTCTATCCATGCTTTTCTGAATCATAATTTGAAGATGTGGAATCTGAACCCCAGTCTTTGTTATCATCTGAATCTTTAGAATATTCTTCTTTATCCTTCATCTTTTTGAAGAACTTGCAACTTTTCCTAGATGATTCATTAGATTAAGATTTTTTTTTTTTTTGCTGCTGAGACCATCCTTGTCACACTTTGAAGGAAGGCCTTCTGATCCCTCATTTTTCTCACCATCCCCATGTGCAGATTGCTCAGGACTATGTCTATAGTTGGTGATCTGGGCATCCAAATCATAGTTGTATTTACAAATTATTTTATGTCAGATACTCAGGGTATGTCAATTATTCTTGTTCTTTGCTTTGTCTCACCAATGCCCTACCATTCTCCAGGGCATTCAATCTCCAAATGTAGAACTAAGTTTCACAGGAATGCAAACTCTTTGACATATTTAGTGACAACCCAAATCTTTCTGACATCCTGGAAGCTCTTGATGAGGTTTTTTAGTTCCTCAAAACTTTTATCCTTGACACTTTGAACAACCTCCTTAGTGTCCTCATTTTTACTCCATAGCAATTACAGAGATAGTTGTCCTATAAAAATGGGCTTTGATAGCATCCTATCTCTGGACATGGGTGACTCCAGTTTGCTATCTGAACTAATGGTGAAGAACTAATATATATACGTAAGGAAGATAGCTGTAGACACTAATGAAGTAGCAGGAAGAGCATGGGGATTTGGGTCTGATTTGGTGCCAAATGAACTTTGTACCTTTCTTAAAATTTTTTAAAAATTAGAACTATTTAGCACTATCCATTTGGAATGAGAGATACCTAATCCATGGATATGTTAATGGCATTTGTACTTGGAATACTACTAAGGGCTTGATGCTGCTTCAAACTCCTGATAGAGATAAGTAGCTTCTAATAAGTAATGGTAGCATAAGTAATCTAGCCTTGTTCAGAATTCTAAGGCACTAGGTGTGACTGAAATCTGTGATGTTTGAAACACTTCTGAATATGCTCCGATTTCATTTGGTTCTTTATATCTTGTACTACCTATGTTTGTATTCTACAAAGCAAAGTGGACTATTAGAAATTATTAAGTATATCAGGGATATGTATATGGATCCTCCAAACAAGTAAGATCTCAATCTTAGCTTTTGAGGGACAGAAAGATGACTAAAACATGTTTTCTGCCCATATACATCTTAATATCCTGTAGAGAAGATAAGATGTATACAAAAACATAGGTTTGAATATAAACATGTAATAAGAGAAATTTATGATTCTGCCCAAATTTCAAGGAGGGGAATAGTCACTTTGTAATTGTACATCATAGAAATCAGGGGGCTTTATTTTTTTCCCTATATGAATCATCAGTGTCATTTTGACTGCTTGACAAAAAATAGTAAAATAGATGAGATCTGTTTCTTGACTTTTCTTCACCCTGTCTTCCTTTTCTGCCATCTAATCCCCCTGTTACCCCTTTGGATTATATTGCTTGATTCTTTTAAGACTTCAACATCATTCAAGCAAGAATGATCAATCAATGAGAGCTTAGGTACAACTTACTTTTGTGTTAGCTCAGTTATATGTTTTGCAGATCATCATGTGTTATGCTCACTAGAAGTTTTGAAAAGCTTGAGAAGAACATAATATCATAAGGAAAGGGGAAAAATGATTACGGTGAACATCACCTGATCACACTGGATGTGAGAAGACCAAGTGGCCAAAGCAGAATGTAAAGTATAGGTGAGTAACGGTAGATAAATTTGGATCAGGTGATTTGAGAGGGTAGAGAGAAAAAATACTAATTGTTAGATCAGATCAAATAGGGACAAAAATAAAATTCTGACATTTGGTTGTCTGTTCTAAGCTGAGATGCCTGAATTAACTGCTCCATGGTGGATTGGGTCCTTGAAGCAAGTATGTAAATACTTCCTATGCATTGTGTTTGAGGGACTTCTTATATCCAAGTGAATTTCATTTCTTATTTTAGTTTTCTGGAAGGAAGGACATTGATAATACTTGCATAAGAGTAGACTGAGGGCAATTGTACTGATTTGTGCATCCATTTAGTAAAGCAAAAGATTACTTTAGCTATCAGACATCAGCTGATCTATTGCACTACATAAGGAACTTTTCATTTAGGAACTGTGAAGTCTGGGGTTTTTTTTAAAGGGGGAGTAGTTTGAAAAAGAAAACTGTGAACATGATGCTGAGCTTCTTGGAGGAAGAAATTGAGTGACCCAGAAAATCATAGGTGATAGCAACAAAGATAAAAACAGTATGAAATCAATTTTAAAGGAGTAGATGTGATTGTTAGCAGAGGGAATGTTCAAAAGTATCAATGGTGATCAAGGAGTATATCACCTTCTTTTGGTTCTGTCATACTATATGAGAGAAGGAGCACCCAGCCTTGGAGAAGGTAGCAACTACCAAAGAATCTGAAGGAGAAAGTTTGGCTTTAGAAAGCACCAGAAAAATAAAAGATTGTGAGAAGAAAAAAATCTACAATGAAAAGAGTCTGTTAGTCATAGAAGAAGGTTCCAGTGAGCATAGTGGAAAGAGGGGAAGAAGAAGAAATGACTGGGGAGGTATAGAGATGATTTGGATAGAGATGAGAATTTGGGGAGAGGTAGTAAAATAAATGTATCCTTCTTTTGGGAAAGAAAATTTCTTGTTCTAAGTCATAGGGTTCTAAATCATCTGGTTCTACACCATAGAGGAGCAGGAGGCAGTAATTTGTTAGCCATAATGCATGAAACTACCAAAATATAGAGAAGAGAAATCAATGAAAAGGTTCTAATTAAAACAGTGTTCAAGGACCTCTGCAGAGACTGATTCTGAGATGAAGCTTCTTTAGCTGATTACAGTGGAGGAGGATAGTGGATGCCTTGACAGGCAAAATATCAACATTTATAAAAATTATTGACAAACATTGAATGCTGACTTTATGAAGTACTGTCCATGGTGCTAGGAAGACCCCCGAGAGCTGTGATAATCAGCCTATGCTCTTAAAGTATTTACTCTAGAGGAAGAAGTAGTATTATGTGCTCAGGACTTGGCCACTGATCTGTCTAATGATCCTGGGATCATCCCAGGTGTTGCAGGTACTTCCAGTTTAAACAGGATAATCTGCCTCATTGGGAGTGTTGCCCTGGGAGAAGGAAGAATGTTATGATGGCCACAAGTCCATGGAGATAATATTCTGGGAGCAGTCAGGTTTCTGACACTCTGAGGAGTTGTGAGTGGGGGAGGGGGAAATGATCCCTTATCTCATGTTATTTAATTAATTCTGTCACAGACTGAAAACTTGCACTTAAAGGTCATTTATTGCAACCTTCCAGTTTTACATATAAAAAAATCCAAAAAACAACTTGGGTCTAAAGAGATGAAAAGATTTGACCCAAAGGCACACAGTAAAGAGCAGAGGCAAAGCTTAAACCAGATTCTCTGGGTCCAAAATGCAGATATATTTCAACAGTACTATACTACCTCACTAGAGGCTGAGGCTGATCCACAAGAAGGGACTTGGGAAACCTACTCCCATCAATCAAGAGGTTGTTCTAATCAGAGAATTTGATGAACCAGATTTTTCAGTACTATTCAAACTGTGTACATGACTGTTTCTTATGTTAATTTCTGGAATCTTCCCCCTTTTCTCTATCTTTCCCTCCTTGCCTGATTCATTTTCTTTTCCTTACTTGGTTCAGCACCAAGTAATACAGCAAATATTGAAGTCCAACATTAAAAAAAACACATATTTGTAATTCTTCCCTTTCTTGTCACTTCTGCAAAATCCTTGGGGATGAAATGGATGACATGGACCCTGAGAACTCACTCTGAGCTCTGACTAATAACCCCTTACTGTGGAGAAGGAAACCAGGCAGGTCTTTCTTCTCTTCTGAGCCTGTAAATTGCGGTCTGGCAGTCCCAAATGACAGTCTCCTTGCAACATGTGAAATGTCAGAAATCTAAGGCTACTGGGGGTTTTGATGTGTCAAATGTGTAAAGGAGGTGACAAAGATCACTCAGAACAGCTGCATTTGTGTGTAAACTGCATGGACACTGAATATTTCAGTAGCAGCTTCTTCTCATGTGCCCAGCCAAAGCTACAGTTAGTGTAAACAATTTTAGATGACTTCCAAAAGATTGACTATCGCATAAGAAAACCCCTGACATGTCTTCAATGTTCTTTCTTTGTATGCTTCTTAACAAATGTGTGACCATTCTAGAGGTTCCTAGTTGCTAATTTTTACCCAACTTAAAATTATTCAGGTATTCTTCTTAAATAAAAATCAAAGTAGAAGAAAAGGGATTGGTCTTCTTTTATAAGCAACTGCACTCTTGTTAACTGGATGGTGAAAAAAATGCCCCAATCCTTTTTAGTTGCTCTTTCTTGCTCCTACCTTATTTTAGAGTATTAGGAGAAGATATAGTACATATATTTTGGAAAGTAACAGAATAGTGGAGAATTAGCAAAGTAGGAAATTTGTTGTCATTATTGTTCAGTCATGTCTGACTCCTTGTGACCCCATTTGGGGTTTTCTTGGCAAAGACACTTGAATAGTTTATTATATCTTTCTCCAGCTCATTTTATAGATAAGGAAACTGAGGGATTGAGTGATTTGCCAAGGGTCATACAGCTAGTAAATATCTCAGGTTGGTTTTGAACTCAGGTCTTCTTGACCAAGTCTGAGTTCTCCATCAACTGTATCACCTAACTGCCCAGGAAACATAGTGGCAGTCAATATCCCATTCCAGGAGCTAAAGGAGAAATGGGTAAACCAGTTTTAAGGTTAAAACTCAAATTTTGAGGGGCAGCTAGGTGGCACAGTGAGTAAGAGCGCTGGCCCCGGAGTTGGGAGGACCTGGGATCAGTTCTGGCCTCAGATACCCACACATACCTAATGACTAGCCATGTAACCTTGAGCAAGTTACTTAACCCCAATTGCTTTAAAAAAAACCCTCGAATTTTTGGAGGTGTCAGACCTGGTGGTATAGGTAGAAAACGTGATTTGAGTTTAAATCTATGGGTTTATAGTCAAACAAGGTTGTCCAGACAGGGCTGGCACAGGAGAAAAGTGTGGAGGGAGGAGCACACACTTTGCTTAATAACTATTTGCAAGGCAGAGGAATTTTAAGGCAGAAACAGATTCCTCCTATATCACCACTCAGCCTAAAAGGAATTGCAGCTTCAGGTAGTGCTATCCTTTTCTTACCTACTGTCCTATATAGTCTTCCTGTAGAGTAGATCTTAGCAACAACTGTTAGAAGGTAAGTGTCCACTCTTTGTTACAATATTATGTCTCTTCTGCTTACCATATGTGTAAACAGAAAAGGTTACGTCCTATATCCTTTGATATAAAGGACACCCAGAAGTCTTCCCCTCAAAAAATTATGTTGCCTCAAATTCTACCATTAAAGATTTATTTCTGCACATTAAGGAGTTTCCAATTCATTATTGTAATGAGTGTATAACCTGAAGATACATCAATAATAACATCTTTATATAACTCTTTTTGCTCCAATCCAGATACTATGTCTGGGAACAATTGAATTTCACTTATTTCTAGAATATTTGAGTTTATTTGCCAGCTAGCAATAAGCATTCTAAACATAGAACATTTATTTAGGAAAGTAATTAAGTCAAGAGGCAACATGGTATAATGGGTGGAGAGCTGACTTCCTGCTGAGGAAGTCAAAGGTTCAAGTCTGGTCTCTGACAATATGGGCTATGAAATCCTAGGAAGGCAATTAACCTGTCAATGCCTTAAGCAACTCTCTAAAACTATTAATTATGAAACAATTGCCAGTCTATCAGTAGAGATAATTTCCTTACGAGAGTACTCAACAACAATGAAATCACAGGTCCATAAAAAAATAAACAGAGAAGGATTGAATATTCTAGCAATTAGTAAATAACTTTTATCCACTTTTATGATAATTTGGTTTCCTTCTCCTCCTCTCCCATAGTGGTTTGATTTCAATCATGTTCAAACGACTCATGATGCCAACTGGGAAAGTCTCAGCAACTGTTCTCATTCCCAGATTTAAGTTCTGCAATCCCATTTGCCAATAGTGATGCCTACTCAGAGACAATGCCTTTATCTCTGGCTTTTCCTTTAAAGTTATTGATTGTCTCAGGCACTTCAGTTCATTGCTACTACTCCTGAAATCGTTCCAACCCAATGCCTGTAGGCATTCTGGATTTACTTTAGGAGCCCTTGACACTTGCCTAGGGATAGACACTTCCTGTGTCCACCCTCCTCAATCACAACAAAAATCTTTCCTCCTTAGTTGTGGTTCTTTTTCTCTCCAGTCATGCCTACTCAGTGTTCTCTGTCCTGTACCTTCCTCCTTTAAATGCATTTTATGTACTGTATGTACATAAAATATACCTTTAAATGCATTTTATCTACTGCATTTAAAAATGCAAAAATTACTGAAAGGGATGATATATTACACATTTTGTTACTATTACATTATTTGTTACTATTCTTAATTGTGTGAATTAGTTTAGCAGATTTCCTTCTCATTCATCATCTACTTATAGTAGATGACTTCCAAAAGATTGACTATCACATGTATGAGAAAACCCCTGACGCATCTTCAATGTTTTTTCTCCAAATGCTTCTTAACAAATGTGTGACCATTCTATAGGTTCCTAGTTGTTGAGTTTTACCCAACTTAAATTTTTTCAGGTTTTCTTCTTAGTTAAAAATCAAAGTAGAGGGGGCGGAGCCAAGATGGCGGAGTAGAAACAGCTCGTCCAAGCCTCTCTGCCCCCAGATTCCCCACAAACTATGTAAAAAAGGACTCTGAACAACTTCTGGAGCCCCAGCACCCACAGAACGACACAGAGAAGCTAACCTCCCGCTGAGGACAGCCCAGCATCCCTGCAGGAAGGACCAGCTCAGCGGTCTGGGAGCCAGCATCGCGCAGAGCGCAGGAGCCGAGCCGAGCCCAGGACCTCGTAAGCCAAGGTTTTAGCCCCAGGGCGGCAGGGCCGGCAGCCAGCTGGAGGAACCCCAGAACACCAGGAGCTGTGGGGACTCCAGAATTATCAACATAGACATGCCTAGGACAAAGTAAGAGGTTAGTGTCCTATGGACTTTGGGACCTGTATTTGGGGAATGCGTCAGCTCCCTCCCCTGGGGGCTAGAAGCCACTGAGGACAAATGCCATTTTGTAGTTTTCAGAGGCAGCTCTGGCTCCCAGCCTACAAATCGTGGGGAGATCCAGCGATCAGTCTTGGGGGGTAATCGCTCTTGCTTTAACCTCCCGGGATCTGGATTGTGATCTAGGGTGGAAGTCGTGGGTGGGTTTACAGCTTGCCAGAAACGGAAGTTGCTCCCCACACGTTCGGGACGAAAATTCCTCTAGCTGGCCTTAAAGCCACAGTGTGGCAACAAGCCCAAAAGTCAAGCAATTAAGTGGCAACATGCCAAGGCAAAGGAAACAGAAAAATGCAACCCTAGACTCCTATTTTGGGGGCATAGAGCGGGAAAAGGACTGTGAGGTCAGAAGTCCTGCTCCAAAAGCCCCAGGGAAAAACATGAGCGGGTTGCAGGCCATAGAGGACCTTAAGAAGGACTTTAAAAATTAAATAAGAGAAGTGGAGGAAAAATTGGAAAGAGAAATGAGAAGGATGCAGGAAAAGTATGAAATGAGGGTCAACAGCCTGACTGAGGAAAACAACACCTTAAAAAATAGACTAACTCAAATGGCAAAGGAGGCCCAAAAGGGCAATGAGGAGAAGGATGCCTTAAAAAGTCGAATTTACCAGATGGAAAAAGAATCTCAAAAGTTCACTGAGGAGATTCATTCCTTCAGAGTTAGACTGGAGCAAATGGAAGCCAATGACTTTATGAGAAATCAAGATGCTGTTAGGCAGATCCAAACAAATGAAAGATTAGAAGGCAATGTGAAATATCTCATGGGAAAAACCACTGACCTGGAGAATAGATCCAGGAGAGACAATTAAAAAATTATTGGACTACCTGAAAGCCATGATCAAGGAAAGAACCTAGAAATCACCCTTCAACAAATTCTCAAGGAAAACTGCCCTGATGTTTTAGATCCAGAGGGCAAAATAGAGGTTGAAAGAATCCACAGATCACCTCCTGAAAAAGATCCCAAAAGAAAACTCCCAGGAATATTATAGCCAGGTTCCAGAATCCCCAGATCAAGGAGAAAATACTACAAGCAGCCAGGAAGAAACAATTTCAATATTGTGGAAACACAATCAGAATAGCCCAGGACCTGGCAGCTTCTACACTGAGGGATCGAGGGGCATGGAATATGATATTCCAGAGGGCAAAAGACCTGGGAATGAACCCAAGGGTTACCTACCCAGCAAAACTGAGTATTTTGTTTCAGGGGAAAATATGGTCATTCAGTGGAATAGAGGACTTTCAAGCATTCTTGAGGAAAAAACCATAGTTGAATAGAAAATTTGACATCCAGATGCAAGAAGTAAGAGATGCCTGAGAAGGTAATCAGGGAAAAGAAATCAAAAGGAACTTATCAAAGTTGAACTATTTACATTCCTATATGGAAAAGCAATATCTGTGACCGATGATATCTTTCTCACTATGAAAATAATGGAAGAAGGGGGTGTGGTCATATGAATACACATGTGAATGTGTGTGTATATGGTTACAGTTATATATGGATAGAGGGCATAGGTTGAATTTGTTGGGAAGGGAGAATACTCAAGGGATGAAATTATGAGGTAAGAGAGGAAAGTGGCAAGAGGAGATGGGGAGAGACATGGTAGGGTAAACTATCTCATGTAGGGGAAGTGGTTGCAAAGGAGGGAGAGAATAAGGAAGGCTAAAAAGACAAAACCACATTCCCATTGAATTTGGTTCAGGGAGAAAATGACATACATACTAAATGGGATATCTCAACCTGCAGCAGGATAGGGGGAAGGGGGATGAGAGGAGGGATGATGGATGGGAGGGCACCCTTGGGGGGAGGGGAGGTTGGAAGTACCCACTATAGAAAAGGGACAGGATCATGTAGGGAATGGACCAGGTGGGGGGTGGGATGAGTGGGAGGGAATTATAAGCAGCCTTGTACAATATATCTGCCATGATAATGTTTTGCATAGCTAGACATGTACAACATATACTGAATTACTTATCTCCCAAGAAGGAATGGGTGACAAGGGAGGAAGGAAATGGATCTGAAATTTGAGGTCGTAACATTAGATGTTTCAAATATATATAAATACTGTTATTAATACTCTTTTGCCTATAATTGGGAGATAAGATGTGCAGGCATTGGGACACAAAGATTCATCTTCCTCTAATGGAAAAGTCGATGGGGGTATGGGAGAAGGTGTGGGAGAGAGCAGATTGGAGGAAGCGATATCTTGTGAGACTGCTATTCTGGGAGGTTGGGTAGGGGAATAATGGGGGGGGAAATGATTGTAACTCAAAATCTGGTGGAAATGAATGATGTAAAACAGAAGTTAATAAAACATTTGTTTAAAAAAAAAATCAAAGTAGAAGAAAAGGGATTGGTCTTCTTTTATAAGCAACTGCACTCTTGTTAACTCGATGGTGAAAAAAAAATGCCCCAATCCTTTTTAGTTGCTCTTTCTTGCTCCTACCTTATCCTAGAGATCTTTAATGGGATGCAAATATGGGCACATAATTTTGGATTGTGGAAAACTGTGGGAAGTCATACCTGGATGAACGCTGTAAGGCAAACCATAAGCACATATAAACAGTCTGATTACCCTAGGTCCCTGAGCTGTGAGCAGAGAGAGAAAAAAGACATAGAAAGAGGTTATGAGAGATATCCCAGAGTCTTGGTAGTGCTTAAACAAACCAAGTAATTGTCCTAGGGTTTGAAGTTTGGGACTGAACTCGGTTTGATTGATTCAGTGAGGCAGCAAATATGGAAAAAACTGGTTTTACCCCAGGTATGAAACAAACTTGAAGTTTATGTATCTACATTGAAATGTCCTTGCACAGACTCTACTCTTCATGATTTTTTTCTCTTTTAAGGCTGAATTCTATGCTTGTTTTAGCCCAGTTTCATCTGTTTCTCATTTGGGAAGGAGAAGAGAAGCACAGGAGATGATTTGGAATGTTGAATCCTCTACTGCAATATTTGAAGAATATGTTTTTTCTTGGGATGGGAGTACTCTCTCCATTGATGCATATTTCAACCTTTCTTTACTTTAGTAGGTGGTAATAGGCTTGTAGTCTTGCATTGCAGTTGGCCAACATTTACATATATCATCTGGCAGCAAATCTTCCAAGAATTAGACTTAGCTAGGCTCATCATATGATTCCATAGCTGAACACATGCACTCAAGTAAGGCAATGTAATGCAATGGAAAAAGCACTTGGTCTAGAGTCAGAGGACCTGGTTTTGAATCTTACCTATGACACTTCCTACATGGGTGAATTTGGGTGAGTCATGTAACCTTTCTGGGCCTCAGTTTCTGCATCTGTAAAATTAGGAGGTTGGATTAGATGTCCTCTAGATACTTTCCAGCACTGCTAGACCTGCAAGAGCTTGTACTCCCTTATAAAGTCTTTCAAAAATCTAGGACCAACTCCACATGATTGGGGAAGGACTATAGTATGGAGGATTGTGAACATATCCCTAGATTTTAAATTTGCTAAGGGCTGCCCAGGTTAGAACAGTCCCACTACTGACCTAGATTCCAAATCCATCTTCTTTGTTAGTATTCTCCAGGTACAGGTAATTAAGAATTAAAAAAAAAAGCCCATTCCAGACACCAATGGGTTAAATGGACTTTTAGCATCAAACAACAAAGCTACCTTCTCATATTTTTATGCATAATACTGTCTTTTCAAATAGCAGACTTCATCTGTTTTACACTTGAGCTATCTCCTCAGAGACTAGCTTGAGATTCTTAAGGATTACTATTTGAACCCAGGTTTTCTGAGTCATTCCCAGGTGTCACACTTGTCAGAAGCTGTATTACAATCTGCAGCTCAATGAAGGCAAAGAAAAATTGTTTTTAGAGTGATGGATTTATTTAGGATGACACGTATAATTGAAAACTACAGATTTCATTATCTGAGTGGAAATTGTAATACTCTCCTGGGTTTGGGTGTTCTTCAACATTCAGTCCTAGTTTTTCTTGGCTTCTTTCTGTATACTAGCTGCCTCAGAGGTCTCATTCATACGCACAAACAACTATCACTTCTATGAAGATGGCCCCCAACCAACCCTGACCTCTCTCCCAAACTCCAGTTCCTAGCATTTAGCTCGTTGGACCACTTTACCAATATATTCTGCTGTTGCTGTCCAGGCTAGCACCAGAGGGTCCCCAGCAATTACTCTTACCCCAGTTCAAGGAAGTAGAAGACTTTCTGGAGGAGGATGAATAATGATATAATATTAATGGTGGAAATAGTATGTAAGTCCTGAGCCTGCCACTGACTAAGTCCATTTTTGTATTTGTAGCTCTACCTCACAGCAACTGTACCAAGAATATAAGAGGTACTTAATAAATGTGTGTTGATTGACATGCACAGATGCAGAATTAGAAGAGTCCTTGAGGATCATCTAGCCCAACTGACTCATTTTACAGTTGATGAAACAGAGGCAAAAGGAGATTAAGCAACTAGCCAAAGGTCACATGGATAACAAGTGGCAAAATTCCAATTCAAACCCAGTCTCCTCTGACTCCAGATAGAGTACACTTTCCATTACAGCTACTCTGACTGTTAGTCCTCTCACTTGGAAAATGGGATAATGACATTTACTCTGTTTACATGAGGAGCCAACACAGATTTAGGGAGTAGAGGGCCAGAGGTTATGACAGGGCATCATTTTCTCTACCCAACTGGCACATTCTTCCAGTTTCCCTTGTTTTGTCCATGATCCTAATATTTTCAGTCATCCAAGCTCAAAATTAAAATATCTTTAATACTTCCAATCAGTCACCAAGTTGTAATAAGTCTTTCTTTGTAAGGTTTCTTATATTTGTTTCTTCCTTTCCATTCCCACAGCATTATACTAGCTCAGGCCCTTATTACAATTTATTTATCTGTAAAATAAAGGGAGATGGACAAGGTGATTGCTAAGGTCCCTTTAGGCTCTAACTCTGATCCTATGATCATGCATCACATTTCAAATCTTGCTATAGCTTAACTAATTTCCTTGCTACCAGTCAGTCTCTGCTTTCTCTTGCTTTTTTCTAAGTCATGTTCTCAGATGGATTCATTGTCAGTCCATGAAATTGTTCTAAAGCTTTTGCTTCCTAGAGACATCCTCTGATTTTATTTCTGTTTTTCAGTTCACAATATTGCTTACTACGCTATTATCTGTGTGGTCTTGGGGCAAGTCAATAAACCCTTCTGGGTCTCTATTTCCTCATTTGTAAAATGAGGGGATTGAACTCCATTTATTCAAGAGGCCTTTATTAAGTATGTCTGCTATTTTCCAAGTATAGTTCTGGTACTCAGTCTATCAAGACAAATCTATAAAGGAATTATATTCTAATTTTAGGAACAATGTAGGCATAAAGTAACTGCAAAGTAATATATAAAGTCTATTTTTGGAGAAAGGCTTTGTAATAACTAGGTGAGGAAAGATCACCTATAGTAGTTGGCATTTAAGCTGAGCCTTGAAAGAAACAAAAGTCTTTTCAGGTCAAAATCGCATGATGTCATTTCTCCTTAATGTCACCTTTCATTTTCTTTCCTTAATTTTGGATTTGTAATGCTCAATAACCAAAGAGAAAGAGACAAGACCATTATTGGCAAGGATTCAGCTTGCTGACGCTGGAACACATCTTAGATTTCACAGAACCAGTGTTCTTTAGCCAAGGACAAGTCGGTAGTCAATGGTCCTCCACCAATGACAAGCAGGCACTTAATGTAAGCAGATTCTCTGAAGCAAGCAAAATCGAGATTGACCCAGATAGTTAAGTTTACCATATCTTCCCTTCACATTTCTTCTCTTCCTTGAAGCCTTGAAAAATATCACCCTGACTATTCATCACCTCAACACACCAACAAACCTACTGCTTCTTTTTTTTTCTCTGCTTTCTAAGTTAGGATTTACTGTCTTCTGAAAGCAGAAAAATATGGGGCAGAGAGCTTAAGACTAGGAGTCCATACACCTGAATACTATGCCTGAATTGGCTACTAATTACTGTGTGAACTTGATCTAAACTTGTAACCTCTCAGTACCTCAGTTTTATAAACTGAAAAATGAGCGAGCTAAATTATTGTTGAGATTCCTCCTTGTTTTGATATTCTATGACTATATTTTCTGCTTAGAGTTGCTGGGCTCCATTTTTGACCAAATTATGAACTAGCAAATATTTACCTTGCATTACTTTTGCTCCCTGCTATGCCTTCTCTCTCTCCCTCCCCCTCCCCCACTCCCTTTCGCTATCTCTCTCTCTCTCCCATAATTCTTTATTTAGTTTCCAGTAAACTGATTTTATGCTTCTTCTTCTATTATCACTATACAAAAGGACAAAATAAACTCATTCACACTAAGGAGGGAATGACTAAGGTGTATTAATATGTCACTCCTTCTATAAACACTTGTAATAGAAGATAAGGTAATATCTAAAGGACTGAATTTTTGGCAACAAATGATCTGAGAGGGAGATATTTTTAGAATTGTAGGGAAGGCATTTTGCCACTCCTGGCCCTTTCCTACATAGATTGTTGCCTATTCTACTTACTCAAAAGACTGACCCTCAATATTCATTGAAAACCTTCTTCTACATTTCCTACCTTATTGCATACAATTTTTGCATCCAGGCTTAGGTGAATAAATCTATTTTTATAGTTTTATTTATAAATTATTTTTCCTATGTGTGTGTTTTCTAAATTATCTTTGTTTTTAGGTTCAAATAAATTCACTTAGAAAAAAGGGCCCTGAATATATTGATTATCAACTATGCCCTTAATTGCTTGGATGGAAATATGAAAAAGGAAAAGTCTTTTTGATACCTATATAATATTCTTCTCTTTCAAGGTAGTGCTTCTTCCAGACCTACCTTTCTGACTACCCATTACCATGTTCTGGATTATTTCACCCTAATTCTTACAGCAAATGTGATCTGTGACTCATTTCCTCTGGGCCTTACTGGCACTTAACATTTATCTGATAGATTCTGTGTAGTTACATTGCCAAATCTTCTAGATTCTTCATTGTCTTTTTAAAATCTATTTTCTCCTTCATTTCCATCACCATTGCCAGTACTTTAGTATGGGTCCTTTTTACGTCAATGTAGATTGCTGCAGTGGCTGCCAAATAGCTCTCCTAGACCCAAGTCTCCACTCTGCAGGCCATTCACAGCATTTTGGTCAGACATTTTCCTAAAATATTATTTTGTATCATGTCATTCCCTTTTTCTAGAACCTATGGCTTTTCTACTGCTAACTGTCCATGTACATCTGCTTTCAATCTAATCCTACCCTACTTGTCCAACATTAGTATTTCCATTACCTTGGAATAACATTATTATTCCTATGATCCTTGAACAGCATCCCTCCACTTTAGTCAGTTTGGTCCCTCATATATTCTATGCTTATTCCTTCTTCAATGCCATTGGTAATGCTACTTACCATATCAAGCAGTGTGCAATGTCTCTCAAGTGTCAAGCTAATTTTCTTTCTCCAAATGAGAGGTAAGCATAGAGACACAAGAAAGGAAGACTATAACTGCAGAACAAAAATCTCATGATGATTATGGAGAGGTGATAGATCAAGGGAGAAAAATAAGAAGGGAGTGGTTGTGGGGAGAAGTATGTTCAAAAAATGCCAAGCAATGATCCAACAGATGGTATCCATTAAATGTACATTTGCACATATGCATATATGTAAATGTTATAGCCCATATGTGGAACCTACCCACTTGCCAATAAGAATACTTATCTGGAATGGCCAGATTGTGCTGCCCAAGCTCAGGAAAATAATTTTTAGACCATGGAAAACCAATTGAAATGTCAACACATGTTGAAAGAACACAATTAGTGATACAAATGTCAAATCACCTCATGCTTAAACTAACACAGGGAAACAAAACCATGAATTCATTAGAAGACACAATAAAAATGTGGCTAACCAGAATATGAGTAGAATAGAAGATTTGTATTGATTGGTTATTGGGTGCTTCTTGTCTCAATTTTTATTGTTGAGGCAAAGGGACAAAATTTCTGATTTCACTGGAATAAGGAATTCCCTTTACCAGTGTAGGGTTGCAGCTTCTCTTCAATTTATAATTTTAGAGAGTGACTTTTGCACCGAGAGGATAAGTGATTTATTCAGGGTTTCAGAGTCAGTCTGAGTCACAGGTGGGATTTCCTGGCTTGCAGAGCAACTCTCTATCCACCTATTTCTCCTCTTGTTGAAAAATTTTCTTAAATATTTGAGTTGCTTTCCTCTGATATTAGTCCAGATTAGTGAATACAATGTACTCTAATGTGGTCTAAAGAGATGGAAAATCACCTACTGCCTTGTAATTACTACTCTGAAAGCCAGTGCCAATTGTGGAGGTAGAGGGAGTATAGAGGGGAAATCAAAGAAACTCAGAGTTGGAGGGGATGTGAGAGGTCACCTAGTTCAAACTCCTGAAAAGATATTAAATTAAACCAATTTGCTCTTGCTAACAGCCTTCAATAGCTTTTCAGGCCAGTTCTGAAATAGCTTATAATGTTTAAGTCAAGACAATGGAATTAGAATTTTCCTTAAAGGGAAAAGTTCATAGACTTAGAAGGGATATGAGAAACCATCTAGTTTAAATCCCTGATTTTACCTAGGAAACATGAAATGATAGAGAGACAGAGAGAGAGAGAGAAAGAAAGACAGAGAGACAGAGAGAGAGAGACAGAGAGACAGAGAATATTAAGTATTTACTATGTGCTAGGGTATTTCTGGGGATATGGATACACGCAAATAATACCTTAAAAGGTACCTGCCTTAAAAGACTACATTCTAATGGGGGAGGAAAACTTAAAGAATAACTCAAAAGAAAATGAGGAGATGGGAAAAATATTCAGGCAAGGCAGCATGGTGTGAGACTATCGGAAGCCAGGAGGAAGCTCACCTTTCAGATTCCTGCTTCCCAGGGGCAGACTCCAAAGTTCTAGTGAGAAAGGAAAAGGTTAGTGTCACAGCTGAGACTAGAAGATCCATCTTTCCTTAGTCACAGAATGTCAGAGTTGGAAAATACCTCACCTAATCCAAATCTATAATTAAACAGGAATTCCCCCAGCAGCAAACTTGACAGCTAATCATTCATCCTTTGGTTTAATGACTTAAGTAAGAGGGAATTTGTTACTTATCTAAGCAACTTTTTTGATTTTTGATTCCTTATATTAAGAATTTTACTTTCTACAGAGCTGATAGTATCCCTGAAGTTTCCACTTCTTACCCCTATTCTTCTCTCGGGGGCTAACCTGAACATGTCTCATTCCTCTTTCATGTGACAACTGTTCAAATGCTTGATATCCATTATTATCTGATTTTACAGATGAGGAAACTGAGGCACAAAGAGGTTAAGTTTTGCTCATGGTCACACAGCTAGTCAGAGTCTGAAGCAGTATGCAAACTCTTCCTGACTTCACATCCTGCACTCTGTTCATCTTGCCGCCTACCTGCAGCATGGCAGCTTGGAGTAGAGTACTTGAGATGTGATCTAACCAGAGCAGAATATTCCAGAATTAGAACCTGCCTTATTTAGGCACTCTGCATCTGCTAATGTAGCCTAAAATTCCATTAGGCCTTTTAGCTATTATGTCATTTTGTGAATTCAGTTTTCAGGTCTATTGTAACAACACAAGACTTTTCCATATAAATTGTTGTCTAGCTATTTCTTTGTTATCCTATTCTTATTGCATTCTCTTAAAATATATATCTTTTAAAATTTTGAGTTCCAAATTATATTCCTCCTTCCAACCTCCACATCAATAAAGAAAACAAGCAAAGTATATATCAAAAATACATGTGAAATCATGCAAAACATTTCCATAGTAGCCATGTCACAAAAAAGCAAGAATAATAGACAAAAAGAAAAAAAAAACACTTTAATTTGCACTCAGTTCTTCAGTTCTCTCTCTGGAGGCAGGCAGGTTTTTTTTTTTTTTTTGTCATGAGTCCTTCAAAATGGTCCTGAATGATTTTATTGGTCAGAAAAGCTAAATCAGTTGATCAGCATTACAATCGTGCTATTATTTTTTACAATAATCTGGCCCTGTTCATTTCATTATGCATCAGTTCATATAGGTCTTCTCAGGTTTCTCTGAAACCACCCCACCCATCATTTCTTACAGCATAATAATATCCTGTCACAAACACATACCATAATTTGTTCAACCATTTCTCAATTGATGGGCATTCCCTCAATTTCCAATTCTTGTACTTATAGATCCTCTTTTTTTCCTTTGATTTCTTTGGGACACAGACTTATTAGTGGAATTGCTGGGTCAAAGAGCATGCATAGTTTTATAGCTCTTTGGGCAGAGTTCTAAACTGCTCTCCAGAATGGTGGAATTACTACTACTATTGCATCAGTGTCCCTATTTCCCTACATCACCTCTAGCATTTATCATTTTCCTTTGAAGTCATGTTAGCCAGTCTGATGGGGGTGAAGTGCTACCTCATAGTTGTTTTAATTAGGATTTCCCTAATCAATATTAATTTAGACCACTTTTCCAAATTACTGTAGATAGCTTTGATTTCTTCTTCTGAAAACTATTGCTGTCTTTTAAAAATGCAAATGTAGGGCCAAGTATAGTTTATCCCTGTTAAACTTCTCATTATCTTTGAGCTATCATTTTATCCACTCAGGACTTTTTTTTTTAATCCTAGTTTTATCGCCCAATATGTTAGCAAATGCCTCCCCAGTTTTGTGTCATTTGCCAACCTTCTAAACATCCTCTGCATGTCTTCATTTCATTCACTTAAGTCTTCTAATTAATCTCCTTGTTTCCAGTCCTTTCCTCTTCAATATGCCCTTCATATGGTTGTCTAAGTAAAATTTCTAAAATACAGATTTGCTCACATTACTCTCCACTCAAAAACATTAGTATTTTCACTCATAGGATGAAACACATGCTTTTTCTTCTGTTTTTATTGTCATCCACATCATGGGCATCATTATAAACATATTTATATAGCATTGTAAGAAATACAATACGTTTAAGGTGCTTCATAGTCTGAATTCAATTACCTTTCCAGATTCATCTTACACTACTCCTAGTCAAATTGAACTACCACTCATTCATGACTCAGTATCCCTTTTGCCTTCTCCTTTCTCCATGCCTTTGTACACGCCACTCCTCATACCTAGAATGTGCTTCTTCAGCATCACTTCCTATTCTATTTGCTAAAGAGTCAATAGGCTCTTTGTACCTTCTATTCTTTACTCTTATTCTGCCCTGTGAGTCTAAGCACAAAGTGTCATCCATCTTCCATGAGATAATTATTTAAATACTTGATATCATCTTTCATATATCTATCTCTATCTAGACTGTCTTCTTTCCTACAGGAAAACATCCTAAATCCCTTCCATCTTACCTTCTATATCATGATATCTAGTTTCCCCATTATGCTGGTCACCCCCCCTTTTGATATATATCAACTTGCCAGTGTAAGAATCCAGTGTAACAATAGTAATGGTAACAACACAAATACCACCACCAATAAAATAGTATTTATATAGTTTCTTTGCATATGTCAACATGATTGATTCTTACAACAACTTGGAAGATGGCATTGGGTTTTGCTAAAGATTTTCCTATAAAATAGACAAGAAGAGTACATAGGTGCATAGTTCAGAGTGTTAGAAACAGAGGGGAAAGAATAGAGGACGGATGGCCTGGACTATTCCTCAAAATTGAGGTTCTGGGAAAAACTCACCAATAGGACAGAGTGACCTCAGGAGGAGAGGGATCTAATTGGTTAAGAAGTCTAGTGGTGCTGAGTGAACTTCCATGGCAAGAAGGAAGCTGAGGCATGGTAGTGGTCCAGTAGTAGTGACCTTGGAAAGGAATGAAGAATTAGTGGCCTGAACCTTCCCTCAAAATGACATCAACATTTCCTCTACTGACCATCATACTGGAAAATGTTAATCATATTGATATTGTTTATTATTTCTAATTATTATTGTATTGTATTTTGATATTATTGATATTTCAATCAGAAGACAAGAAGAAATTGGAGCTAAATGGAAAGACAGATCGTATATCCCCTTAGGAGAAGAAAATAAAGGAATCAAAAGAATTAGTTTTGTTATGCATCCAAAGATGCAACTAAAACAATTTCTTAAAACATTGGCCACCTCACATTGCAATTCTAATGGTTATCATTTGTTACTGAGAAAAACTATCCCCATGATGAAGAACCTTCCATACTGATTTCTTTTGCAGAGGATGAGAGTGCAACAAAATCCTCTGAAGAATTCAGCGAGATCCTTCAAGTTAAGTTAGCTTATATTTTAATACATGGTCATTTTTATTACTTAGGAAATTACACATGGCACTAATGAAAATGAAAACTGGGAGTACAGTTGGACTGGATGCAGGAAACACAGAGAACGTTTGTGGTTGAAAAGGCACAGTTTTGATAGCATCAGAAGATTGATTTTCAAGATACCTTAAAGAGGAAGATATCAAAGGTTTGGGAAAAAAAAAACCCATCAATGTTATCACTGACCCCCAAAGATGACTGGATCATTAGTACTGGCCATATGCCTTGTTTCCCAGATCTCTTAAATCATTATGAGAATAATCCATTTAAGTATCAAGGATATTATTGATGAAAGTATGAAGTAGAAATCATCAGGCTTTCCCTAAAGATTTTCCATTACACAGCATATCTTTATATTCACACAATTGACTGAAAGATACAGAAAATACAAGATCCCACAGTGTTTATTGTTGTTAACTACATAAAAAAAAACCCATTTGATTTAGTGGAACAAAATGTTTCCTTAAAAGCTCTTCTCACATGTAATATATCTAGCAAATATGTTAAAATTATATAAAAACCCTGAAAAATTCAACAAGATATATCTTTGTTCAACAACCCTCTATTATTATCAATCAATGTATAATAAGGAGATATATTCATGATAAAAGTATTTGCCACTGTCATGACTGACATGAGGATGTCTAACACGGATTCCAAATAGTAGGGAAAGTCTTTACACATGACAAAATCTTCCAAATATTCCTGTTTCAATACGACATCATGCTGATTGCATCCAGAAAGAGTTTGTCCTAACTATATACTCAGAAAAAAGAGTGGATGAGGAATGCCTATTATACAGACTAGAATATTCACTTTAGAACTGATCTATCAACATGTCTCCATATCTTGGGCAGACTTTGTATAAAGATGATGATTGAGCAAGAGGAAGAAAACAGGCTAAAATTCCACTGGGAAATTGTGCAGTGCTTTTTCTGAGAGGTCAGGGGGAATAGTATTTTATTTTTTTCAGTTACATGCAAAGATAGTTTTTAACATTCTTTTTTAAAATAAGATTTTGAGGTTCAAATTTTCCTCCCTTCTATTCCCCCTCCCCAAGATGGCAAGTAATATGATATAGGACATACATGTGGAATCATATAAATATATTTCCACATTAGTCTTGTTGTGAAAGGAGAAACTGAATAAAAGATAAAAGCCACAAAAAGTGAAAATAGTATGCTTTGATCTACATTCAGATTTCATAGTTCTTTCACTGGATATGGATAGCATTTTGCATCATAGAATTGTCTTAGATAGTTGTATTGATGAGAAGAGCTAAATCTAACAAAGTCAGTCATTGCACAATGTTGCTGAAACTGTGTGCAGTGTTCTCCTGGCTCTGCTCACTTTACTCAGCATCAGTTTATGCAAGTTTTTCCAGGTCTTTCTGAAATCCAACTGCTCAACATTTTTTTTATGAAACAATGGTATTCCATGACATTCATATGCCACAACTTATTCAACCATTTTCCAATTCTTTGCTACCACAAAAGAGCTGCTATATTTTTGTACATATGGGTCTTTTTCCCTTTCTTATGATCTCTTTGTGATACAGACATAGTAGTAGTATTGCTGGATCAAAGGAAATCCACACTTTTACAATCCTTTGGGCATAGTTCTGAGTTGCTTCCCAGAATATTTGAGTCAGTTCACAACTCCAACAATTCATTAGTGTTTCAATTTTCCCATGTCTCCAACATTTATAATTTTACTCTTTTGTCATGTTAGCCAATCTGATAGGTGTGATGTAGTACCTCAGAGTTGTTTTAATTTGCTTTTCTCTAATCAATAGTGATTTAGAGCATTTTTCATATGTGTATAAAGAGCTTTAATTCCTTCATCTGTAAACTGCCTGTTCATATCCTTTGACCATTTATCGACTGGAGAATGACTTGTATTCTAATATATTTGGATCAGTTCTCAACATATTTTAGAAATGAGGCCTTTATCAGAAACACTGGCTATAAAAATTGGTTTCTATATTTATGCTTTCTGTCTAATCTTGGCTGTGTTGGTTTTGTTTGTGCAAAACCCTTTTAATTTAATGTAATCAAAATTATCCATTTTGCATTTTATAATGTTCTCTATCTCTTGCTGGTCATAAATTCTTCCCTTCTCCATAGATCTGACAGGTAATCTATTCCTAGTTTGCCTATAGTATTAGTCTTTGTATCTAAATCATATTGATATGGGCTTCTTTAAAATGGAGGAAAGGTGAAAAAATTGGTGATAGAGCAATCCCTAAGGTTTATTCTACTCATTTGCAGTTCCTCTTTCCTGCTATCCTCCCCCTTTTCCTCTCTTTCTTTCTTCCAATTACCTACCTTCCACCTTTAATTTGGATTTCAAGCTTATATCTTAGAATATGCTATGTAGCACAGTGCCTTCCAAGAAGTTTGTGTTTAAAAATATTTGTCCAATTGAATATAATTATGAAATTCAGAGACAATTAAAATAATTTTGAGAGCTCTACCCTTATTCTTTTTCTATCTAAATTTAATTTATCATTTAATATAATTCAGGGCCCATCCTCTGAATAAAGTATTCTCATACTACTATTATTGTGATCCTTCTCTGAAATTCCACCAACTATGTATAAAACTTAATGAAACATTTGACTATACACTATTTTATTGCTATGAGTCTTTCATGGGTTTAGGAGTTTGCATCTTACTAGGCCATAAGCTCTTTCAAGGAAGAGTTCATGTGTCAAAAACTTGTTTTGTATCCCCAGAATTCCAAGCCAGCCACTTAGAAAGTACTTTGTAAAGATTTTATTGGTTTTGGATTGATCAGTAGAATCATCATGGTGTAGTAAAATGAATACCAGATTTAGGGTCAGAGGTCTTGAGTTTGAATCACAGCTCTTTTACTTGCTACCAGTTACAGCTTTGGTTAAGTCATTTGGTTCCTTTGATCAGTTTCCTTATCTGTATAATGATGAGGTTGGATTAGATGATCTCTAAGTACTTTCCAGATATAATATCCTAAGTACCCTTCTGTCCACAGTGCTTTTTGGGGCCATACTCCAATGTGAGCTAGATATCTATGGTTTTTGACCCCTGAGAATCTATGTTCTAGAATTGGCTTGTTTTTTGGGAGTGGAAAGAGTGCCAGATTTGGAGCCAGTAAAACTGGTTTCAAATCCTAGCTTTTGATTCCTATCTCAGTGACCTTGGGAAAATCACTTAAATCCATATTGGACCTCAGTTTCTTCATCCATAAAATGAGGTAGATTATTTCTAAGGGCCTTTCCAATTCTTAAACTGTGATACTATTATACTATGAATTGCTTTACTGTCATGTGAAAGTTCCATGGCTCCCTCCAAGACCTCACTTTTTTTTTTTTTTGCTTTTTTGGAGGGCAGTTGGGGTTAAGTAACTTGCCCAAGGTCACACCGCTAGGATTTTTTTTTTTTTTTTTTTTGGTTTGTTTGTGTGTGTTAAGTGTCTGAGGCCGCATCCGAACTCAGGTCCTTCTGACTCCAGGGCCTGCACTCTACTCACTGTGCCACCTAGCTGCCCCCAAAGACCTCACTTTCTTGAAGACACTTCCTACCATGAAGACAATTGGATTTGTGAAACCAAGAGCCTATGGAAACAATGAGCATCAAACTCCATTTGAATAACTAGATCAGAAAACAGAGGAAGCAAGATTCCTACTGAACGACATTTCTTTTTACTAGTTAACATTTGGAGGTAGGAACAGAAAATAGTATGAAGAAAGTAAATCACCACTTGGTCAAGAAATTTGTCCTGAAGTTTATCTGTGCTTGGTAGCAACTTGTCCATAAACATTTTTTGTATCCCAAATTTTATCTGTGTCATCCAGAAATGAAATATTCACTCTTTGTTGCAATCTGGATTTGACAATATCTGATTTTCAATAATATTATAATCATTTTTGGTTTCTGTCTTTGAAGTTCTAGTTATTTTAGGATATAAATCTCATCGTCTCATCTTCAAATTGGAGAAAATAGAAAATTTGGTGATATAGTAATCTCTAATATTCATTCTTACCCTTTCTCCTTTCCACTTCCTCTTCCCCCTCCCTCCTTTCTCTCTTGCTTCCTCTCTGTCTTTATATGTATCTCCCTCTCCTTCTTTCTCTCTTTCTCTTTATGTCTTTGATTTTCTCC
The DNA here is from genome assembly GCA_011680675.1 of Gymnobelideus leadbeateri. Classification (NCBI taxonomy): domain Eukaryota; kingdom Metazoa; phylum Chordata; class Mammalia; order Diprotodontia; family Petauridae; genus Gymnobelideus; species Gymnobelideus leadbeateri. Next base: position 425,680 of record WOXC01003169.1, read on the forward strand.
CTCTCTCTTTTTTTCTGTCTCTGTTTCTGTTTGTCTCTTTGAGTCTCTATTTCTCTCTGTCTCTACCTATTTGCCCTTCCTCCTTCCTGCTATCTCTCCTTTCTCCTCTTTCTCTTCTCCCACTAACTCCCCTCCTCCCCTCGATACGGATTTGAAGCTTTTATCTTAGAAGTATGTGCTCTGGGAACTTCACAGCACTAGGTACTATTATTCTTTCCTGATACTTTGAAAGATATGCCTGATAAAAGGATAAAATCAGACATTTAGATATCTTCTAAGCTATGGCATTTATGCATAATTATAACATATTGGTGGCAGAGCCAAGATGGCAGAGTAGAAGCAGGACTTCCCTGTGGCTCTGACTTCCACCTCCTCCAATACATGTAAAAAATGACTCTAAACAAATTTTAGAGCTACAGAACCCACAAAGTGACAGGGAGAAACAAATCTCCCAGTAAAGGCATCCCAGCAGGCCAGAAGGAAGGGGCTATTGTACCAGGCTGGGAGCTAAGCCAAGCCCCATGTGAGCCATGAGGTTTTGGCCCCAGGGAAGCCCTGACCAGCAGTGGCCAGAGCAGACTTCAGGAGAGTGAAGCACCAGTAGCTATGGTGTTTTCCACACTTATCAACCCATAAACACTAAAGACAAAGTAAAAGGTCAGTGTAGAACTCTGTTGGAACAGGGGTGGACAGAAGAGTGAGGTCCAGTCCCTGCCCCTGGGGTGAGAAGTGGCAGAGGCATGGTGGCTGCACCATGTGGCTGCCTCAGGAGCTCCTGGCCTGCAAATGGTAGGGGGACCAAGCGACCATTCAAAGAGTAATCATTTTTGCTTTAACCAGTTTGGATGTGGATGGCAGTCTTGAATAGAGGTCCTGGGGTGGAAGGCCAGTAAGCCAGAGTTTGTAGGCGCTGTAGAGACAGTGCCCTGCTAATAGCTCCAGGAGCTGTGAAAACCCTAGCAATTTAGGACACAGATCTCTCCATTCTGGAAGCAGAGTTCTACCTTGGCAAAGAGCTCAAAATTCAAATAATTGGCTAGTAATATGAGCAAGCAGAGGAAGCACAAACAGATCACAGAATCCTTTTGTAGTGGACAAAAGGGATCAAGGCATGGAGTAGGAGGAAGACAGCAAAGTCATAACTCCTGCATCAAAAGCCTCAAAGAGGGGCAGCTAGGTGGCGCAGTGAATAGAGCGCCAGCCCTGGAGTCAGAAGGACCTGAGTTCGGAGCCGGCCTCAGACACTTAATCCACACAAACAAAAACCTAGCCGTGTAACCTTGGGCAAGTTACTTAACCCCAATTGCCCTAAAGGGGCGGCTAGGTGGCGCAGTGAGTAAGAGCGCCGGCCTCAGAGTTGGGATGACGCGAGATCAAATCCGGCCTCAGAAAATGAGCACCCACACATAAATAATGACTATCCGTGTAACCTTGAGCAAGTTACTTAACCCCAATTGCTTTAAAAAAAAAACAAACAAACAAGCCTCAAAGAACATATGAATTGGTTACAGGACATGGAGGACCTGAAGAAGGATTTTGAAAATCAAGTAAGAGAAGTGGAGGAAAAATTGGGAAGAGAAATGAGAATGATGCAAGAAAATTATGAAAAGCAAGTCAATAGTCTGCTAAAGGAGAACCAAAACTACACTGAAGAAAATAACACCTTAAAAGATAGACTAGGGGGCTCACTTTGAGAAGTGTTGTGTGATTTGACCAGATGAGACTCTGGGCAGCCGTTGAGAGCCCCCCGGCTTTGAAAACCCAGATGTTGATGCTTCCCTCTCTGGTAATTGTGATTTGGTATTGATATAATGGTTGGACAGTTTGGAAGCCTGTCTATTTGATCTGTCTGTATACTCTGAAGTTTGGGGTGCTGACCTTTTCCCCCTGAACTAGATAAATTATATACGTTTGTTTGATTAAAGTAAGCTTGTTAACGGGAAAAAAAATAGACTAATTCAAATGGTGAAAGAGGCCCAAAAAGCCAATGAGGAGAAGAATGCTTTAAAAAGTTGATTTTGCCAGATGGAAAAGGAATGTCGAAAACTCATTGAATAGAATAACTCATTCAAAATTAGATTGGAGCAATTGGAAGCCAATGACTTTATGAGAAATCAAGATACTCTAAAACAGATCCAAACAAATGAAAAAAAAATAGAAGACAATGTGAAATATGTCATTGGAAAAACCACTGACCTAGAAAATAGACCCAGGAGAGATAATTTAAAAATTATTGGACTACCTGAAAGCCATGATCAAAAAAAGAGCCTAGGCACGATCTTTCTTTCTTTCTTTCTTTTTTTTTTTTAACAAATGCTTTATTAACTTCTAGTTTACATCATTCATTTCCACCAGATTTTGAGTTACAATATTTTCCCCATTTTTTCCCTACCCACCACCCCAGAATAGCAGTCCCACTAGATATCCCCTCATCCAATCTGTTCTCTCCCATATCTTCTCCCATACCCCCTTCAACTTTGCCATTGGGGCAAGGTGAATCTCTGAGCCTCAATACCTGAACATCTTATCTCCCAATTACATGCAAAATAGTATTAATAATAGTATTTATATACACAGCACTCTGGGAGCTGAGCCCAGGCCCACCGCAGTTTTAGCCTCAGGGTGGCTGGGCCAGCAGCCAGCTGGAGGGACCCCAGAACACCAGCAGCTGTGGTGATTCCAGAATTATCAGCACAGACATGCCTAGGACAAAGGGAGAGGGTAGTGCCCTATGGACTTTGGGACCAGTATTTGGGGAAAGCGTCGGCTTCCTCCCCTGGGTGTGAAAAGCCACTGAAGAAACATGGCACAGAAGCCATTTTGCAGTGTCAGTGGTGGTTCTAGCTCCTGGTCTGCGAACTGTACGGAGACTCAGCAATCAGTGTGGGGGTTAATCGCTCTTGCTTTAAACTGCCTGGATCTGAATTGTGGTCTTGGGGGGAAGTTTGGGGTGGGTATCCAATTTGCCAGGTCGGGTGCAGGCTTTACAGAGGCCACCCAACTGGCGGAAGTTGTGAAGATCCCACGTATGGGTGGAAGCTATCCTTTCTGGTGGCAGAGTCTTACTGTGGCAACAAGCCCCAAAATCAAAGGAACGGAATATACAGAAAAATTCAACATTGGACTCCTATTTTAGGGGCAAAGAGGATCAAAGCATGGAAGAGCACTGTGAGGTCAGAACTCCTGCACCAAAAGCCCCAAATGAAAATACAAGCTGGCTACAGGCCATAGAGGACCTTAAGAAGCAGATAAGAGGAGTGGGGGAAAAACTGGGAAGAGAAATGATAAAGATGCAAGAAAAGTATGAAATGACAGTCAACAGCCTGACTGAGGAAAATAACACCTTAAAAAATAGACTAACTCAAATGGCAAAAGAGGCTCAGAAAAGCAATGAGGAGAAGAATGCCTTAAAAAGTCAAATTTGCCAGATGGAAAAAGAATCTCGAAAGCTCACTGAGGAGATTCATTCCTTCAGAGTTAGACTGGAGCAAATGGAAGCTAGTGACTTTATGGGAAATCAAGATGCTGTTAAGCAGATCCAAACAAATGAAAGATTAGAAGGCAATGTGAAATATCTCATGGGAAAAACCACTGACCTGGAAAATAGATCCAGGAGAGACAATTTAAAAATTATTGGACTACCTGAAAGCCATGATCAAAGAAAGAACCTAAAAATCATCCTTAAAGAAATTCTCAAGGAAAATTGCCCTGATGTTTTAGACCCAGAGGGGGAAATAGAGGTTGAAAGAATCCACAGATCACCTCCTGAAAAACATCCCAAAAAGGAAACCTCTAGGAATATTATAGCCAGGTTCCAGAATTCCCAGATCAAGGAGAAAATACTACAAGCAGCCAGGAAGAAACAATTTCAATATTGTGGAAACACAATCAGAATAGCACAGGACCTGGCAGCTTCTACACTGAGGGATCGAAGGGCATGGGATATGATATTCCAGAGAACAAAAGAGCTGGGATTGAAGCCAAGGGTCACCTACCCAGCAAAACTGAGTATCTTGTTTCAGGAGAAAATATGGTCATTCAGTGGAATAGAGGACTTTCAAGCACTCTTGAGGAAAAAGCCAGAGTTGAATAGAAAATTTGACATCCAGATGCAAGAAGCAAGAGATGCCTGAGCAGATAATCAAGTAAAAGAAATCAAAAGGAACTTATCAAAGTTGAACTATTTACATTCCTACATGGAAAACCAATAATTGTGTCTGATGAAACCTTTCTCATTATGAAAACAATTGAAGAAGGGTATATGGGCATATGTTTACAGGTATACATGGATAGAGGGCACAGGTTGAATTTGATGGGAAGGGATGATACTTAAGTGGTGAAGTTAAGAGGTGAGAGAGGAAAGTGGCAAGAGGAGATGGGGAAAGACAGGGTAGGGCAAACTATCTCATGTAGAAGAGGCAAGGGGAAGTAGTTGCAGGGGAGGGGAAGAACAGGAAGGCAAAAAAGGCAAAACCATATTCTCATTGAGGTTGGCTCAAGGAGAGAATGACATACATACTAAATGGGATATCTCACCCTGCAAGAGAGTAGGGGAAAGGGGGATGAAAGGAGGGGTGATGGAGAGGAGAGCATTCTGGGGGGAGGGGAGGTTGGAAGTACCCACTATCAAAGAGGGACAGGATCAAAATAGAGAATGGACCAGGTGGGAGGTGTGATGGGTGGGAGGGAAATATAAGCAGTTTTTTTTACAACATATCTACTATGGTAATGTTTTGCATAGCTATACATGTACAACACATACTGAATTGCTTTTTTTCTCAGAGGGAGTGGGTGACAAGGGAGCAAGGGAATGGATCTGAAAATCAAAGTTTTAAAATTAAATGTTTCATACGATGTCCAGGCATTGGGGCTCAGAGATTCACCTTGCCCTAATGGCAAAGTCGAAGGGGGTATGGGAGAAGATATGGGAGAGAACAAATTGGATGAGGGGATATCTAGTGGGACTGCTACTCTGGGGTGGTGGGTAGGGAAAAATAGGGGAAAAATTGTAACTCAAAATCTGGTGGAAATGAATGATGTAAACCAGAAGTTAATAAAGCATTTGTTTAAAAAAAAACAAAAAACAGAAAAATAAAACAAAATGATAATTGTAACTCACAAGACTTTTTCAGTATGAGGACAGTTGAAAGGAATAATATGTATATATATATATGTATATATATATATACATATGTATATATATGTATATATATACATATATATTTATTTATAGAAGGGTTTAGGTGAGTGTATGCATATGTATGTACATGTATAGATAGAGGATACAGGATGAGTTGAATATGAAGGGATGATATCTAAAAAATATAATTAAGATGTGAGAGAGGAATATATTGGGAGAAGGAGAAAGGGAGACATAGATTAGGGTAAATTATCTCATATAAAAGAGGAAAGAGAAAACTTTTACAAAGGAGGGGAATAGGAGGAAGGTAAAAGGGGATGGGAAAACCTTACTCTTATTGAATTTGGCTTAAGGAGGGAATAACATGTTCACTCAGTTCGGTGTCTTACCCTACAGGAAAAGAGGGGGGAAGGGGATAAGAGGTGGGGTGATAGAAGGGAGGGCATATTGAGGGAGGGGGTAGTTAGAAGCAAACCCTTTTGAAAAGGGACAAGGTCAAAGAAGAAAATAGAAAAAGTGAGGGGGCTTTCCCTCTCCTGCTGCTCATGGAGCTGGCTGCCATAATGAATGACACTGTAACCATCAGAACCAGGAAGTTTATGACAAACAGACTTCTTCAGCGCAAACAGATGGTTATAGATGTCCTTCATCCTGGAAAGGCCACAGTGCCTAAGATTGAAATTCGAGAAAAACTAGCCAAGATGTACAAGACAACTCCAGACATAATTTTTGTCTTTGGATTCAGAACCCATTTTGGTGGTGGCAAAACAACAGGCTTTGGCATGATTTATGATTCCCTTGACTATGCAAAGAAAAATGAACCAAAGCACAGACTTGCAAGGCATGGCCTGTAAGAGAAGAAAAAGACATCAAGAAAGCAGTGAAAGGAACACAAGAACAGAATGAAGAAAGTCAGGGGTACTACAAAGGCAAATGTCAGTGCTGGCAAAAAGAAGGAATAAAAGGCACTATGGATTATGTTTATCTGTGAAGATAATTTTTCATCCAGCCATGAGTAATCTATGTAAAACTTCAAAAAAAAAAAGAAAAAGTGAAGGATAGGATAGGATGGAGGGATATATATTTAGTCATTCACAGTATACCTACTATGGGAATGTTTTGCATAACTACCCATGTACGACCTATATTGGATTGCTTATCTTCCCAGTGGGAGTGGGTGAGGAGGAAAGAAGGGAAAAAATCTGGAATTCAAAGTTTTAAAAACAAATGTGCATAAAAAACCCTTTTTTTACATGCAACTGGGAAAAAAGATATACAGGCATCAGGGTATAGAAATCTTTCTTGCCTTACTAGAAAGTTGGGGTGGGGGATGGGGCCGGATATAAGAGTGAACAGATTGGGGAAAGGGGTATTCAGTAGGCTAGTTATTTTGGGGTGGAGGGTAGGGGAAAGACTGGGAGAAAAATTTGTAACTCAAAATCTTATGGAAATGAAAGTTGAAAACTAAAAATAAACAAATTCAATAAAACCAAATATAATAAATCAGATATCTTAAATTACAAAATAATAAAATAATTATAACATATTTTAGCACTTTATCATTTACAAATAGTTTTCATGTCCATTACTTATTTTGATGCATATGATGAGGGGTTCTGTTTGTTAAGTTTCTTTTGATTTCTTTTCCCTGATTACCTTCTCAGGCATCTCTTCCTTCTTGTGTCTGGATGTCAAATTTTCTATTCAATTCTGGTTTTTTCCTCAAGAATGCTCGAAAGTCCTCTAATCCACTGAATGACCATATTTTTGCCTGAAACAAAATACTCAGTTTTGCTGGGTAGGTGACCCTTGGGTTCATTCCCAGCTCTTTTGCCCTCTGGAATGTTGTATTCCATGCCCTTCAATCCCGCAGTGTAGAAACTGCCAGGTCCTGTGCCATTCGGATTGTGTTTCCACAATATTGAAATTATTTCTTCCTGGCTGCTTGTAGTATTTTCTCCTTGATCTGGGAGTTCTGGAACCTGGCTATAATATTCCTAGGAGTTTTCTTTTTGGGATCTTTTTCAGGAGGTGGTCTGTGGATTCTCTCAACCTCTGTTTTGCCCTCTGGACCTAAAATATCAGGGCAATTCTCCTTGAGAATTTCTTGGAGGGTGATTTCTAGGTTCTTTCTTTGATCATGGCTTTCAGATGGTCCAATAATTTTTAAATTGTCTCTCCTGGATCTGTTTTCCAGGTCAGTGGTTTTTCCCATGAGATATTTCACATTGCCTTCTAATCTTTCATTTGTTTGGATCTGCTTAACAGCATCTTGATTTCTCATAAAGTCATTAGCTTCCATTTGCTCCAGTCTAACTCTGAAGGAATGAATCTCCTCAGTGAACTTTTAAGATTCTTTTTCCATCTGGCAAATTAGACTTTTGAAGGCATTCTTCTCCTCATTGCCCTTTTGGGCCTCCTTTGCCATTTGAGTTAGTCTATTTTTTAAGGTGTTGTTTTCCTCAGTCAGGCTGTTGACCCTCATTTCATACTTTTCCTGCATCCTTCTCATTTCTCTTTCCAATTTTTCCTCCACTTCTCTTATTTGATTTTTAAAGTCCTTCTTAAGGTCCTCTATGGCCTGCAACCTGCTCATGTTTTCCCCTGGGGCTTTTGGAGCAGGACTTCTGACCTCACAGTCCTTTTCCCGCTCTATGCCCCCAAAATAGGAGTCTAGGGTTGCATTTTTCTGTTTCCTTTGCCTTGGCATGTTGCCACTTAATTACTTGACTTTTGGGCTTGTTGCCACACTATGGCTTTAAGGCCAGCTAGAGGAATTTTCATCCAGAACGTGTGGGGGGCAACTTCTGTTTCTGGCAAGCTGTAAACCCACCCATGACTTCTACCCTAGATCACAATCCAGATCCAGGGAGGTTAAAGCAAGAGTGATTACCCCCCAAGACTGATCGCTGGATCTCCCTACAATTCACAGGCTGGGAGCTGGAGCTGCCTCTGAAAACTACAAAATGGCGTGTCTCCTCAGTGGCTTCTAGCCCCCAGGGGAGGGAACCGATGCATTCCCCAAATACTGGTCCCAAAGTCCATAGGACACTAACCTCTTACTTTGTCCTAGGCATGTCTATGTTGATAATTCTGGAGTCGCCACAGCTGCTGGTGTTCTGGGGTCTCCCCAGCCAGCTGCTGGCCCTGCCGCCCTGGGGCTAAAACCTCGGCTCATGCGGACCTGTGCTCGGCTCGGCGCACTGCGGGCTGCCAGCTCCCAGAGCGCTGCACTGGTCCTTCCTGCAGGGCTGCTGGGCTGTTCTCAGCGGGAGGTTAGCTTCTCTGTGTCGTTCTGTGGGTGCTGGGGCTCCAGAAGTTGTTCAGAGTCCCCTTTTACATAGTTTGGGGGGAATCTGGGGGCAGATTGGCTTGGATGAGCTGTTTCTACTCCGCCATCTTGGCCCCGCCCCATGAGGGTTTCTCAAACTTATTTGGCCTATGCTTCCTTTAAAAAAATACGTAGCACCCCCTGGAAATCTATTTTCTTTTAATCTTTATCCTTTTACAAAATTTGTGTCATTTCAAAAAATAGAAAATATTTTTTAAAAAATGACACATCTTAAATTTAATAATTTATTATACATTTGTGGGTTTTCCCCCTTCTCTCTCTCTCTCTCTCTCTCTCTCTCTCTCTCTCTCTCACACACACACACACACAAATAACATTATCTCCTTCCTAAAGGTTTATTTTAAAGAACAGCAAACAGTAAACCAAAGTCAGAAGTTTACAAATAGTATACAGCAGGTTAGTAGCAGAACCAGGTATAAGACCCAGATATCCTGGTTCTCAGCTTCATATTCAACTCTTCCTATTCTACCACTTATTCTTCCTGAACACAAGGCAGAAGATCAACAGGAAATATATAGCACTAAGGGAGTTTTTTCTTTTCTTTTCTTTTCCATTTTTATTTATTTATTAAGATTTGTCTGTTTTTAGACTTCCATTTATAATGAAGAAACTGTGTCCCAACAAGGGGTAACAGGAACATATATTTATTCCCAAACTGTGAGCTTTTTTCAAATTTTCTGCCAGAAGTGCTAATTTGCAGATTTCACAGTCATGAATCATCAAACAGCAGGTGTACATGAAGAGTAACATCATTGCCTTAGTGACAGTAAGAATTAGTTAGAGAAAACAACTGGCTTCTGTGAAAACAGGCTCGAAGCCAATAGTGCAGGGTGATTTCCTTATGAACAGATATGTCTGTTCTAGAGGGGAAGCATGTTTACAAAAGGGAGATTGACTAATGGACTGGAGGAAAAGCTCAGTCTATATGCCAACAAATTCAAACATTAACAGGTATAGATAGTATGCATAACTAGATGATGAAAAACTATGGATTTTAAAAATAATATTTTTTTCTTTATCACCTCAGCATAATTAAGAAATAATACAATACATAAAAGCAAAGGCAGGGACACAGAATCATAACTTGTGTGTGTGTGTGTGTGTGTGTGTGTGTGTGTGTGTGTGTCCAAGAAAAATCTCTTTATGCATGTAACAATCTTACTCGGGTCTACAGGCACATGAGAAGAGAGATGGATGGCTCCTCTTTGGGAAAGTATGGCCCATACCCTCACTGCACAGAAAAAAAAAATTATTGCCAGTAAAGCCCACTTTTGGTGCATGGCTTCATAGCAATTTGATGATTGTGATGGAAAAAAAGTAATGTTTTTGTTAGCTTCTGTTGGGACACAGGGCAAAGGAGCAGTTGCTGTGGCATAGGCTGACAGGCTATAACAGAAGAGGTAAGGTTAGAATTCCAATTCCTTGAAAAGAAAAGAGTAGCTCTAAGGTGAAGACTTGGACTTTATGAGGTATATTTGAAGGGACATTGAATTTGAAGCTAGAAGATCTGATTATAAGATTTGGTTCTACAATTTCTTACTTTGTGACCTTAGACAAGATATTTTACCTTATTGGACTCAAATAATTAAAATGAGGAGATTGTATAAGAAGACCTTGAGATAGAATTTATCTTCCTGTTCTGAAAGTCAATAATCTGTGTGTTTTCATAGGATCATTAATTTACAGATGGAAAAGTATTTCAATATCATCTAGTCAAACATCTCATTTCCCAGTTAAGGAGACCTCAGAGAAGTTAGGTGACTGGCCAAAGGTCTCACAGATAGCAAGTGATTTTAAAAAAATAGACTTTTAATCCAGATCTTCTGATTCTCAGGCAGTAGTCTTTCCAATGCATCACACTGTAGTTGTATGTTCACTAATTGTATAAAATAGTGTCTGGTGCATCTTGTGTATAAAATAACTGAAAAACAATGGTCATAAAATCTATTTTCACATGGAAGAAATTTCTTTAAATTCTCCAAGTCTAGGAGAACTTGAATGAATTTAATAATTATTGGTCAAGTTCTAGGCCTTCGCAAGCCTTTTTTAAAATTAAATTTTGTGTTTATTTTTAGTTTATATCATTCATTTCCAAAAGATTTTGAGTTACAATTTTTCTCCCCATCTTTCCCCTATCCATCACCCTAAAATAGTGATCCCACTGTATATCCCCTCCCCCAATCTGCTCTCTCCTATATACTTCCCTACCCCCCATTCAACTTTCCAGTAGGGCAAGATGAATCTCCATCTCCCAGTGCCTGTATATATTATTTCCCAGTTCACAAGAATTTTTCAAAAGATGGTGTTTCATTGTGATTAACTTTCTAAAAGCATAGGACTGGCAGCTGAAAAAGATGAGATTGTAATTTCAACTTTTCTAGTAAAAATAACTGTTAATTTGGGCAGGCCAAATAACCTCTCTGTGCCTGGATGAGAAAATGAGATTAATATTTATACTACCTGCTTCACATGGCTATTTAGAGGAGGAGAAGAGAATGGGAAAATACTTTAGGAGAGTTTCCAGTACTATACAAATGTAAGAGATCATTGTTAGCAATTGCAAGATTAATCCATTTATATATTTAGATGAATCTGTTGTTTCACCAGTGCGGATATTCCTATTGCCCATATATGGAAATTGAACAATACTTAATACTAATTAATAGTTTAATTTGTTGTTCCCAGTGGCTGCTACTGCTTTGGGTTCACACTAGGATACTGAAATGAAGTAAGAGCTGTATATTTACAGTAGACATCAAGGAACAGTTTGTGCATGAGTCAGCTGCAAAATCAAGCTTGCTGGGGGAGAAGGAAGAAAATGCTTCAAAAAATAAACACTGTGGGTTTAAAATGGGCTCCAAATTCCTTGGGAGTAACATATGGGGACATAACCACTGCCAAAAGGAGCACACAGTAATCATTTATTGAAGTAATAAAATCATTTTTATATTGGGCAGAAATATGGTACAACTATGTAGAATGATTCTTTGGTGTTCTGGAAACTTATTTTATTTTTTTACAGTGATCCTTAGACTTTTGATCAGAAGTTTGAGGCTGGTAATAGATCTTAGGAAATACTAACACCTACTGGCCCATTCTGATAGACTTTTCGGGGGCAACTATCAGACCCTCACTAGGCTCTAAAGCAGCCCTAATTAAACAAAAAATAGTGGTTTTCAGTCCTACCACTCTACTGAGTTTTCTCTTACTAAGGTCTCCAGTGAAATCCTTCTGGCTAAATCTAATCCCTTTTTAGACCCCTTCATATGACCTTCCTAGAGTTTTTTAAAGTATTAATAACTTCATGCCCCCACACTATCTTTGTTGAAACTTTCTATTCCATTGGCAGCTCCTTTTCTGTTTTCTTTCATGACTTCTTTTTCTTTTTGGCCCCTAAATGATTCCTCCAGGCTCAGTCTTGGACCATCTGCTTTTCTTTCTGAAATGTACAGTCTCAACCACACATTTTAGCACTTAATTACAGACTGTCTTATATTGTTGCTTGTTGATTCATGTGTGTTTTTCTTGTTTCTCTGTGCTCTCTCCCCATTCCATCTCTCAAACAAAACAAAACAAAACAAAACTGGATTCTGCATCTCCCACATCAACAGGCATACTCTTAGCCACATGGTGGATTCTGTCATAAATCATTTGGCCATGGTTGGGCCAATTTTGATTTTAGGATACTCTTATAGGGCTTTATAACATTCTACTTTTCACTTTTGTTATCTTTTTTTCCTCACTCCACAACTGGGGATTGATCCCCTCAAAGGCCTTGTATTTCCTTCCTCTTGGTTGCCCAGACTCTCCCATACTGTCATTTCCTGCTTATATTTGTCTTCCTGCATGGTACTCAGGACTTTGCATCTGATCCTAAGGCTACGCCACCTCAGTGGAATGAAGAGAGGCCAGAACTTTCAGTAGTCATAGGATAACAACTCATTGTCTCATCAGATCCTCTTTCCCTGGGGTCCTTCAAAATGTCTTTATGGCTTTTTCACTACCTAGAGGGAGAGTAATAAACCCTGGGGCCCTATATTGTAGTATTTAATGGATAGCTGACCCCTAAATTCTTTTGCTAATGTGTTTGAAACTTTTATTGATCTGTAATAATATTGCTTTGATTTCCTTCAAAACCTGTCCATGCCCTTTCATTCTGACCAAAATTATATCTGCCCTCATTTAACATAGAAATTCTTCAGATCTTTCTGTAAAATCCCACAGAGGATTCACCTAATATGCTGAAGACATTCATCTGGATATCCTGACATTTCATGGGTACCAATGGGTATCTATTGGTATTCTCTCTCTTTTTGTCTCTCTGTCTCTCTCTCTCTGTATTTCTCTGTGTGTGTGTGTCTGTTTTTCTCTCTCTCCCAGCTTATTTTTCTTTCTAAGCATGCATTTTTAAAAGATATTCTTTAAGTTGTTTCTTGGGTAGAATTCTTCATTGTTAATATGATGCAAGTTGTTCATACTCACCATGAGTTTTCCATTGTTCTAAAGTTCAGGGAACTAATTCATCAGAGATAATGGTATTATATATTTTTTAGTTACAGAATACAATGGAAAGAATATTGGCATTAATTTATATGGATTATTGTTTCAAGGAGAGACTTGAGCTTATTAAAATCATTGTGCAGTTTCCCAAAGGTAATCCAGTCTACTTTTTATTCACATCTTGGCCCAGTTAATTGTCCTTGTGAGATATCTTTCCAAGATAATATGCACTGATGGATCAAATCTATTGACTTTCCATGAAATTGTGCCTCATAGTTTGGAGAATAAATATTCTTCATTCACTTGACTTTTCCTGTGGGAATTATTCTGAATGATTATGAATCTCATTTAGGAGGCTCCAAAATGTTGTGAGGTCTTATGAAGGCAGTACAATGCCATCAACAAACAGATACATCTGAGGGACTTCACCATCTATAAGGACCCTCTTGTGCATTTCAACTCCATGTTGGACATCCTTCTTAATACTGCCAAATATATAAAGAATTCTGGGCAAACACAAATCTCTTTATTTTATGTATTGGTTAATATAAACAATCTTAGAGTTGTCAAAGTTATTTGCATTGAATCTTTAAAGGAATCTCATGTCATTTTTACAAATACATGGAAGATATTTTGTTGGAAGAGAATGAATAAATGAATGAATGAATAAATAATTAGTAAGCACCTAGCATGTGCCAAGCACTGTGACAGATGATAAGGGTAAAAATACAAAAGTTAGATACTTCCTACCCTTAATGGGTAAGCTTTTCCCTCATCACTTCTTAATGTTTTATGTGGTTATACTGTTCATAATTTTCTATCATCTCCCTTGTGTAAAATTTTTAAAGTGGGTTTACAGTCTTAATGATTTCCTGCTCTTCTATGTATCTCTTGTCTGACAAGGAAATTAATTGTTGCTGGTTGCAGAGATTGCTATGATGTTTTAGTCTCCTCATCATGTAATTTATCTTTGTTAAACTTAATTAGGAAATTTTTATAGTATGTATGATTGTCTCTTTTATCCATTTGCTTTTTGGGTTAAACATCCTATTTAGGTCAGGTTAAAGTTGCCTTGGTTATATACCATAAATTCTTACTTAGTAATGATTTGATATTTGCCTGAAGAAATCAATGACTGGCCTATATACTGACAACTGAATCAGAAAAGATTCTCATATGGGATAACTAGTTAATCCTGCTCATTTCACCATAACCAATTTCATTTTTGTGTTATTTGGTTCTAGTTTTATCCAACATTTCCTTGAAATGATAAATTTCTCTTGAAAAACATGTTCAGAGTATATAGTTATAAAGCTTCTGTATAGTTCATAGGCCTATGGTTTCTCTTGTTTTTTACCCCTAAACTTTATCAAGTATATTTTGTGTTATTTTAAATGAGTCCTTTGCATTGAAAATATGAAATGTTAAAATACACAATGATGGTTTAATTTAGATGTTCTTATGTAATTCTTCATATAATTTTTTTCTACCTCTTCATCATATGTAAAAGACAGCATGTAAGCTGCAATTAATTATCTTCATGACTGTGTTTTTACCGGTATTTATCATGAACATCAACATATTAGATAATATTTAACATCCCTTAAAATTATATTTCATGTTTTCTTTGTATGCCCAATAAACCCAACTCTACCAACTACATTCTTTTCCTCTCCAAGGAGAATCTGAGTCATTCTTCTGTTTAGCTACAACTTCTTTTTGTCTTTTCTCTTTATTTATGGCGAGAATATTAGGATGTATATGAATCATTTCCTCCTTTGGTTTGTCCACTTGTTGGTCACTGGAAAAGGATTGTATACTAATATAATCAGCTGTTAAGTTAATGCAGTATATAGTCTAAAAATTGACTAATTCTGAGCTCTCTCTGACCACCCTTCAGACACCCTTGCCATCATGGCTTCAGACATAAAAGGAGGCTACATGGGATGGAAGATCATTTTGTATTTTTCTTTGTGTTAATGGGTACTAAAGTGTTCATGAAATACTTCCTCTGTCCAGATTAGTAAAATTTTTTTCCATGTATTTCTCTGAGGAATGATTTATAGAATGAGAATTTTAGATACTTTGTCAGTCAAGGTCAAGGTCAGTCAGTACTCCTCAAATTACAACATAAAGTCACTCATTCCACATATAAGCAGTACTAGTCTTTGAAGAGGAGAAATCAAGAGGCTAGACCTATACTGATAACCAGAAGCACATCTCCTTTAGCTAGAATATCTGTGTTCTGAAGATGTAGCTGTCTTTGAGTAGATGGAAAAGTGAGTCTGGGAAGTACGATTCAATTTATTATTCAATTTAGTTAACCACAGCAATTAACTTTGGAATAGGGAAGACAATTATCATAAAATCTCTGATATAGGCCATATTTACATGACATCCCTAAAAAGTTAAAATGATTGACTTGTATACTATTATGCTTTTTTGGTCATTTGCCTATTTATTATTTTCAGCCTTGACTGAATGTGCTGAATCTATCATATTTCTCCTGAACAAAAAGTATCTTAAATTTTGCATTTTTCTTCTTCCAGGGTAGGTTTTCATGTTTGCTTCCCAGTTCTCTCTCATATACTCTATGTTACACTCAAACTAGTCTACTTAAAGTTTCTTGAAGTCAGTATCTCATAATATGCTTCAGTGTAGCCAAAATAAGATGTCCCTCTTGCCTGAAAGAGACTACTCCTTATTTATTCATTCCTTCAAGGCTTAGTTCATGCACCATATTTTAGAGGAAGTTTTTGGCTTCTCTTATTTCTTACTCTTGAATAATGTTATCCAGCATATGTTGTACTATCTTATACTATCTCTATCCTTGCATTGAAACTATGAAAAACTAAATTACATACATATATAATTATTTTATTTGAATAGTCTTATTCAGTTCTGTATAGAATTTCTCTACCTCTCTAACATTTGCAAAATATTGGTATGTAAGCTACAATTATTTTCCCCTAGTCATCACTGCTAATTTACTTTTGGGTTAATTACATATATATATTATATCTATCTATTATATATATTATATCTATCTATTATATATATATATACATATATACTCTATCTATCATATCTCCCCCAGTCTAATGTACACTTCCTCTTTTTTTTTTTTTTTTTGCTTTTTTTGGAGTGGGGAAGGCAGGGCAATTGGGGTTAAGTGACTTGCCCAAGGCCATATGGCTAGTAAATGTTAAGTGTCTGAGGTTGGATTTGAACTCAGGTCCTTCTGATTCCAGGGCTGGTGCTCTATTCACTGTGCTACCTAGCTACCTCTAATGCATACTTCTTGCGAATTATTTGTTTTTGTTTATTTTTGTATCCTCAGTCAATAGCATAATGCTTTTTATATAGCAGGCACTTAGTTACTTACTGGACTGTCTTAAATGAAATATTACAAAGATGAGTTGAAGTCTAATATAAAGAAAATGATGTCAAGAAAGCACCTAGTCATTCTAAATGAATTCAGAGCTTCAGGACCCAACAAAGTTTTGCATTCTATGACACTGAAAGACCTTGCAGATATGATTAAAGAATGACTATTCTTAACCCTTGGGGGAAAAACATAGAAAAAATACCAGGACACTAGAAAAGGAAAATTTTCCAATTTTCAGAAAGGGGTAAAATAATTTTGGGAGCTGAAGATCACTAGCATTGATGCAAATGTATAGAAAAACTCTAAAATGTATTACTAAACACAAAGTTTTTACTACTGAATTGAAAAGATTAAAGGGTTAGAGAAAAATACCTCAAAAGAACATTGCTAAACTAGTTATATCCAGTAAGGCAAAATGGGGTGGTTGAGAGGTATAGAATCCATTTCATATGAGGAGTAATTTAAGAAAATGAAGATACTTAGAGTAAGACAGTATTTGGAAGGTGAGGGAAAGATATCTGTCTTTAAATATCTGAGGAACTAGCATGTAAAAGAAGGAGTAGACTTGTTTTATATTGCTCAAGATGTCAGAACAAGGAACAGTATATAGAAGTTATCATTAGTTCGTCTGAACAGAAGGAAGTGATCTGTAATAATCTGAACATTAAAACAGTGCTTCACAGAACAATGAATCCCCTCTCTCCATCACTGGAAATGTTTAGACATATTTAAGAATATTATACTGTAATAAAACACCATCATTTGTTCAGCCATACCCCAAATGGTAGGCCTTGACTCACTTTATTTCTAAGTTTTCGCTCCCATGCTATCTTATATAAGAATGCTACAGAAATTGAGAGCTCACTTATTTTCACTAGCCTTGATTTTCCTAGATCCATTAATTCTGAGATCTTTCTATCTAACACTTTAGTCATATTTGGGGTTTTCCTTTCAATTCTGTTCTTGCAGTCTAGAAGTAGTGGATATGACATAGGTCAACTCCTCATGGTGACTTGCAAATGCAACACACTGAGATTGCTTCTTTTCTTCTTTCATTTGTGTTAACAGCATACACATCATGTAGGTTTTTGTGAGATGGAAGTATCTTGGAAGTAAGTTGGAAGGTTGTTGGAAGTATTTTATGAGCTAAAAGTCATCATCCAGTATTCAAGTATATTCTGCCCCAGAACACTTGTTCTTATGAAAATGTAAATTATTTAGAAGTTTTTTTTTTTTTTACATATTGAGAAAAACAAATTTCTGTCGGTTTTAAAAATGTGATTGATTTGTCCTTGGAGGATCCTCCTGTTCTCTGGGCCAGATTTGAGTGAGATGGTGGGGGACTATCGAAAATGTCTACCTGTCCTTAAATTATGTGCAGTGACAGTAAACAATCACCTCCAGAATTTGAGGAGCCAGGAAGGTCTCCCCTTTGGAAACCTCTATCCCATACTCTGGTACTTCAGAAGATGTGTTATTTCATAAGTGGGGGAGGTATTACCTTCACTAATATGTTGAAAATCTTTGAATCTAGCTAGGTTGGTCCTTAGATAACAGACATAAACCATACTCAAATTTTGCTGTTTGGTTGACTCTAATAAAGTCAATGCTCAGCAGGCATCACCTTTGAGAATAGATCATCTCACCACACTATGATGAGGCATCAAGTAGGATATGCCTTACCCATATTCCCCGATAATTTTCGTTTTGTTTTGTCATTAAAAAAAATAACTATTTACAGCCTGCTTTAGGTCAACTTTATTCTTTTCTTTAGCATAAGCTAATTTTAGATTCACTTTACTCAACCCATCACTCAAATAGCATACCTGCTATAATGGTAGGGCAAGAAGGTGGCTCAGTGAATAAAGCATTGGACTTGGAATCAGGAAGACTCATCTTCACAAATCTGTATCTAGCCTCAGACACTTACTAGCTATGTGTCACTGGGCAAATCACTTAAATCTGTTAACCTCAGTTTTCTCATCTGTAAAACGAGGTGGAGAAATAAATGGCAATCCATGTCAGTATCTGCCAAAACAAAATCCCCAAATGGAGTTATGAAGAATTAGATTTGTCTGAAATGGATGAACAACAACTGGATGGCAGGTATTCTGCTAGGGTCTGAGAATATAAAGGCAAAATAAATGAAACTATTCTTTTGGCCAAGGACTAAGGAAAGACAAGTCCATATTATGGTTATCTGTGTTTGTTTCTTAAGTCAGACTTTATTCTAGAGGAAAGCAGAAACCATATCTTTGTACTTCTCCCAGCACTTATCCAAGTGCTCTATGAAGAGTAGGAACTTTATAAATGTTGAGTTGACTTTGGGGTGCTGCCTTATTGGGGTATGCCCTGGCTCCAATCTGACCTTGTTTCCAATTTTCTTACATTTTTTGGCGACTCATAACTATTTCATGAGCCTGGTTAGTAATCAATTTCTGAATAGATCCCTGGAGAAAGGGTTCACCAAAGCAGGAAGATAAATGCAGATAGGGAGTTGTGATGCCCTCAAAGACAAACCACCCATGTTGAACTTGCCAAAGGTTTGCCCTTCTTTGCACTACTTTGGGTCAGTTGCTTCTCTGTACTCCAGGGAATTTGGCCATGAATAATAGTACCATCTGAAGGCATGAGCTAGGAGCAACTCTAAAGGTTAAAGGGCTTCTTAATGTTGAAGACACTAGATTTCTGTTTGTTTTTCATTTAGCTCTTCAATAATAAACATTGTGGAGGAAACTACATTAAAAAGGCTTACAGAAAAGGGTACATTCAGTTTCAAAGTCTGAATTTAACCATAATAACTGCATGCCATGTGAATGCAGGAAAACACTATTTACACAAATACAGTAAAGACTTAGTTTTCACTGCATGCAATTTACATTAATGAATATAATTTTACTAATACAGTCAAACTTTAACATTTACAAGTGCAAATAGCTTAACAGAGATCAGGTGCATCTGCATACCAGCTGCTTAATTAAAGCAATATTTAGAACATACAACTTGAACTCAAACCTAAATCTACCCCCTCCCATAGATATCTTCTGTATATATTTTTTAGCACTTTAATCACCAACTTAACTTCCCTGTTATATATTTTCCCTGTAATTTTGGCTCTTGCGCATTCATGTGTGTAAAGATGGATGATCTTTGCTTGTTTGCTGATTTCTCATGGCAGGAAAAATTGGGTATTTTTACTCTTCACACTCCCTAGCCACAATTATTTTGAATATGGATATACACTTAGGATAACAAGACTTAGAGGGCTGACTCCTTCAGTGGACTTGTGACACACAGAGCATTCTACATGTCAACAGGCAGTGGCCAAACTTAAAATTCATAGGGGACAATTTCAATGGATGAAAAAAAGAGCTTAGCTTATTCTAGAGGACCCAGGATGCTATTATCATAATCATAATTAAATGCAAGTCACAAGTTAAAATGCCAGGAAACCAGAAAAGGCATCTATCTATATTTCTTGAATAAATTTGTGTCCCTCTTTATTTTTAAATTGTAAATACCGTTTTACTCATGCAGTGAACAAATTTGAGTCCACAGATCCAGTTTCACCTTTGGTGTATGGAAAAGATTCTTAAATGATTATCAGTAGAGTTAGCTTTTACTCTGAACCTTGTTGTGTATACATTGTGCCTCCATCTATAAAACAGTTATCAAGGAATAATTAACAGCCCAAGCTAAGCACTATAATTAGGCTAACTCCACTTTGAGTAATAACATTTTGTCAGGACAGTATCTTTCTCCGTAATTTCATCTAATTTCTTCAGCCACACTCAAATTCAGTCATTAAATACCCAGCTTGCATTCAATGTGGGCATCTTTTTACTTTCTGTTTTATTATTTGGACACCCATTAGGAATAAATGCTCATTTTTATCACACCTCATTAGGAATGACCATATATTAGCAGAGAACGATAAATGAAACTAAATTCATTTTGGTGAGCAGGAATTTTCTTGACCAATATGAAAGGTATGCCTAGGAAGTAATCTTACTTGGGAAACAGATGGGCACTTTGACTAGCCAAGGGAAATCTGGACACATTTGTGACCCTCGTTCTAAAGGAGAGTTTGTTGTATAGGCTGCTGAGTTATAGGAAGGTCCCTGATTTGGGAGCCAGGAAAGCTTAGCTCTTCATTGAAGACCTAACTTCCCCAAGATTCATGTTCCTCATCTGTTAAATGGAAACAGCAATATATTCCATACCTATTCCACAAGGCCATAGTAAGAGATGAAAGAGAGAATATATACTAATGATCATTAAAAAGAAACTACAAAATGGAAGGGTAAGCACAAGTTATAACAGATATAACTAAAAGAATTCCTGTAGAATAAAGATGGTCTTTGATGGTCAGTACTTCTCTGTTCTACTGTCATATTGATCTTACTAAGGTATCCTGCTTCTTGCTTATAAACTTTTAATGGATCCCCACTGGTTATAGAAATCTGTTCAATCTAAATCATTTTGAATGTACAAGCCCTCTCTAATGAGGCCCATTTGTGGCTCAGTAGATAGAATATTGTGATTGAAGTCAAAATCTGAGTTCAAATTCTTCCTTATCTACTTATTACCTGTGGGAGTCTGGGCAAGATACTCAACTTCTTTCAAATTTCTCATCTATAAAATGAAGGGTTTGAATATAATAGCATCTAAGACCCCTTTGAGTTTTAAATGTACTATTCTTTGATTGATTAAGCATGTAGTCTGTACAAAATGCTATGCTTGGGTTACAAAAAACAATAAGGCAGTCCTTTCTCAAAGAGCTTACATTCTACTGGGAAGAGTCCCTATTTATGTGGATAAGTATATATATAAAATACATACAGTAATTGGTGAGGGGAGTTTGGGGGAGAAGGGAGGTGAAAGGAGAGTACTAACAACTGGGGACACAGTAAAGGACTCTTAAGGAGGTCACTTTTGAACTGAAGGAAGCTAAGGATTCCCTGAAGCTAAAGTGAGAGGGGAAGAGCATTTCATTCTTGGGAAACAGCTTGTGCAAAGGAAGGAGAAAAAATTATGTTAGAGGATATAGCAAGTAAGTATGTCAGATTGGCTAAAATGGAATATGTATGATAGAGAATAATGCATAATCAATTGAGAAAGAAAAATATAAGATGATTATGAAGGGCTGAAATACCAAATAGAAGAGTATAGTTTATCCTGGAAACAATAGTCACTAAAGCTTGTAGAATGATGCGACATGATCAGATGAGGGAAGATCCTTAGCTTGGTATTTAAATTTTCTACAGTTTGCTTCCAATGTATCTTTCTAAATTTATCTCCTACTATTCCACTCTATGAACTTGGTATTTAAGCCAGAGGAATCTATGCATGCTCTCCTGACTGCATCATAAACATTTCCACCTTGATACCTTTATTCATCCATTTTACTACCATAGAATGATTTCTCTGATTGCCTCCATCTACATCCTACCATCTTTAAGCTACATCTTAAAAGCTACCTCCTATATAAGTCCAGGAAGTCAACTCAGTCTAGTCCTCCTTCAAATATACCAGTCTGCCTGCCACAGACTATGCTTGTAACACTCAATCTTACCCATGGTGCCTAATCTCATGCCTAATACAGAACCATGAATATGTTAGATATTCAATAAAAACTTTGAATCAATGAATAAACATATTAATCTTAACAATAATTAATACAAAAAATACCAGCTAAACAAACCAACTTGGAAAATCCTGTGGAAGGAGTTATAATTGTATTTAATCTGCATTTATATTATATTTAATGTGTTCTTTAGACCTTCATTCTGGATTATGGATCTTATGGATGGTCTTATGGATCATGTGACTTTGGTTAAGTTATTTCAACATCCTATTCCTCAATTTTCTCAGGGAAGACAGAAATATTTGTCAAACAAACTGTATTTATAATGAGAGTAAATAGGGAACCCTGGATTTGTTTGACTATTGTTCAGTCATTTCATCTCTTCTCCTCTGCTTTCCCTGTTCAAGGAAAACAATGCCAGGGCAAAGGGAGAGGGGTTCAGTAGAGTTGAATATATTCATTTCAGCAACTTTAAAAAAATTGAGGCTAGGTTTTCCTATCTCACTTGTGCCAGAACTACAAGAGACACTTAGAGATTTAATTACTCTACTAAATGGCATGGAAGCTCCGATCTATTTTGTTTCCCTCCCTAGGTAGCTGTTGCCCTCAATTTCCAGAGGCTCACCATAACAGTGTCAGACATAGAATAGCACCCAATTGGTCTACTTCAGCTGACAACACCAAAACTCAAGTAATCCACCAGTCAGCTGCCTCAGTAACAGGGGTTATAGGCATTTGCCACCATGACCTGCCCACAACTTGTATAGACATGGTAATTGTTTTTTGAAACTTGAATACATTTTATTTAAGAAACATGCCTGATTTTATCATTACAAAAAAGACCTGAAGAGTAGGAAGACTAGGAATTATTAGCCTGATTAAGGAATCAGTTGATATAGTATAAAAAGAGCACTGAATTTATCATCGGGACATCCTGGCTCTATCATTGTTTCTTCCACTTGGTGGCTTTGAACAAAGTCACTTAACTGCTCATGGTTTCAAGTGCTTCATCTGAAGACTCAGGCGATTGGTCTAGACATTCTCTATGGTCCCTTTCTGTTTCACCATCGTGTGCTTCTTCATATATAATGCTTGTTTCATTCATTCATTCAGTTAATAAATTAAATCATCATTTATTAAATGCCTACTATACTCCAGGTCCTGTATTAAGCACTGGGAAAACAAACCAAGAGCCAAATAATTCCTGCTCTTAAGGAGCTTACATGACATAATGGTTATTTTTCAAGGTTGTCACAGTCCTGCAAGCTTGAGACCATACTCATAAACCTAGAATATTTGCCTACAGCAATAGTATAATAGCTTTTCCATGTTCATTGGTACGGTGCACTAAAAGAAATATAATTAGCCAACCAATAGACAAATAGATTGCTAAGAACCAAAGTGATTTCTTCAAGAGCAAATCAGCCCAGACTCATCTTATTTTCTTTTTTAAGACAGGATTGATGGTGAGACTAACTGTACACCTGCTATTCAGCCAGAATGGAAATATGTGGGCTAGCTGGTTCATAACTTGCTGATTTATCATAATCAAAAAGTATTCATTAATGGGCAAATGCCAACTTGAAGGGAGATCTTTAATGGAGTGCCCAGCAATCTGACCTGGAACCTTGTCATTTAATATTATTTTCTAGAAAGTGGATAAAAGCACAGAGGGCTTATTTATAAGATTTTCATATCAAACAAAACTTGAGAGGGGTAAGTAGTATATTAGGTGGCAGTGAGGATCCAAAAAGATTGACAATTTAGAATGACAGACCTATCTAATAAGAAAAATTCTAATAATCATAATCAAAATAATAAAATCTAATAATCAAAACTCCATATTTGGGTTCCAAAAATCAGCTTCTTAAGTAAAGAATAGGAAAGGCATGAATAGACCATAGAGCACATGAAAAATATTTTTCCACAGATTTCAAATTCAAAATAGATATGACAACAGTGTGATATTGTAGTCAAAAGAAAAAAATGTCATTTTAGGATGAAGAAAGGCCTAATATTTAGAATAAGGGAGATGTTAGTCATGTTATACTCCACTTTGGTCAACAAGTAGAATCATATCTACTGAGAGGTGATCAGGATGATCTTAGTAGACTATACTGTGAGAGAGTCCCTGGGCACAGGGGAGGAGAGTAAAGAAAATCTTGGATTTCACTATTTCTTACAGGCTTGAGGGCTCTATTTAGGTCTTGACTTATCATGGACCTTTCTCAGTAACAGATGAGTTTTGGACCTGGTAGGAGTCAAGGACTGGAAGACCCATGGAACAGTGACAACCCATTGTCTGATTGAAATGAGGCCCTTTTTTCCTATAGCTAGATTTTTCTAAGAACGGGAAAAGGAGGAGATGGCTACCATAGCTATTATAGATACTGAAAGAACAAAATATGATCTATGACTATGTGCTCACTTGTGGTTACTATCTCTCCTAATTATCTACCATGGTGAGGTCGAGAATATGCATTTGTTTAGTGAGAGTTGAGAAAGGAGATAAACTACTCTCACAATTTAGGACCATGTCTCATTCATTTTCAACTCAGAGAGTCAGAGTTTGGCACTCTGAGCTGAGCCTGGAGGAGAGGGCTATGGGTGGAGGTATATAGAATCTTCCCCCTCTCAATTCACATCCTGAACCAGCCACACATGGATTAACTAGCACATAGTTGAAGAGTAATTATTAAAGTTGAAAAGTAATTATTTAAAAGCATAATATATTGGCTTATAAATCTTCCTTCTGCAGTCAAACTCCCAGAAAATATCTTATATGCTCCTTGCCCCTACTTCTTTTCCTCTCATTCATTTCTCCACCCCTTCCAAATGACATCTAATCTCACCACTCAGAAATTGCTCTCTCCAAGGTGGTTCAGGATCTTTTAATGAGCAAATCAATAGCTTTTTATGTTCTCACTCTTGTTTTCACTGCAACTGTTTATCTTATTTAGCACTCCTCATCTTGCATCCTTTCTCCACCATTGGCTTACTTGACAGTGTTTTCTCCAAGTTATCCTATTGCCCATCTGATTATTTTTGTCTCTCTTGCTAGATTATCACCTATGTCCCAACCCCTAACCATTGATAACCTCCAAGGCTTTATCCTAGGTCCTCTTATCTGCTGTGAAACTTTAAGATCATAAATTTAGAACAGGGAGGAATTAGAGGCCATGTTGTCCAACCTCTTCATTTTACAGATGAGGAACAGAGGACCAGAGAAGTTAAATTACTTGTCCAAGGTCACAAAGCTACTAAATATACAAAGTGACATTTAAACCAAGGTTTTTCCTGACTCCAAATCCACAGGGCTCTATTACCTCATTATACCCCATTTCCTTCTTTTTCAGTGATCTTATCACATTCCTTGTGTTCAGTGATCATCTCTTTGCAGACGACTCCTAGATGTATATATGTACTTATGTATGTATATTATGTACATATCATCTCTCTCTCTCTCTCTCTCTCTCTCTCTCTCTCTCTCTCTCTCTTTCCCTGATCTCTCAACTGAACCCTAGTCACATCACCCATTCCTTGTTAGATTTCCTATAGATAAATGAAACTCAATATGCCCCAAAGAAAATTAATTGATTTGCTCTCCTGAATCTCTTGTACTACACCCAAATTCCCTGTTTCTTTTGAGGGTGCTGCTATCTTTCACTCACTCAGATTAACAGCATCAAAGTCATGCTCCACTTCTTCCCTTCTTTCACCTACTACTTCCTATTAGTTGCTGAATCTTTCTGATTCTGCTTCCACACATTTGTCTGTCCCATTCACATGACTGTTACTCTAGTTTAGGTCCTATCACCTAGCAGGTATAAACTTAGATATGTACATATTGTTTTCCCCAATAGAATGTGAGCTCCTTGAGGGCAAGGGTAACCTTATTTTTGTCTCCATAGTTCCAGAACCCAGCACAGGACCTGGCACATAGTAGGCACTTAAGAAAAACTTTTGATTATATAATTTATATTTCTATGCAATGTACATATTGTTTCTGCCTCTTGAGGTCAAGAACTGTTTGGCTTTTTCTTTGTATCCCCAATGCCTAGCATGGTGCTTAGTAAATAGTAGATACTTAATAAAATTTTACTGAATAAATGAATGAATGGGTTCCTACAATTATCTCTTCTTCAGAGTCCTGCTTTCAGGTGTCTTGTCTCTGTAATC
Organism: Gymnobelideus leadbeateri; assembly: GCA_011680675.1. Taxonomy (NCBI): domain Eukaryota; kingdom Metazoa; phylum Chordata; class Mammalia; order Diprotodontia; family Petauridae; genus Gymnobelideus; species Gymnobelideus leadbeateri. Next base: position 451,826 of record WOXC01003169.1, read on the forward strand.
CATCCTCCACAAAGCTTTCCAAATTATATTTATAAACCAAAATCTAATCACTTCAATCCTCTGATCTAGAACCACAAATGGTTCCCTGTTGCCTCCAGAAAAATATGCAAACTCCTTAGGTTGATATTTAAAACCTTTCATAGACTAACTTTAACCTACTTTCCAGGCTTATTTCACATTTCTTTCTTTCACATCTAGTCAAGCTAGCCTATGTTCCCAGAGCTTAGTTTAGCACTTCATTTCTTCCTTCCTTCCTTCCTTCCTTCCTCCCTCACTTCCTCCCTTCCTTCTTCCCTTCCTTTTTCTTTTGTTCTCTCTCTCTCTCTCTCTCTCTCTCTCTCTCTCTCTCTCTCTCTCTCTTACTCCTTTTGTTGAGGTATGTTCCCAAAGTCTGTCTAAAGATTACTCTTGTCCAAAAGTGAAATATGCTACTTCAGGAAGTGTTTTTCTCTTTCTTGAGCTCTTTAAATGACTATTGAAAGATCACTTGGGGATACTGTAGAAGGGATGCCCTTTCACATATGTATAGAACTAGATGGTCTCTGAAGATCTCCCAGTCCTGAGATGCTATGATAGTTCTGTGCTAAGCACTATGAGTGATTGGAAGATACATAAGGTACAGTCCTTGACCTAGCAGAGTTTCCCACCCAACTGGAAGTACTTGATCTAACCACATAAAAGAACAACTAACAATGCTCTGCTGTAAATATCACCAAGAAAATAAGTAAACAAGTTAATGGTACCGATTGACCTTAAATTCTCTAGTATTTTGGGGCAAGTACAGGCCCGGGGCCTGTGGCAGCAAAGTCAGCATGGAACAGTGGAAAGAATGTTGGATTTGAAATCATAGGACCTGAGTTATGATCTCATCTCCATCAGTTATTACCTGGATGGCCTTAGACAAGTTTCTTAATCTCTCTGGGCCTCCATTCTCTCATCTGTAAAATAAGGGATCTATACCAGATAACTTCTAAGGTCCCATCCAATTTTACATCTGGAATCCTATGATCTCATGACTTTGAAGAAGAGGTGCAACATAAGCAGGACTTGAAGAATGAGGAGGATTTTGATAGATGGAGAGAAGTGAGATGCACATTTCATGCAAGAGAAATGGCATGAGGTAAGGCTCAGAGGTGGCAATGAGGATAGCTTATGTAACAGAGTGAGACGATAACCCAGATGCATTTGGCTATATACAGGGATATATGAAAACAAAAGGTTACATGGGTAAGGTGGGTCAAATTATTTGGAACCTTGAGTGATGGTATCCTGGAGCCAGCTCACAGTGGAGGCAGTTGTTAAATCTTCAGTGTGATCATTTATAACTCTGAAATAGGAAAACTCTAAAAATAAGAGCTTTATTTAGTATGCTGTTGATTTTCTAGACCAGGGCAGGGCAACTACACTTGAGGGTGAAATGTGGCTACCTCATCTGTTTCTATAGGGCCCTCAAGCTAAGAATGGCTTTGCATTTTTAAATACAAAATTTCCATCCCCTCATTTTACAGAATTAGAAATAGGTGTCAGAGAAGGCAGAGGAAAGGGGATCTGAATAGTGTCACACAGGTCATAAACAACAGAGACCTGAATTTTGAATCCAGGGCTCTGAGTTCAGGGTAACAGATCAATGAAACTTTGGAAAGAGACTTAAGGAGCAAGTCCTAGGGAGAAGCTTGAGTCAGTCCTCCTCTCAGGCTCCCATTGATTGGAGAACCTCTTGAAGTTCAGGGTCAGAGTTCAAGTCATCCCTAAGATCTCTGATCAACCAACACTACACTTTTAGGTTGGTTTAGGGGTACACATAGCCAATTATGTATAGGTTTGCAAAGAACCTTTCCCTTTCCATAAATGGCAGGGTCTTAGAGGGCCAGGTCATAAACCACAAGGGTCAAAACAAGAAAACTGGCATGATCTACAACTCTTGTGTTCACAGCCAAATCCAAGACTTGGTATAAGTGTCAAGCTATTTTTAACTCACATTCCAGTGGGCTGGACTGGCCATGGGTTTGCTGACCCCAGATCTAGACTTAAATAAGCAATGGAGAAAATATTTATAAGGTGGGTGAAATGGAAAATCATATCATATATGCATTTTCCCCCTAAGAGTTGGTTATTAAATAATATTTGCCACCACATTACTCCTTGAAAGCTACTTTAACAACAGGGTTGTTGTTATGTTTGTCCTTTATTTTTGAAGAAGACCATTACATCAGTGAGGTGATGACATAGCTTGCAGTTGACTTTGATTTGAGTGAGGGAGGGCCATGCAAGGTCACCAGCCTCACTTTCTCCTCCAGAGCCATCTGGATCTAGTGACCAGATTTTCATCAGAATGACTGGAGATGACCCAGGATACAATGGGAGACCCTGGTCCTTTCAGGCTAAGGCCTTTTCAGGGGCTCACTTAGAGTGAGGTAATGCCCATTCATACTGACTTTAAGAAGTGAGTCAAGGGATGGCCCCTTTAATTAGAAAAAAGAAACCAAAAAATCAAGAGGGGAGGGGAAGACCCTCAGGGTTGCTGTTCCAAAGAGAAACAGCAACAGGGAAATAATAATCATAGGACTTAGATGTAGGGTAAGGAAACTGAGACCCAGAGAGGGGAATTGAGTTTCTCAAGGTCACACAAGTAGTAAGTAGCAAAGTCAGGCTTTCTGACTTCAGACTCAGTGCTCTTTTTGCTCTACAACGTCCTTTCCCTAGAGAGGCAGTGTTGCATGATGGATAGAAAACTAGCCTCAAAGTCAGGGCATCATTGATTCAAGTTCCGTCTCTGACACATACCACCAGTGTGGCTCTGGGAAAATCACTCTTAGTGACCTTGTTTCTCTCTAAGCCTGTAAGTTGCAGAGCAGGTGCTGATTTGCATTGGTAGAGGGAGTTTCCTCATCAGTAATTACCTATGCCAAGGCAATCATGGGTTCATAAAAAGAATGTTGCCTCCAATATCTCCCATCCCCAGGTGGAGTGGTGAGAATGATTCTTGAACTAGCTCTACATAGTTGTTCACAAAGACTATTTATCAGATGATCATCCAGCAATGTGTCTTGTCTTATCAACAGCACACCATAGACCTGCAGCCTTAAGCCTACTACAGACACCTTTTCCTTTGATCACAAAGTAAAATCAGATATTAACTTGTCATGTGAACTATGGTAAGAATCTCTTCAGGTGATAATTTCTATTTTTCCTGTAAGCTAACTAATAATACTTAACATTCCTGAAATACTCACTGTTTTTTTTTTTTTTTGGTACCCATTGCAAAAAAGTTTTGAAAGTTTTCTCCCAGAGCCACAGCACTTGTTCATTTATACAGCTGTGAACCATTCAGCCTCCTGTGAATCTCCACATACAGATCTGGGGAAGTGATTAGCATCTGTAGACTAATTTCATTTATAGCTCCTCATATTATGAAAGGACAATGTGTGGACCTCTGCCTCAGGTATGTAGGATAGAAATCCTCCAGTGACTATGCCCCTGAGAGGGTTGCAATTTGGTTCAGGAATAGAAACTTCTGACATTTAACTTAATTTTAGGGAATTCCTCTGAACTACCACCACTCAATTTTTGAATACGATTTTCTCCTTCCTTTTGCTTCTTCCCACTACTATCACATTATATCCTGCTTATGCAGTTCTTTAAACCTTTCTTTTTTGGGGGGTATGGACCCATGATTCTGTTAGGGTAGGAATTATGGAAACTCCATCACTGATACAGTTCTTTGTAACTTCTGAATCTCCTTTGTAACTTACAGTCTTAGTTGCCTGGGGGCACTGAGAGGTTAAATAATTCTTGGTCACAAAGCTAGTGTGTATTGGAGAAAGTACTTGGAAACCTGTTTTCCTGATTCTGACTGATTCTTTATCTACTCCCATATCTCCTCTCATCCTGCTCTTCTTTTCATTTGAAGAGGATCACCCATTTAGACTAGAAGTAACCCCAGAAGTCGTCTAGTCCAACCTCCTCATTCTGCAGGGGAGGAAATTGGTGTTCAGAGAAACAATGAATTGACCAAAGTCACATAGTTAGGGAATGGCAGAATGAAGATTCAAACCCAGATTTTCTGGTTATAAGTCCAACACTTTGAACAGTACTATATTGCTTTGTAGCTTTCTAAAGAAGGAAGGCCATAGTTAACTCTTTCCAGTCAATAGCTTCTCTATCTCAATCCAACAGCTTCTCTAGCCTCTACTCCCCTCACCCACAGTTAAGTACAGACCCACATGCTTTTGGTCTCTTCTGACACTGGCTATTTCTTAATGATTAGCATGTTTGGATGTTGTTTTGGCAAACATTGAACCAGAAAGTGGTTCCTAAGGAGTAATTCCATATTCTTTGTTTGCATGGACTGCTCCCATCCATCCTGGTCCCTAGATGGCACTATGTACTACAGTAACAGCTCATTACACTGATTGCCTCTGCGGCCAGCAATGCCCCGGGAGAAAAGTGACAATCTCATGCTGATTAAGAAGAAAATGAGTGTTTTATTGTTGTTAATACCACCTGACAGCAGCCTGAAGCTTCAGAAGTTTTTAGTAGCTTGGGGCATTTACTATAACTCTGTTGGAGGTTATCACTGAATAGAACTAAAAAGAAAAATCAGAACATTTCCAAAATGCACACTGACATTACATATTCTAATATTCAATGTATAATTTCAGTAAAATGTACCAGAGTTGTTTTTGCTCTTCTTTTTAAAGTGTGAAAATAGAGGATTGACAGCTCCAATCAGGGTCCAAGTCTGTCCGAAGTAGTCCAAGTGAGAAAATCAGCCCATCTACAATATGGCTGGCAGATGGCTCTTGCTCAAATGTAGAGAAAATCTTATCTCAGGATTTAAAGACCAGGAAATTAATACTTACAAAATGAACACATTGGTTGTGGTAACAGTGAGATTTTGTATTATTATTAATAACATCTTGCTTTTTTACTTTTGATGTGTTAACTCAAAAAAGTATTTCTTTCGTGTGTTCTAGATTTTTCTTTTTAAAAGTATGCTTCCTATTTTAAAACTCTGAACAAACAGTTTCTTCTCTTAACTTGTGCCATTTCATATGTTAAGGATGTTGGGAAAATAAGAATAGCTATGTGCCCAAGGCTTCAAGGGACACTTATGACATCTCTGACCCCAGAGTTCAAGGCAACCAAGAAGTGTACAATAGGCTGGTGTTGGTTGTTTCATTTGCTGGAAACTGGCCTGGATGGGATGAAAGATGGGGAGTACATAGAGTGTGCCTTGTATTGTTCAATTCTTCATTAACTAGTGAAACGTGGGAGAGCTGATTCAATTGTTGCAAAGAGGAACAAAATGACATTTAATGTGGAGGCATACTTGAGCCTGGGATCTTAGAAAGAATGAGGGAGTAAGTAAGTGAATGAAAAAATGCAGTAAATAAGGGCCAAACAGGGGAGAGATGAGTTAAATGCTGGGGGTGTGCAGAAGCAGATCACTGTGTTCTGAGGAGAGTAAGGAAAGGCTTTATAGAGGAGGTAGGATTTAAGATAGGCTTTTAATATTCAAATTTGGATAGGCAGGAAATGACAGACTCTTAGAATTGGAAGCTGCCTTAGAGATGACCTATTTCAATTTAATACAAGAAAAACATTTATTGAGCATCTGATATATGCACAATACATTGCTAGATCTTAGATTCTGATGCTTAGCATAGTGGTTGGCACTGTTTAGTTGTTTAGTCATTTTCATTCATGTTTCATCCTTTGTGATCCTATTTGGAATTTTCTTAGCAAAGATATTGGAATTATTTGCTATTTTCTTCTACAGATCATTTTACTGATATGAAAACTGAGGTAAAAAGAGTTAAGTAATTTGCCCAGGATCACATAGGTAGTAAATGTCTGAGGCTGGATTTGAACTCTGATCTTCCAGACTCCAGGCCCAGTGCTTTATCCACTGTGCTACCAGCTACCCTACTTGGAGCATAGTAGGCACTTAATAATATTTATTTATTGAAACAAAGCTAAAAATGAAATAGTTTTGTATTCAAGGAGCTTTCAATATACTGTGGGAAATATATGTAATAGAAGGCAGGGTGTGATGGTGACATACTGACAAAATTCCCTAGGGAAAAAAAAAAACAGAACATTTTCAGATGGGAGAGTCAGAGAAGGCTTCATGGTAGAGGTGGTACCTGGGTTAGACCTTGAAGAAAGAAAATTCTGCAAAATAGAGATGAAGAGATAGTACATTTCTAGGAATGCCCAAAAGGATGGAGGTGACACATGACATGGAAAGGTTGGAGTCACATAGTTTGGGTGGAACAGAGAATACATATATTCAAGAATACATGAAGGGGACTTAAGTGAAATAAGTCTGGAAAGATAGATTAGATTATAGAGAACTTTAAATGGCAGGCTAAGGAGGTTAAATTTCATCCTAGAAGTCACAGGAGGCTCCTAAAGACTTTTGAGGTGGGTAGTAACCTGGTCAGCCCTCTACCTTAGGAAGATTATTTTGCCACCTATATGTCTTATAGAATTCAGTATTTCTTAAACTATGGGGCTGTGAAAAATTTGACAACAGTAAAAGGTTTCTGAATGTACAATGACCAAAATTAATAAAAAATCAAATACATAATGAATTTTAAGTGCTTCTGGCAGTGCTTTCCCTTGTTGCATCAGGCAACTTCACTGCAGCCTTGGTTCTGAACACACAGCATGTGCATTTTGCACTGCATATACCCTCAGGTCACACAACACTAGTACTAATGAAACAGGGAAAAGGAGTAGGAAGTGGAAAAAGTTTAAGAAACCCTGTATATACATGGAAAAAGGGAGAGATAATTATTATGACAATATATAAAAAAGAGTTAATGAGGCACTGAACTAGGGTGTTATCACTGTAAATGCAGACAAAGCAATAAATGAAAGATGTTCTATAGTAGAATGCACAGGACTTAGCAACTCCTTAGATGTGGTAGTGACAGAGTATAGGGAAGAATGCAAAAGGTTATACTGAGATTTTGAGACTGGATGACTAGACAGATGGTGGTACCTTTAACAAAAACAGTGAATTTGTAAGGAATGGTGGTTTTTATTTGGGAATATAATCAGCTTAGTTTGGGGGCATGTTGAAGTTGAGGACCTAGCAGGATTTCCAGATATCTTGCAGACAGTTGCAAATGTAGCAATAGAATTCAGAGGACAGATTATAACTCTATATAGATTTCAGAGACATTTATCAAAAGATAATTAACACTTGAAGATATGATACTTGATAAGTTTGTCACTGGATAAAGTAAAGAGATGTAAGAGGAAAAGTTCTAATGCAGATCCTAGAAACACATCCACATTTAAGAGAAAAATGAATCAATGAAGGAATTCAAAAGGAAGTGACCACACAGGAGAATCAAAAGAAAACAGTGCTATAGGAGCCAGGGTTGTATCCAGGAGGAAGGGGTTGCCTCATTGTATGGAATATTCCCTTAGTGAAATGAAGGCATGGACTGTTTGGTTTTTATCTTCATGTGTCCAGTACCAAACACTTGCCTGTTATATCAGGGCTTAATAACTGATGGAGTGAATGCTTCAGAAAGGTCCAAAAGGATGAGGATTAAGAGAAGGCCATTAAGAGGTCATGGGTGATCTTTGAGAGAGCCATTTTAACCAAACACATGGTTAGAAGCATAATGGCAAGGAACTGAGGAATAAGTGGTTGATGGGGAAGTGGAAGCAGTTTGTGCAGTTTACTGATTTCTCAATCTATTCAATAAGGTAAGATTAGAAGGTCACACACTGAGAAAAAGAGAGTTTTGAGGATGTAAACAGAGAGGATGTTTGAAATAGCCAATATTGGGAATATGATAGAAAATTGATCAGAGATAAATAACAGGATTGCCTTGTACTGGTGAGGCCCCACTTGAGATTTTATTGATGTTGGACCTAGCTTGCATTTCTTTACTTCTTCTGACTTACTTTTCCTTACCTCAGAATGTAATTATGGAGAAGCATTTTGTAAATCTCAAAGTGCTATATAAATATGACTTAGGACTGGTATTAATAATGTCAACAGGTTTTAGCATCTTCTAGAGTAATTTTAGAAAATGGGAATGGTTGGGGCAATCAAAGCACAAGTTTGAGCATAAACAGCAGAAGAATAAAGGGAGAAGAAATTCAAAGAAGTGAGTCAATGTTTTTTTGAACTGGTTAACCATGGGGATTCTTGATTCTGAAAAGAAAAAAAAATCTAGAATTTTCTAGATAGTCAGGAAGGACAGGGAAGGGCTGAAGAACTGAGGGTTGAAACCAGAATGAAGACCAGGGTTAGGGAGATCAGGATTAGGTAGAGGGAAAGGTGGAAGGACAGGAAACTCTGACCAAAGAGGAGGATTTCAGAGTTTACAATCCTAGAAATAGAACACTTTGGGATAGATAGTGAGTTCTAAAGTACGGCCTATCTATTATTGAGGTAGGATGGAGATAGAGATCTTAAGAGTTGAAGAAGTTTCATAACTGGAATAACAGAATATTTGAAAGGTCATCAAAGTAAATACTGAAGTCACTAAGAATGAAGACAAGCCAGCTTAGAAAGGATGACTGTGTACTTCATATACTCACTGAATTCTGGAGGGAAGAGGGATAATAATTTGGAAATCAGTGATTGATAGAAAAAGGAATCTGAACAGGGATCTAGGCACATGGTATAAGCTTCAAAAGAAAGGCTGATGGGGCGGTTAGGTGGTGCAGTGAGTAGAGTGCTGGCCCTGGAGTCAGAAGGACCTGAGTTCGGATTCGGCCTCAGACACTTAACACACACAAACAAAAACCTAGCTGTGTGACCTTGGGCAAGTTACTTAACCCCAATTGCCCTCCAAAAAAAAAAAAGAGAGAGGTTACTAATTTTATTAATCACGATATTAGTGATAGAGGCCAAGGACCATATTTGAAGTGACAGTGGGAAGGATGCAAGGAATTTATTGATTCCTCCTCTTGGCACTATGTAACTTTTGTGGGAGTGTGTGAAGCAGTTGGGGAAGGAGAGGGTGGCAAGGGATGAAATGTCTTCAGAAGAGAGCCAGGTTTTAGTGGTCTAAGAAGATGTGAGTGTGAAAGAAAAAGATCCAAGATGATAAGTTTAGAGTTTGTTAATGATAGAGGGGTTTTTGAACTATAGGATAGGCAATGGAAAAGGATAGAACTGAGCTGGTTGATGACTTAAGTCTGGAGAAAGGTAACAGATCAATGGAATTTGGAGTCAGGTTCTAGATCACAAGGATTAATAAGGCAGAAATTTAGAAAATTTTAAATCATGAGGCTAGGTGAATTCCAAATAGGGAGACCAGTATAGAATAAACTAGCCCCCAAGTTCTATTTGGAATACTGATGTGACAATGTCTTTGTTGGATAATATTTCATTGGTGTAGTATCCTCAGTTAAATGGAGAAGGATAGAAGTTAAAGTGGTAGGAAACAAATATTTATTAAGCACCTACTATGTGCTAGGCATTGTGCTAAGTACTTTTAAACATTATCTCATTTGATTCTCACAACAACCTTTTGAAGTAGGCATTATTATCCATATTTTAAAATTGAGGAAATTGAGGCAGCCAGAGGTTAAGTGATTTGCCCAGGGTCACCCTCAGGTCTTCCTAATTCTAGACCCCACACTGTCCAAGGTGACATCTAAATGCCTCTAGGAAGGATTTACAGATTAGTTCCCAGCCTTTACCTTCACATAGTTCATTGTAGTGAGGTAGAGAGGAGTCTACATTTTTCACTACTAGAAGAGCCATGAGACTCTGTTGACCCTAATATCTCTCATCAGATTCCTGACAGTCTTGCTCATCAGCTTTGTGTTTCATCAGCCAAGTAGTAGAGTGAAAAATGGACAAGTGATGATTGTTTTCTAAGGGACTCAGGGAGAAACTAGAATTATGATTAGGTTAAATGAGTGAGAGAGACCTACCCTATAAGTGGGACTTCAATCTCCCTTCCTATCTTTCTAACATATCCTGGTCAGTCTCTTTTGCAAGGATCAATCATCTGTGTCCTACCCTTTTCAGCCTCAGTTTTCTCACATGTACAATGGGGATAATACTAGCACCTATCTCTCAGGGTTGTCATGAGGTCTAAATACAAAAACATGTAAAAATCCTTTGCAAACTTGAATGTGCTCTTATTATTACTATTAATAGAGAAAAAAAAAAGACTTTTGTTCTAGAATGACATCTTCTAATTCTGTTCATCATCCTTCCACCATTTGATGAGCCTTTTAAATAATATTTTATTAAATAATCTTTAAACACTTTTGAGAAGTGACAGGGTCACAGTAGAAAATAGAATAAATGGGGGTGGGATAGGATGAAGGGAAATATAGGTAGTCTTTCACAATGTAACTACTATGGAAATGTTTTAGGTAACTACACATGTACAGCCTATATTGAATTGCTTGTCTTCCCAGTAGAGGTGGGTGAGGAGGGAAGAAGGAAAAGAAACTGGAACTCAAAAGTTTTAAAAATAAATGTTAAAAATTGTTTTTTACATGCAACCGGGAAATAAGATTTACAGGCAATGGGGTACAGAAATAAGAAAGTAAGGGTGTAATGGAAATGCAAATTTAAAGATCTTCCCTGCCCCTAGCTTAAGTGCACCTGGAGCCTGTGGTGGGAGGCTTGTTTTTCAGGAAAGCCCACACCTTGATACTTTGTGATTGGGCAGTGGGTCAAAAAGGTTGTTACATTCTCTGAGCCAGGAGAAGGCTATATAAACTCTGATGAGAGGCTTTGCTTTGGGGCTCACTTTGAGAAGTGTTGTGTGATTTGACCAGATGAGACTCTGGGAAGCCGTTGTTGAGAGCCCCCCGGCTTTGAAAACCCAGATGTTGATGCTTCCCTCTCTGGTAACTGTGATTTGGTATTGATATAATGGTTGGACAGTTTGGAAGCCTGTCTGTTTGATCTGTAAGTTCTGTAACTCTGAAGTTCGGGGTGCTGACCTTTTTCCCCTGAACTAGGTAATGTATGTTTGTTTGATTAAAGTAAGCTTGTTAACCCATTTTGAGTTGCTTTCCTTTTGAAAAGCAGATCTAAGAACCTGTGTTGGCAGTCACCCTGGGGATATTGGGGTGCTTGCTGCTACAAAGGGGAAAGGGAGTAAAAGGAAGGATGGGAGGAGATATAAGAGAGAACAGATTTGGGGAAGGGGTAATCAATATGCTTGCCATCCTAGGATGGGGGGTAGGGGAGAGATGGGGAGAAAATTTGTTATTCAAAATCTTGTGGAACTGAATGTTAAAAAATAATAAACAAACAAACAAATAAATAAAATAATAATCTTTTAAATTTATTTGAAAATCTTTTATTAAATAATCTTTTAAATAGTAGAAGACTCTTTCCCTAAAGTCTTCCAGATGCCTCATTGTGATGTAGAGATACCTCTGGATTCCTGAGGGCAGTGCCTCTAGAGTACACCTGGAAAGTCTTTGAGGAAAAACCTAGCTCAGATGATGGCTTTTCTCTGAGGACTTATTTAAATATAGTAAGGGAATTACCTGAGAGCTGCCCACCAAGTGAGTGTTATCTCTTCTAAAGAACCTCCTGAAAATTGTGGTAGGGTTGCAGAATTAATTGGTGGGTGGAGACAGTGCTCAAGGCAAAGAAGGCATACATATGCTTTTTTTTTTTTTTTAAGAGATTTAAGTTAAAACAAGGATTATGTATTCATAAAGGGATAAGGGCTGGGCCTGCAATTTCATTGACTGAAGGATTTCCTGGGTGATGAAACTCTACCAAAGCAGGCCAGCACTTTTCCTGCAACTTGAGTCTTAGAGAGTTGACTAGGCCACTGAGAGTTTAAGTGATTTGCCCAGGGTCATCAGAGTCATCAGCCAGAATGTCAGAGGAAGTATTTTTCCCAGATCTCCCTGTCTCTGAGGAAGCTACAAGATCTCTACCTACTATTCCACCTTATTTGCAATTTCATATTTATCTTTCTTCTTTGCTAACCATCCGTCCTTTAGCAACTTTATTGCTTCCTAAATTGAAAGGAACCTGTCTTCAAGTGGTCACCAAAAGCAAATTACTTTGTTTCTCTTCTTATTAGCCCTGAAGTGGAGTGTCATCATCTTTCTGGTTGCTAATATACTCACTTAGACTTTATGCTGACATATGGCATGGGAGCAAGAATCTTTTATCAAAGAAATAATGTTTTCCAGGGGCAAAGATGGTATATTATTTGTGTCTGTGTCAATAGGGTGCCAACTCCAGGGTCTTACACAAAGGAATTAGCAAATAAATAGTTTTTGATTATTTGTATAATTCAGTAATTTTAATGGGGTCACAAATGTGGTTTATTAGCTTATTCTTGGCTTAAATTGCTGTTTTAGGTACTCCTCAAGCTTCTCCTACAGTACTGGAGGAATAAAGCTAGAATAAACTTCAGTGTTCAATTAAGGCAACAATTTATTTTATCTCTGAGGAAACATACCCAGAAAGACTTGCCCAAGGTCAAATAGACCATGGGATCATAGACATCTTTGGAAGCGATCTTAGATATGCTGAAGTCTTAAGAGATCATTCAGTATTACTTATTCAATTTTATAGGCAATGAAACTAAGGCTCAGAGAGATTAATTTACTCTCAAAGGTCACACAGGTAGTAAGTGCAAAACAGATTGGAACTCAGGTCGTCTGGCTCAATTCAGCACTTTCCATTATACTATCCTGATTTAGGGACTGAGTTAAAAAAGAAGGTACACAGTGAGCATGGCTGAAGCTTTTTTGGGTGCAGGGTCTTCCTGGGGGCTGTTTGGTGGTATCATTCTTTGTACATTTATTTGTGGACCCAGAATCAGAATTTATATCACTTCAATAAATTAACTATTTGAAGGTTTTTTTGTGTAGACATCACTTTGCTGCTGAAATTCCAGTAGAGTAATTGTGGAATTCACTTTCTATAAAGATAACCTGTGTCAACATATGGACTGACTGGAGAAGATAATCCCAATGGTAAATAGTGGGGAAATAACTTCATATTTCACCTCTATTCCCAGAAGGTCAGCCAAGACATAATGGCCAGGAGAGATTTACTTGAAATCCTAGTACGTAATGGTAATGACTAGGTTATTCTCTCTTCAAGGCAGAGCATTTACAGCACGAATTTTCTATTTGTAAGGTAATGAAGCAAAAAAAAAAAATTCTCCTCCCTCCCCCAACCATATTTATTTATTTTAATTTTCTATAGATCCAGTCAAATTGGTAGCATTGAATCATCTACCAAATCATCATTAAATAATACTATTAGTGGGCATTTATATAAACCTTAAAAAGTTTGCAAAGCATTTAACATGTATTATCTAAATTAATTATCTCTACAACTCTGAAAGCTAGATACAAATGTTAGATATTTCCTTTTTATAGGTATGAAACTGGGGCTCAGAAGTTAAGTGGTTTCTAACATAGTAACTCTGTATCAGAAGTGGTACTTGAACCTAGGCCTACCTGATTCCGGGTCAAGCACTCTCCATCAAGCAGCCCTGCCTCTCTCATTAGCATTTGTATGGAATATATGTTAACTGAAGGCAAATTTATCAGAACTGCCATTATAAAACTATTATTAAATTCTATCATGATAGAAGCCTTATCTCATTTATCATTTTGCTTTCTCCCAGCTTTTAGCACCATATTTTGCATGAAATAGTAAGTTAAAGTTATTAAATTTTGAACAAATTAATGACCAAATTCTAATAAACCCATAATGACTGAAATTATTTGAGATGGGTTTTGGCTTTTTAAAATAGTTACAGTGGTCATTTCTCTAATCAAAGGGACCAAGAGAAATGGATTTTCCAAAAAGGCAACTATAAAAAACAATCAGTAGTTGCTTGGAATTTAAATAGCCATTTTTTTTAAAGAAACAGATGCTTCTTGTGAGCTATGACTCCAAATTATATTCATACTTGTTAACTAAAAACTCAATGAATATTAATTCATACCACCCACTGTCATATAAATCCAGGAGTTCCTGAGAAGAAGCTGATCCAGTCCTTCATTTGCTGGGGTGATGTATGGCCACAGGCCACTTTGATGAGTCTAGGAGAAGAGTGGCAAAGCAATGAATAAAAGGGAAATGGAACATCTTGCCTCTGATCAGGGGTGTTTTCTGAAATAACTCTGAGTGCTGTCTTTGCATTGCTAATGGAAACTCCAGTTCCATCTGTATTCACTTAGTGTAGGAGTAGAATTTATAGAACTGGCCCTTTAACTGTTTGGCTCAGTTGCACCTCCACATTTTCAGCCACAGAATTATCACTTTCCTAGTCACTTTTCATCTAGGGGGATATTTTTGGGAGGTTATAGTTCTTTGCCATCCTGCCCAGTGTTTCAGTTTGTACTGTTTATATGAGGTTTGCAAGTGATGTAATGAGATTGTTGATTTTTTAAACTAAGACATGAGAACTCATACCCACAATTGTACATGGCTTCCTTCCTGTTCCTGTGTGCCTCCAACCATTTCAAATATCCCTTTGAGATGCTGGACACTTGATCTGATGATGCTGCCACTGCAGAAGGGATTTATGGAACTCCATTTTGGGAATGGCTTGAAGCCCTATGGCTTGAGGTAAGGAATTTGTTAATCCCTGACTGTGTGCAATGCCCTGTGCTATAGCACATTCTTTTGGATCTTCTCATTGGTGCTAAATCTCCATCCATTTATTTCAGCTTAACAAACATGTGTGATGTGCAATGCTCTGTACTAGGCACTAGGGATGAATCCACAGACAAAAGCAGAAGAGCCTCTACTCAAGGAATTTATATTAGATTAAAGGTATACAACAATCATGTAATCAAACTTAGAAATACAAAGTAAATTATGGCACTGACAACTGTAGGGGTCAAGAAAAGCTTCATGCAGGACACAGTATTGACCTGAGGATTGAAGGAATGCAAACATTATGAGAGGGAAAGAGGGCTTGGACATGTGTATATATATATATATATATGAGCTTGAATATTATGATGGGGTAACAGTTAATAGTCCAGCTTGACTGAAAAGCTGAGTGTCTGAAGGGTAAAAGAAATATGCAATCAGGCTAGGTAGGTATGGCCCAGATTTTGGAGGGCTTTAAATTCTAGGTTTTTGTGTATTATTGTGAAGGAAATAGGGAGCTTCTTAGTATATCTGATTGGGGGAGTGACATGGTTAGACCTGTGCTTTAGAAAGGTTATTTTGATTACTTTGTGCAATGGGGACTAGACAGGGGGAGAGAGTACGATTAGGAAGACTAATTAAGAGAGTATTACAACAGAGGTGATAGGAGTCAGAGGGTTTGAGTTCAAATACCACTTATGATGGGATTACTACCTCAATGACCTCCAGTATATAAATCAACCTCACTGGGCCTTGTTTTTCTCATCTGTAAAATTAAAGGATGGGAGTAGCTGATAACTGAGGTTCTTTCTAGTACCATATTTATGGTGCTATCATTCTAGGGTAATAGCTATGTGGATGGAAAGAAGGGGGTGGGATAAGATAAATATTGTGGAGGTAGAATTCACAAGATTGTCAGATGATTATATAGGAAGAAGGGAGGGTGGGAGAGAAGGGCCAAGGAGGATTCTGAGATTGTGAACCTGGGTGACTGGGAGTATGGGGGTGCTCTTAACAAAAATGAGTGTTTTGAAGAAAATTGGGTTGCAGGGAATGGGAGTTCCCTGCTTTAAGTATGTTGAATTCAAGATGCCAACCTCAAGGTGAAGAAGTCTAGCAGGCAGTTGACAATGGAAAATAAATTCAGGATAAATATTATGGCTGAATATGTAGATTTGAACGGCATCAACCTGGAAATAATAATTAAACCTATGGGTGCGGATAAGATCATGAAGGCAGAAATAATAGTAACTTGCATTTATATAGTGTTTAAATTTTTCAATTATTTACATACATTATTTCTTCTAATCCTCACAACAAATCTGTGAAATAGGTGGAAATAATTATTCTCATTTTTCAGTTGAGAGAATTGAGACTGGGGGTATTTAGATGAATTGACTGGGGTCACACAGTAAGTATCTGAGGCAAGATTTGAACTTAAGTCTTCCTGATTCTAATGCTCTATCTAATTGGCTATGCTGTATCCCCTTGTCTTTAAGATTGTAGAGAAATAAGAAAAAATTGGTCCAGGATAGACACATGGAGACATTCATACCAAAGAAGAGGGATATAAATGATGATCCAGCAAAAGAGACTGGAATATCATCAGGCATCTAGTAGAAGACCAAAGAGATATTATTTTCACAGAAGCTGAGTATGGGAAGAATGTCCATGAGGAGGGAATGGTCAATAGCATTAAAATCTGAAGTAAATTTGAGAATTAAGAAATCAGATTTAGTAGTTAAGATATTAGTAATTTTGAAGATAGCAGTTTCAGTAAAGTGTTCTGTGTGGAACAAAGGAGACAAGGAAGCTTTTGAGGGATGTTCTTGATTTTCTAAGTAAAGTAAGAGGAAACTTTGTTGAGAGAAAAAATAAGTAGTTGGGGATGATAAGAATTAAAGGAGGAGTTCTGGAACTGCCTTTGAGAAGGAAGGTAAAGGGTGAAGCCAGGAGTAGTAAAATACTGCAGTGTCACAGTGAAATTAGATATCATGAATTTATATGGTTGTATAATTTCCTCCAACTTTCAAGTCGTAAGTGGGTGGTGATAATGGGTGGATAAATGATTATCACTATATGAATAGAGTGATGAGATATCAAGGGATTCTCAGAAGGGGGATTGCTTAACTCTAGGGTTCAAGATTATTAATTGGAAAAAGGTAAGAAAATGAAACCAGACTGGGGTGAAGAACAGAGTAAACATAAATTTTGAAGGGTTGGAGTTTGTGATAAAAACAAAGATCAAGTTTAGAAGCAGAGATAGAAAAATAGGAGCTTATAATTAAAGGTAAGAATTTTGGAAATCTTCTGAGATCTCAGATCTGATGATTAAATCAAAGACAAAGTATTCCTTTAAGTGGCTGAGGTAGATCAAAGATATAGCTCATGTACCTCAGGAGAATGAAGAACTGGGAGGGAAGGATGTTCAAGAGGATAACAATGTCTACTTTAAGAAAAGTGTTGGGGTAGAAAAGAAGACTACAAACCAAAAAGCACTTTGTAAAGTAGGACAAATAGTCTGAAGACTAGCATATTGTACCAATAAGGATCTGGACTGGATAATAGTCTCCTGACTGGAGGGAACCTCAAAAAAGGCTGTGATGATAGGAAATGGAAGCAGCATCAAGGAACAAATAATATTCCAAGTTCTCTTCATAGAATTGGAGTTAGGAAGACCTGAGTTCAGATATGACCTCAGACATTTAATAGCTGGACAAGTTTCTTCAATGCTTCAGGAAACTGTCTCAGGTTCCTCATTTGTAAATAAAGATACTAGGAGCACCTACCAGCATTTAATCCAGCATGTGGCAATATGCACTTAATAAGTGTTTATGGCTCTTGTGAGGATAAAATAAGATCATTTTGGTAGTGTTACATGATAATGGTAATGTTGATGGTGGTGGTGGTCATAGAATGAGAGAAGGGGCAACAAGTACTAGTGATGGTCACCAGGGATATAGTATTATCTGTTGAGAACTTGGTTTCCTTAGGCAAAAGAAAGAATACATATGAAAGAAAAAGATTTAGCATGAAGGGAAGCATTATTGATGATAGAAAAGGAAGTCCAGATCCTACTGGGAATGGGAAGACTTGAGAAAGGTAGAAACTCAAGAGAAGTAGAGTTGAGTTAAAATAAAAGAAATGAAAGAGAAAAGAAAGCTAAAAAAGGGAGTTTTCTTTGCTTGTTTGTTTATTTATTCATTTATTTACTTATTTTGCTTATGCATCTAGAAATAGAATCCCAGAACTTAGAGGCTCTAGAGGAAGCAAAAAGGTAACCATAGGATGATAGATGATTTTGTTGTGAAGACTTTAAATAATAAACGAAGAAGTTTGTGTTTTATCTGAACTCTGTTTTGTGTGTGTATGTATGTGTGCACAAAAATGACGGTACTGAACCACCATCAAAGAAGATGTGTCTTTGATTTTTTTTTCCTAGCAGAGGGGATATTTTTGTGTTGCTCTATATGAGTGGACTGACTTTTCTCATCTGAATACCCTTGTAAATCAAGGTCACATATTTGCCAGACTTCTGTCTGGGGTTAGGAATGCAGGCTGTGATTGTGGCAAAGAGCAAAGCTAACTGGTACACCAGGGAATTAAATCCATGACCTTGACTGTTGCTAATAAGACCAAGGTTATGAGTCTAGTCCCCATGAGGCTAGTTAGTTTTGGCCTATTCCATATCCTCACTCAGCATCCCTAACCCCAATCAGAGTCATAGGAGGTCAAAGAACATGTGTTTCATTATTTCTTTGTAGCACTTAGCCCAGAGGTAGGTATAAGAGAACAGATTTTGCTTCATAACTTCTGGATCAGGGAGGCTTCAAAAATTGTTTGTATTTTGCAGAAGGTGTTACTATTTTCAAATGATGTCAAAGGCTGCACTCATGGTAATTCAGATGGCATCAAGCATCAGTAAGTTGAGAAGTCTAGTAGTATTGCTAAGAATCATAATTTCCAATTTTATTGAAATTCCAATGTGCCTTCAGTTTAGTATAACTTCACAGCCTGGAACTTGTTACAAGGTGAGTCAATTAGAAGATAGTGGATGAGACCAGTTCTCTGTCTCCATAAAAATGAAAAGAAAAGGAGTTAGGCCTAGGTAACTGATAATGAAACAGGTCTTCTTAGTGAAGAAGTAGAGAGGAGACTTTGGAGAAAAAATTCAGTATATATTGTTAGATATGGTGGCTGTGACAGTTTTGCTGAAATGTTTTTCTTTCTTTCTTTTTTTATTTTCCAAATGCTTTACTAACTTCTGGTTTGCATCACTAATTTCCACCAGATTTTGAGTTACAATTTTTTCCCCATTTTTCCCCTACCCACCACCCCAGGATAGCAGTCCCACAGGACATCCCCTCATCCAATTTGCTCTCTCCCATATCTTCTCCCATACCCTCTTCAACTTTTCCATCAGGGCAAGGTGACTCTCTGTGCCCCAATGCCTGCACATCTTATCTCCCAATTACATGCAAAATGGTATTAATAATAGTATTTATATATATTTGAAAGATTTAATTTTAAAACTTCGAATTCCAGATCCATTCCCTTTGTCCCTTGTCACCCACTCCTGTGGGGAAGATAAGCAATTCAGTATATGTTGTAAATGTATAGCTATGCAAAATATAACCATAGTAGATATATTGTAAAAGACTGGCTATACTTCCCTCCCACCCATCCCACCCCCTACCTGGTCCATTCCCTACTTTGATCCTGTCCTTCTTCAAAAATGGGTGCCTCCAACCTCCCCCCCCACCCCCATCATGCCCTCCCCTCCATCTTCTACCTCTCATCCCCCTCCCCCCCTACTGTCCTGCAGGGTGAGATATCCCATGTAGTATGTATGGCATTCTCTCCCTGAGCCAAATTCAATGAGAATATGGTTTTTCCTTTTTGCCTCCCTGTTCTTCCCCTCCCCTGCAACTACTTCCCCTTGCTTCTTCTACAAGAGATAGTTTACCCTTCTGTCTCTCCCCATCTTCTCGCCACATTTCTCTCACCTTTCAACTTCACCTCTTAAGTACCATCCCTTCCCACCAAATTCAACCTGTGCCCTCTATCCATGTATACCTGTAAACATATATACACACATTGACATATGTATTCATATGCCCATATACCCTTCTTCAACTATTTTCATACTGAGAAATGTTTCAACAGTTACAGTTATTGTTTTTCCATGTAGGAATGTAAATAGTTCAACTTTGATAAGTTCCTTTTGATTTCTTTTCCCTGTTTACCTTCTTAAGCATCTCTTGCTTCTTGTGTCTGAATGTCAAATTTTCTATTCAACTCTGTTTTTTTCATCAAGAATGCTTCAAAGTCCTCTATTTCACTGAATGACCATATTTTCCCCTGAAACAAAATACTCAGTTTTGCTGAGTAGGTGATTCTTGGTTTTAATCCCAGGTCCTTTGCCCTCTGGAATATCATATTCCATGCCCTTTGATCCCTCACTGTAGAAGCTGCCAGGTCCTATGCTATTCTGATTGTGTTTCCATAATATTGAAATTGTTTCTTCCTGGCTGCTTGTAGTATTTTCTCCTTGATCTGGGAGTTCTGGAGCCTGGCTATAATATTCCTAGGAGTTTTCTTTTTGGGGTCTTTTTCAGGAGGTGATCTGTGGATTCTTTCAACCTCTATTTCCCCCACCGGGTCTAAAACATCAGGGCAATTTTCCTTGAGAATTTCTTGAAGGATGTTTTCTAGGTTCTTTCTTTGATCATGGCTTTCAGGTAGTCCAATAATTTTTAAATGGTCTCTCTTGGATGTATTTTCCAGGTCAGTGGTTTTTCCCATGAGATATTTCACATTGCCTTCTATTCTTTCAATTGCTTGGATCTGTTTAGCAGCATCTTGATTTCTCATAAAGTCACTAGCTTCCATTTGCTCCAGTCTAATTCTAAAGGAATGAATCTCCTCAGTGAGCTTTTTAGATTGTTTTTCCATCTGGCAAATTTGGCTTTTTAAGGCATTCTTCTCCTCATTACCTTTTTGAGCCTCTTTTCCCACTTGAGTTAGTCTATTTTTTAAGGTGTTATTTTCCTCAGTCAGGCTGTTGACTGTCATTTCATACTTTTCTTGCATCTTTCTCATTTCTCTTCCCAATTTTCCCCCCACTTCTCTTATCTGCTTCTTAAGGTCCTTTATGGCCTGTAGCCAGCTCATATCTTCATTTGGGGCTTTTGGTGCAGGAGTTCTGACCTCACAGTTCTCCTTCAGTTCCATGTTTTGATCCTCTTTGCCCCCAAAATAGGAGTATAATGTTGCATTTTTCTATTTATTTTGTTTCCTTTGCCTAGGCATGTTGCCAGTTAATTTTGGGCTTGTTGCCACAGTAGGACTCTGCCACCAGCCAGTGGAGCTTCCATCCCAAATGTTGGGGTCTTCTCAACTTCAGGAGGTATTAGTAGGGTGCTCTCTCTGAAGCCCCCATACACTCTGGCAAGCTGTCACACACCCCAAGACTTCCAACTCAGACTGCAATCCATATCCAAGAACGTTAAAGCAAGAGCAATTACCCCCCAGCCTGATCGCTGGATCCCCCTACCTTTCACAGGCCAGGAGCTGAAGCTGCAACTGAAGCTGCCAAATGTGGTCTGTGCCACAGTTCCTCAGAGGTTTCTAGCCCCCAGGCAACAAAGCTGACAAGCTCCCAAATACTGGTCCCAAAGTCCACAGGGCACTACCCTCTCCCTTTGTCCTAGCCATCTATGTGTTGGTAATTCTGGAAAAGCCACAGCAGCTGGTGTTCTGGGGTCCCTCCAGCCAGCTGCTGATGTTTTTCCCTAGTATGAGGAAATGTTCAATGGTAGAGTATTATTAAGGGGAATAATAATAATAATAATAATAGCTAATATTTACATAGCATTTACTAAATGCCGGACACTGTGCTAAGGACTTTGAATTTATTATTTCACTTGACCCTCACAACTCATTTTACAGATGAGGAATTTGAAGCAAATGGGGGTAAATGACTTTCCCAGGGTCACACACCTTGTAATTGTCTGAGATCACATTTGAACTCAGATCTTCACTCTGTCCTCTACTCTACTTAACTGCAAAATAAGTATCGTATTAAAAAAGTATCACATTTTTAGTGAAAAAAGGAAGTTTGATAGATTGAAATCAAAGGAAAAGAGAGAATGTGTGAGAAGGGCTACAGCTAAGAGAAAAGCAATACCACTATATAAACATGAGTAACACCAAATGAATGATCCAGTAGAAAGAGATTTAAAATAATAGAGATTGAGTTTTAATCCTATGTCTGTTACTTATTGTTTGTATGAGTTTGAGCACATCCTTTAATATCAATGAGCTTCAGTTTTCTCACTTATAAAGTGAGGATGTTGTACAAGATGATCTCAGAGATCATTTTTAGTTTTCAAGCTATGATCCCATGAACTATTTTTTCTTTTCAGGCAGGGATATTGATGTATGAAATCCACAATGACTAGAAGGAGCTCAACTTGAGGACATTTGTAGCATTGGAAAGTAGGAGATCTGGCTTTGGATCCTCTCCCTACCAGTACCTCACCTCATGGCCTCCTAAATTACTGACACTCTGGATCCACCTTTGCTTTATCCATAAACTGAGTCTGATAATACTTTAACTTCCTGAAAGTAGGTAGTGAAATTAGATGTTTTGTTGACATACTTCCATCACTATCAATGTCTTACCTTTAGAATCACAGCAATTAGAACTATAAGTAATCTCAGAGATCATATAGTCCAGTCTCATTACTTTGCAGATAAAGAGACCTAGGCTCAGAGAAGTAAATGGATATATTCAAATAAGCACAAAAGTGGCAGAGATGGAACTAATGTCCATGTTTCCTGTCTCTTAATTCAGGGCTCTTTCCTTAAGCACAGTGCCTGGCAAATAAATTCTCTCTGTCTCTGTCTCTTTCTCTCTGTCTCTGTCTCTGTCTCTGTCTCTGTCTCTGTCTCTCTCTCTCTGTCTCTCTCTCTCTGTCTCTCTCTCTCTCTCTCTCTCTCTCTCTCTCTCTCTGTCTCTCTTTCTCTCTTTCACACACACACACACACACATACACACACACACATACTCTTTCTCTCTCTCTCTTTCACACACACACACACACATACACACACACTCTCTCTCTGTCTGTCTCTCTTCCTCTCTTTCACACACACACACACATACACACACACACTCTATTTCTCTCTCTGTCTCTCTCTTTCACACACACACACACACACACACACACACACTCTCTCTCTCTCTCTCTCTTTCTCTCTGTCTCTGTCTTTCTCTCTTACACACACACACACACACACACACACACACACACACACACACTCCATTCTATCTCTCTCAACTTCTTTTTCTTAATCTCTTTCTCTTTATTTCATCATTCCAAAACAATGGATAAAATTCTCCAAATGTCAAATGGAGCTAGGGAGCAGGTTGGAGGAAGGAGCAGATAGTTTGTAGCTAGGGGTCCTTTAACATATAATAATATGCTACATTTTCTATTCACTATTTGAAGTATAATTATATGGAATATTGAGGGAGTTAAATCACACTTTTAAGAATAAGAGAGTATGTATTGTTATTACCTTCCCTGTGAAAAGTGTCAAGGAGGGCTGGTGAGCAGTTTTCTTTTTTTGTTTTAATTAAATTAACATTTACTTTTAGTTTACAGCATTCAGTTCCACAACCCCTTAAGTTCCTAATTTTCTTCCTCTCTCTCTCTCCTCCCTCCTTCCCCCCATAGCAGCATGCAATCCAATATAGGTTTTACAAATACCTTCATATTAAACATTAGTCAAGTTGTAAAGAAAGATTATAACCAATGAGATGAACAATGAGAAAGAAGGAACAAAACAAAACAAAAAAAAAAGAGAGAGAGAGAGCAGGTAGTTTGTTTCAATCTGTATTCATTCTATAGTTCTTTCTTTGCATGTGGATAGCCCTTTCCATCATGAGTCTTTTGGAGCTGTCTTATAGTGTTGTACTGCTGAAAGGAGCCCAGTCTATCAAAGTTAGTCATCATAGATATGATGTGTCTGTAATTGTGAACAAAGTTCTCCTGGTTCTGCTCTCCTCACTTAGCATCTATATAAGTCTCTCCAGTGAACTGGTTTTCTTTAGTCTGAAACCAGTCAACCTGTATGGCCTACCATCAAAACTTTGTTGTTATTCAAACATTTCATTCTCATCCAGCTATTCATGACCCCATTTGGGATTTTCTTGGCAAAGATATTGAAGTGATTTACCATTTCTTTTTCCAGCTCATTTCACAGATAAGGAACTGAGGCAAACAGGGTTAAGTGACTTGCCCCAAATCACACAACTTGTAAATGTCTGAGGAAGACAAGTCTTGCTTACACCAGTCTCAGCATTCTAACCATTGTACCTTCTAGCTTCCCTGCCATCTAGGCTAGGTGGTTTCAAAAGCAAAAAGCTGAGTAAAGCTTTGCTAGGCTCATCTGGAACTCTCCCAGACTACCTGAAAGGCAGTTATTTTTAAAATGTCATCCAGCAAGCTGGGTGTACATCTTAAGAAGGTCAAAGACAGAAAGAGGTTCCACATTTACCAAAATATTCACAGAAACACTTTCTGAAGTTATAAAGAACTAGAAAAGTACTAAGTAGGCCTCAATTGATTGGAAGATGGCAAACAAATTTGGGTACTGAAATATTATGAAATGTTATTATACTATTAAAAAGTATAAGAAATTATAGAGTCACAGGAACTGATGCAGAACAAAATAAGTAGAGCTGTAAAAATAATATACATAATGAGTATTACTATTTGAATGAAAAGAACAAAAAAAATGAAACTAAGCATTACTAAGTCAATTAGAAATAAAAAAATCTTGGTCCTGGAGAATATATGAAAAAATGAACCACCCTAAATGTTATAAGAGAGTTGGGTGACTATGGATGTGGAAACTTGTTTATCATGTTAAAAAGCATTTTGCTTCTTCCATCTGCTCCCCCCCCCTTTTTTTTATAAGAGAAGGTTTGGTGAAGTGTAGAAGATAGGAGGGAGAAAGATAGGTGGCATAGTGAATAGGGTGCCTTGTAATCAGGAATACTTGAGTTCAAATTTTACTTTTAATATTTATTAGTTATATTACCCTGGGTGAGTCACTTAAACTTCTCTTTGCCTCCATTTCATCATTTGTAAAATGGGGATAATAACTGAATGTCATTCACAGAGTTGTTCTATGTATCAAATGAGAGAATATATGTTAAGTATTGTATATACATATATACATACTTACATACCTACACATATGTATACACACATCTATCTATCTATCTATCTATCTATCTATCTATCTATCTATCTATCTATCTAATTATTATTAGAAGGGCAGCTATGTGGAATAGTGGATAGAGTACTGGGCCTGGAATCAAGAAGACCTGAGTTTAAATCCAGCCTCAGACACTTACTAGTTATGCTTGGCAAGTCACTTAACTCTGTTTGCCTCAGTTTCCTCATCTATAAAATGAGCTGGAGGAAGAAATGGCAAACCATTCCTGTATCTCTGCCAAGTAAACCCCAAATGGAATCACAAAGAGTTGGACACAACTGAAACAACAGAACAGCAACAACAAAAATTATTTTGATAGCCACAAATGACTATGATAAAAGACATCAATAAAAAGAATTTAAATGTCACCCAATGACAGATGATTTTATGGATCTTTTCTGGAACTTCCACCATTGATATCAATTTTCCCATATGGGTAGGCTTCCCTAACTTCAGGCGGTAATGCCCCACTAGGTAGTAATGTTTTGTTAAGAGAGAATAAGGAAAAAAAAAGCTCTGTTTGTTGTTGGTGTCAGGAATCAGTGGTGAGTAATTAGTATGAACCTATTAGAGCTAGTTTGAAGCAGGTCCAAATGTCAAATAATATAGGTGATACTCCTCTTTGGTGATACCAGACCCTCTTTTCTTTGTTGTTTTCTTCTATGCCCAGTTTCCCATCACGAAACTGTCCCTCATACTTTCTCTCTCTCCCTATCAAAATACGTACTCAGGAAACTAAACATTGGTTTCCTCCAATTTGTAATTCCTCCAAATTGTAAATTCTCATCTAAAATGGATTTATAATACCTGCTTCCTCTACTCCTAGGGCTGTTGTAGGAATAAAATGAAATAATATATAAAAAAGTATTTTGTAAGTAGTAAAATATATACAAATTTTGTTTGTATACAAATAATTACCATAACTACTATTAATCATTTATACTTTAGTATGGACTTCAGTAATTGATTTCCATTTCTTAGGGAGTATTTATTTGTATTTTAACCTGAACCCTAACTATGGTCTAAAGAGTGGTTCCTTATTAAAACAGTTTTTAGAAATGAGCAGGTAGCAGAGCTACGAGGATTAGGAGAGAACATGTCCTTTCTGTACCTCAGTGGCTGCCTGTGTGGTTTGATTTTAACCACAACAGTCCTCCTCTTTTTCCCTTCAAATATATCTTCCATAGACCTTTCTATAAGTTCATTGCTTTGGGATAAACTTTGCTCTTTTTGTTCTTTCCAAGTGAAATGCAAATGACTTTAGGTGGGGTTGGGCTAGACAGTTGAATGAGTTTATCTGCTATTTCTTCTTCTGGATTGGAGAGAGAGGGAGCTAGTTCTGGGGTCCGAGATGGCTGAGGGAGAGGGGAGGGGATATTGAGAGAAGAATAAAAAAGTTGTAGGACTGCAGAAGCTGGGCATTGCAGACTCTTCAATTTTGTTGAAAGATGACCTTAACCTTGCTAAGGGGTCCTGCCCAGTGACTCTGTTCTAAATCATCCCTACCTTCACAAACTACTGTCCTCTCCCGAGCACAAGGACAACACTTTCAGAACTGAGTCTTGGTATTTATGCCAGAGCACCTTGGATTCCAGCCATATCACAGCTTTCATTTTTTTTTTCTCAGTGTCAGGTAACCTTTGAAGCCGCAAAGCTAGTGAGGGCCAGAACACCTCCCAAAGATATGTGCTTAAATGAAACATTCTTTCCTCATAATAGCATCCTGACTTTGTTTGAAATCAATAAGCTGTTATTAAGTATGAATGAACTGGAGGAAGGTTTAATGAGCTCCTATAAGAATGTCCTGGCCCCTAGGTGCTATGGAACTGGTCTGGCAGGCTCTCCCCCAGACTGAGAATGGGACAGCAGCTGTTCTCTTGCCTTCCAAGTGGAGATGGGATCCAATTACTGAAATGAAAAATCTTTTAAAATGGTTTGAAAGGGAAGCAAGCCCATTGATTTTGAGTAAATTCATTTAATACGATGTGAGTGTTACCTTCTGATTTCACAATGACTTGGCAGGAAACAAGTACTCAGAATCTGAACTTCTGTCCTATGCTGCTCCCTCAAGTCAAAACTCCCATCTGAATTTCAAAGTGTTGGCAATCTGTCCCCACTTCAGTTTTATCTTCCATTTCTTCCATATATAATCCCTTTATTTGAACCAAGCTGGTCTCTTCTCAGTGTTGCCCCCTGTAATGGCAAGCAAAGAAGTATTTAGCACCTTGTTTGAGTTCACGGGTTTTTGAGCCTCACCCTGATTATATCAAGTCTTTGTTAAGAAACTTGTGAACCCCTGAACTTGTGAACCATTCTTGCTGATGTCACAGGAAGGGGTGGAACAGGGGGGAGCTTAATGACTATATATAAGGAGAAGCCCAGACTGAGAGGGGGCAGAACTGAGAGAGCACTTGTGGTGGAGGATTTTAAGAAGGGAACATTTGTAGTGGTGGCACTCTGTCTCTTCTGTTTGTGTTAATATTTGTTTGTGATGTGTGTTGAGTTCTCAGACCTTGTTGGTGTGTCTGTGTTGATTTCACAGGCAGATAGTGAATTGATGATGGTGCCAGCAATGTGTATTAATGTTATTGTGTCTCTTTTGAACTTTGTCTTCCCAGAAACAGAGACTCTGAAGGATGCTGTGAGCTTCAATATGGAATGGGAACTGGACAAGGAGCTGGACAAGGAGTTGAGAGCTGCCTGCCTTTGCATCCAGGTGACAGTTGGGTAGATTCAGGCAGGAGCTGGAACCATGGAAGAAGAACCACGGAATCTGAGAGCCAGACTGGAATAAAGATGAAAAGACCTCTCTTGGATACCTAATGCTGACTGAGAAGATCATGATTTACTGTGATCTAGGGGTGGAGAACTTTGACCTTTGTACTTTGTGTCCCTTAAGGCGGCTTGTTCCTTAAGGATGACTGAGGTAAGAACTTACTGAATGATATCTTTTGTTTAAAACTAGGTGACCACTTTGGTGAAAACTATGTGGCTACTTTAATGATAACTTGTTATGCTATAATATTATGAATGCTGTACTTTGGTTTCTGTCAATGTTTTCTCTTAGTTTGTTACTGAATAAATAGAGAGTTCGCTATACTATGTAATCAGAACCTTGAAGCTGCTCACAGCAGCAGTCTTCTGGAAAGCTGCTCTTGCTTGACTTTATAGCCCCTTCCTTCAAAATACAGAAACAGACATAGACACAGACACACAGACACACACACCACACACAGACACACAGACACACAGACACAGACACACAGACACACACACACACACACACACAAACTGTCATCATAATCACCTCCATTTGCACATTGTGCATCTTCCACATGGTCCATTGCTGCACTGAAGACCCAAGACTGACAATCCATTAGGAAGCCAATCATTGATACTTACTCAGATTGAGAGAATATATTGTAAATAAAGGTTTAAACTAAAGCAGGAACTCCTAACTTGGGGTTTGTGAACTTGTTTTTAAAGGTATTTTGACAGCTGGATTTAAATATAAGGTGCTTTCTTTGTAGTGGTATGTTTTATATATTTAAAAACATCATCTTGAAAGGGGGTCCATAAGCTTCACTAGTCAGCCAAAGTGGTTCATGACACAATAAACATTAGAACTCTTGATCTAAAGAAGTCTGTTTCAAGGTCCCTTGGTCTGTAATGCCTAATGATTTGTAATTTCACCTCTTGCCTGGATCTATCTACAGTGTAGAGTGCTGCAGGAGAATGTATACTGTCTATGAAGTTAGAGGACCATGGTTTTAATCCTAATTTTTATTACCTGTTTGACTTTAGGCAAATCATTTAAGTTCTCTGGGTCTCAATTTTCTTTTTCTGTGAAATGAGTAACCTGGAAAAATAATCCTGATGAGAACTTAGAGGGAGTAACTGAAGAATTACCTTGATACTTTATGCATTGAAGATAATTTACATGTAAGTAACTACTAAGTGATTTTAATTGTTTGTATTTGATGTTTAATTTTAAACTTTTAATTAAAAACTTATTTTTAAATCTTGGAGTTGTCCTACAAAGTCCCTTCTCTAAATATATGATGCCACAATGTTATGATTCATCTCGCCCTCTTGTAGTAGGATCAATGTCTCAAGGTCTGATAATACATGCACTGTTCACCATGATCCCTGCCTTCCTAACCTTTACTCTCAGCCTTCTCTGGATTCCCTTGGTCCTGGCTCTCAGTTAGTTTATTCTGGCAAATATTTAACTCCTGGAGAGTCTACCTGGGGCATGAGACAGTGAAATGAATAAAACATCGTTCCTGCTAGAAAGAAATGTGCCTTCTGATTAGGTGTAATACTACTACAGAAACAAATAGTTGTTCCTTTGATAACCAGTTGCACACAATTCGGGAAAACAATGGGTTGTTACTTATCACATTTTTCATCTTTTAGAAAATCTTCCCTACTTTTCTTTCCCTGTCCTGTATGAGTCTACCCATCCGTCAGGAATTGAGTTAATGTCTTACTTCTTCTATGAAGATCTTATTCATGTTGTATTTATTGTGGAATATTTTATCCTGTCCTTTTAACTAATTTGTTAGTATGTATTGCAAACATGATATCCCCATTTTACTGATGAATATGGGGCAGAGAGGTCATGTGATTTACTCAGAATCTCATGGCTAGTGAGGGGCAGCACTTAGGACTAAAACCTGATTCTTCTGATTCCAAATTCAGTGTTCTTTTTATTAACCAAAGCAAAATTTCACTGAACTCCTTTTCTCTGAACTCCTTTAGCATGAAAGGCATCCAGCAAACAATCTATGACTGTTTTGCATCAGCTGTGATAATGGTTTCATTCTATGGATAATGTATTTGTGTGTCTATGTGTGTGCAGGGGTTGCCCCAGGCAAAGTTATAAACTAGACTAAGTCTGTTACTAATTTCCCTGACTTAAGGGGAGAATGTTGGGACTGCCCTCTCATACTCAAGAGTATGTAGCTGAATCCATTCTTGGAGGGACAGGGGACCTAACTAAAACTGCCTTCAGGCATCCTGTTAATTTATAAATATTCTGGGGCTTGAAGTTCATAGAAGGGGAATCTTCCAGGTCTGAAGGGAGCCAATAAGATCAACAAGGGCAAGCCCAGAATTTCCTGCTAGTTATCATACAGTAGCCAGTTGTACTTAAGAGTAATCTTTACTATTCTTAGAATTAAAATAAAATATAATGCTTCTTCTTCTGGTCTTTAAATACTTGGGACGCAGGGGTTCCTTAGATCTTGTGTAAGGCATTGTATTGTCAGGATTGCCCATCTCGTTTAGTTGGTAGAGCATGGGTTTCTTAATCCCTATGTTGAGCCCCAGATAGGGCAGAAAAGTTCGAGAGGGAAAGAGTGTGATAGAATGGATAGAGTACTGGGTCTAAAGTCAAGAATACCTGAGTCCAAACCTTATATCTTTTATTTATGGAAGTCCCTATAGAATAGGGGAAAAAACACCAAATTTGAAGGAGGATCTCATGAGAGAGAAGGAGGATCCTCATCAGAGGATCTAGGTACAAGTCCCAGGTATCACATAATACTGGTTTAGTTTTTGGGTAAGTCATTTAACCTCTTTGAGCTTCAATTTCCTGAAGTACAAAACCAGCAAATTGATTATGAGTTCTCTTAGGTTTCTTCTAGCTCTAGAGCTATGATCCTATAATGAGTTTTGTAGATTGAGAAGGAATAGCTGTTTAATCTTGGTGTTCAAAGCAGATCCTTAGTATTTGTGTCATTGGGGGGTTTGAATGATAACTGTCTACATCTCTGATTGTGGCCCTGAGATTAGAAGTATGTCGAAGAATGGGTCAGGTTGGTCAGTTGCTATAATCTAGGTAGGTTTGTAAGGGCAAATGAATTTCAGTGATCTAAAAATCCTGCAGGTATACTTATGCAAATATGCATCCAGAAAGTAAGTCTACTACTGGGAAATTATTCCTGTAGGGAAGAAAAAAGATAAGTGGGTACAAATACTACCAAAAATGACTAAACAAAATACAAGATATTTCTAAACAGAGGCATCCTAAGGGATGAATCTAGATTCAAGTCTCCAGGCACTAAAAATGGATCAAGGATTTGCTGAACTAGGGGTCTTTATATCTCTTCTCTAAGGAGATTAGTCAATAGTATCCAGGGTGGGGCTAAGGCAACAGATGAGCTTCTAGGGTTAGAAAGATTTAGGAGGGGGGCAGAGCCAAGATGGCAGAGTAGAAAAAGCAATTCCAAGGTGCTCTCCCCCCAGACCACTTCCAAATTATGTAAAAGGGGACTCTGAACAACTTCTGGAACCCCAGCACCCACAGAATGACACAGAGAAGCTAACTTCCCACTGAAGACAGCCCAGCAGCCCTGCAGGGAGTGGCCAGTGCGGTGCTCTGGGAGCTGACAGCACAGCGTACGGGGAGCCAAACCCGGGTCCCCATGAGCTGAGGTTTTAGCCCCAGGGCGGCCGGGCCAAGAGCCTGCTGGATGGACCCAATAACACTAGCAGCTGTGGCAATTCCAGAATTATCAACACAGACATGCCTAGGACAAAGTGAGAGGTTAGTGCCCTATGGACTTTGGGACCAGTATTTGGGGATTGTGTTGGCTTACTCCCCTAGGGGCTAGAAGCCACTGAGGAGACTAGGCACACTCGCCATTTTGCAGCTCCAGTGGCAGCATCAGCTCCTGATCTGCAAACTGTAGGGAGATCCAGCAATCAGTCGTGGGGGGTAATCACTCTTGCTTTAACCTCCCTGGATCTGGATTGTGATCTGGGGGAGGGGGGTCTGGGATGGGTATCCAACTTGCCAGAACCAGAAGTTGTGAAGACCCCAACGTTTGGGATGGAAGCTCCCCTGTCTGGTGGCAGAGTCCTACTGTGGCAACAAGCCCAAAAGTCAATTGTGGCAACATGCCCAGGCAAAGGAAACAAAATAAACAGAAAAATGCAACATTAGACTCCTATTTGGGGGGCAAAGAGGATCGAAGCATGGAACAGGAGGAGGACTGTGAGGTCAGAAATCCTGCTCCAAAAGCCCCAAAGGAAAATATGAGCGGCTTACAGGCCATAGAGGACCTTAAGAAGGACTTTAAAAATCAAATAAGAGAAGTGGAGGAAAAATTGGGAAGAGAAATGAGAAGGATGCAGGAAAAGTATGAAATGAGGGTCAACAGCCTGACTGAGGAAAACAACACCTTAAAAAATAGACTAACTCAAATGGCAAAGGAGCCGCAAAAGGGCAATGAGGAGAAGAATGCCTTAAAAGGCCAAATTTGCCAGAGGGAAAAAGAATCTCAAAAGCTCACTGAGGAGATTCATTCCTTCAGAGTTAGACTGGAGCAAATGGAAGCCAATGACTTTATGAGAAATCAAGGTGCTATTAAACAGATCCAAACAAATGAAAGAGTAGAAGGCAATGTGAAATATCTCATGGGAAAAACCACTGACCTGGAAAATAGATCCAAGAGAGATAATTTAAAAATTATTAGACTACCTGAAAGCCACAATCAAAGAAAGAACCTAGAAATCACCCTTCAAGAAATTCTCAAGGAAAATTGCCCTGATGTTTTAGACCCAGTGGGAGAAATAGAGGTTGAAAGAATCCACAGATCACCTCCTGAAAAAGATCCCAAAAAGAAAACTCCCAGGAATATTATAGCCAGGTTCCAGAATCCCCAGATCAAGGAGAAAATACTACAAGCAGCCAGGAAGAAACAATTTCAATATTGTGGAAACAGAATCAGAATAGCCCAGGACCTGGCAGCTTCTACACTGAGGGATCGAAGGGCATGGAATATGATATTCCAGAGGGCAAAAGAGCTTGGATTGAAGCCAAGGGTCACCTACCCAGCAAAACTGAGTGTCTTGTTTCAGGGGAAAATATGGTCATTCAGTGCAATAGAGGACTTTCAAGCATTCTTGAGGAAAAAACCAGAGTTGAATAGAAAATTTGACATTCAGACACAAGAAGCAAGAGATGCTTGAGAAGGTAATCAGGGAAAAGAAATCAAAAGGAACTTATCAAAGTTGAACTATTTGCGTTTCTACATGGAAAAACAGTAACTATGACTGATGAAACCTTTCTCAGTATGAAAATAATGGAAGAAGGGTATATGGGCATATGAATACATATGTGAATGTGTGTATACGTCTTTACAGTTATACATGGATAGAGGGCACAGGTTGAATTTGTTGGGAAGGGATGATACATAAGGGATGAAGTTATGAGGGGAGAGAGGAAAGTAGGAAGAGGAGATGGGGAGAGACAGGGTAGGGCAAACTATCTCATGTAGAAGAAGCAAGGGGAAATGGTTGCAGGGGAGCGGAAGAACAGGAAGGCAAAAAGGCAAAACCATATTCTCATTGAATTTGCCTCAGGGAGAGAATGACATACATACTAAATGAGATATCTCACCCTGCTGGAGAGTAGGGAAAAGGGGGATGACAGGGGGGATGATGGATGGGAGGGCATTCTAGGGGGAGGGGAGGTTGGAAGTACCCACTATCAAAAAGGGACAGGATCAAAGTAGGGAATGGACCAGGTGGGGGTGGGATGGGTGGGAGGGAATTATAAGCAGCCTTTTACAATATATCTACTATGGCAATGTTCTTTTTTTAAAAAAATTATTTTATTAGTTTAGTTTCAGATAACATGATTCAATTCCATAGTTCCTTGATTTTCAAATTTCCTTTACTTCCCTCCCCCTCCCCCCATGACAGCATATAGTCCAGTATAGGATATGCAAATAAGTTCATATTAGACATTAGTCCAATTTCAAAGGCGTATTGAACTAGGTGGGATGAAAGATGGTAAGGAAGAAATAAAACCAAACAATGAAAAGAAAGAGATCAATTAGTTTGCTTCCATCAGGATTCAGGCTCAGTTCTTTCTAGTTATATCTCTGAATGTCACATTTCTCTCTTTCTTGAGTCTTTCGGGATTGACTTATAGCACTGCATTGCTGAAAAGAGTCCAATCTGTCATAGTTGGTCATTACACATATGGTGTGTCTGTGATTGTATACAAATTTCTTCTGATTCTACTCTTCTCGCTCAGCATCAGTTTGTATAAGCCTCTCCAGGTAAATATGAAATCCGTCACCTCCTCGTTTCTTATAGCACAATAATATTCCATTACATTCATATACCACAACTTGTTTGGCCATTCCCCAATTGATGGGCACCCCTTTAGTTTCCAATTCTTTGCAACCACAAAAAGGGCTGCTAAAAATATTTTTGTACATATGGGTCTTCCTCCCACTTCTATGATCTCTTTGGGACATAACCCTAGAAGTGGTATGGTTGGGTCAAAGGGTATGAAATTATTTATAGTCCTTTGGGCATAATTCCAGATTTCTCTCAGAATGGTTGGATAAGTTCACAACTCCACCAGCAATGTATTAGTGTTCTTATTTGTCCACATCCTCTCCAGCATTTTGTCATTTTCTTGTTTTGTCATCTTAGCCAATCTGACTGGAGAGATGTGGTATCTCAGAGTTGTTTTGATTTGCATTTCTCTAATCAATAGTGATTTAGAGTGTTTCTTCATATGCTTATAGATATCTTTAATTTCTTTCTCTGAAAACTGCCTCTTCACATCCTTTGACCATTTATCAATTGGGGAATGACTTGTATTCATATAGATTTGGCTCAATTCTCTGTATATTTTAGAAATGAGTCCTTTATCAGACACATAAGTTGTAAAAATTCTTTCCCAATTTCCTACCTCCCTCTTGATCTTGGTTACATTGGCTTTGTTTGTACAGAAGCTTTTCAATTTAATGTTATCAAAATTATTCATTTTGCATTTTATAATGCTCTCTAATTCTTGTTTGGTCCTAAAGTCTTCCCCTCTCCACAAATCTGTAAGGTAAACTATTCCTTGCTTTCCCAGATTGCTTACAGTATCATCCTTTACACCTAGATCATGCACCCATTTAGACTTGATTTTGGTATATGGTGTTAGATAATGATCTATGCCCAGTTTCTGCCATACTGTATTCCAGTTTTCCCAGCAGTTTTTGTCAAATAGTGCATTCTTATCCCCAAAACTGGGGTTTTTGGGTTTATCAAACAATAGATTACTATATTCATTAACTGCTGGGTCTCCTGTGCCCAATCTATTTATGGTAATGTTCTTCATAGCTATACATGTACAACACATACTGAATTACTTATCTTTCCAGAGGGAATGAGTGGCAAGGGAGGAAGGGAATAGATCTGAATTTCGAAGTTTTAAAATTAAATGTTTCAAATATACATAAATACTATTATTAATATTATTTTGCATGTAATTGGGAGATAAGATGTTCAGGTATTGGGGCACAGAGATTCACCTCGCCGCAGTGGTAAAGTCAAAGGGGGTATGGGAGAAGATATGGGAGAGAGCAGATTGGATGAGGGGTTATTTTGTGGGACTGCTATTCTGGGGTGGTGGGTAGCGGGAAAATGGGGAAAAATTGTAACTCAAAATCTGGTGGAAATGAATGATGTAAACTAGAAGTTAATAAAGCATTTGTTTAATTAAAAAAATTTAAAAAAAAAAGAAAGATTTAGGAGACAGGGAGCAAGGCAGTCTGGTTGACACTATTTAGGGATTCTGTTTTTAAACTTCAGAGAATGAATTTTATGGTATGCTACATACTGAAAAGATTATTTCCAGAACAACACATTAAAGATTATGGGAAAGACCCACCATGGCCTACCGGAAGGAATTGGACTCTCTGAAGGTATTTTTATATCCCCTCTAGGACATTTTAAAATATTAGTTTCTATCTTCAATATAAAGATTGTCATGGAGCATCTTAATTGAAGGATAGAAGTGAGAGGTAGGCTGAACATATGGTTGAATGAGAAAGGCTCCAGAGAAGTGAGCTCCTTCTTTTCTTGACTGATGGACCTTTCCGCAGCTTTCTTCACCCTGGGCCTGCCTTAACTTCCCCGATATAACATAGATACCACTCTTAGTACTCTTCAAAGTCTACTCTAGGAAACTATGAATGGAAAAAAATATTGAAATAAATTAAGGAAAACAGATGTTAGCTTGCTTAAAAAATTAAATATGCTCCCAGCAACTGTAGGATTTTTCGTGTGTGTGTGTGTATGTGTGTGTGTGTGTGTGTGTGTGTGTGTGTGTGTGTGTGTGTGTGTGTGTGTGTGTGTGTGTGTGTGTGTGTGTGTGTTCAGCTGTAAAATCATCTAGTTAAATGAGAAGAGTGTTGCTAAGCACAAACTATCATGCCTGTTTAATTACTGGCAGGTGTAGAGGCCTCAGCAGATGATCAATCCTAGCTGGTAACTTTTGCCCCAGGATGCCATCCAAATGGCCTTTCAAGACTTCATCTTGTGCCTCCCATTGTGTATATAACTGTGCAAACAAAATTCTGCTTTCTGATCTTTGAAAGAGAAAACCGGCAAGAAAACAAAACCACACTCACCAAAAACTTCTTTCCCCAGATGGCAAAATGCAGATTTTTAGTGGAATATCTTTTTTGCTATGCATATTAACAGCTCAGTCTAGGACAGCTGTACTCTAGTCTGGCACTTTATCATTATGGACTTCTGAGAACAGAATGGAAAAACAGAGGAGAGAAAAGAAGAAAAGAGGAGAGGAGAAGGGAGGGAAGGGGAAAGAGGAGAAGGAAGGGGAAGGGCTTAGTAAAGTGAGGGGCTTTGGGTGTGAACATTATCTACACTGTCATGCTTGGTTATTGTGTTAAGTAGTCTTACTGAACTGATTCCCCCCTCTCTTTTCCACTTTTTTTGGGATGGCTAGCTGGATTTGGGTTGGGTGAGAAATACATTTGGAAATTAAAATGATTAAAAACAAAAAATATAAATACAATTTTAAGATTATAAGAAGAAATAGTATGATACAGGAAGTGTCAGAATTTAGTGATGGCTTTTCAAAATAGAGCATACTTTTGCCAATTTAAAGGAAGAAGGATTTAATAGAGAAACAGGGTAGACCAAACTCCAAAGGATGTACAAATGATGTGTGAAGGTTAGACTTGAAAAGAGAAAACATTTCCTGATCCTACTACTCACTTTTTCTTTTCAAATTGTGTTGTTTTTACTTACTTATGTGCATACCCCCACTCCCCAAACAGAATGGAAAATCTTTAAGGACAGGAATATTTTTACTTTACTTTTGTCTCCCTAAGGCCAAGAGACAATTTGTCAGTGGAGAGATAGTTGGAAAGAAAATCCAGGAGGACCCGAGTCCAGTTCCAGTCTATGACACATACTAGTTTTGTGACACTGAGCAAGTCATTTAAATCAGATACTTCTCTAAGATGATAAGTTGCAGTCACTGACTAAGAACACTGAGCAAGTTGCCAGTTTTCATTGGTAGAGGAAGTGCCCCATGGGGAACTCCATATGTCGACAAAACCATGCAAAAATTCCTAGGGCCTAGCACAACTAATGAGTGAGACAAGCAGAAGAAAGCTTCATAGCTATTGGCTTAGACCTACATGGGGTCGTGACCTAGAGTTTAAGAAGTGCTGAAGTGGAAAATGTTTAAGAAGTCCTGGCTTAGAATACTGAACAAGAATAGTTTTAACCTTTGCTGAAGGAGAGAAGTTAACTATTCAGGTGGCTCTGAAGATAGTACTTCAGGTAAGGCCTACAGCTGAGGCACAGAAGGAGGCTGACAGAAATGTCTAAAAGAGCTGAAGCCTTCCTTTTAATAATGTGAAAACATCCTCTTCCTCATGTAGGATGGCAGAGATGGCTGACTGAGCTGATTAATAGGCCAATGGGAGCAGAGAAGCAATGCCTGGTGGGAGGCAGGGATAGAAGACAATGAGATTATGACAACACTAGAAAGTATTAATACATTTGCAATGTCAGAAGCATGAATTGTTCTTCCTTGTGGATGTTCTGGTCATATTTATTCCCCAAGAATTCATCTCTATACGTAGATCTGCCCACACATGATCCCCTAAAATGATTCTTCCCAATGAGTGTATATATGAATGAATTTGTGGGAGGGTAAATTTGAGGTTTTTTGGAGAAATCTCCTATTATTATTTTGATATGTTGCATTTTAATTAAATTTCTTTGTCATGTACTGTGTCCTATAACTAACTGGTAAAGGCACAGTGCATCAAGGACTCCACCACACAAGATATTTAGAACCTTAGGTAGCTAACCAGGGGCTCAGAGAGGGGGATCCTTGGATGACACAGAGGGAAACATAGAAAAGACTGCATCAGCATCATACTCATATTAGTGAATGGTGAAACCACATTAATTGAAAGCCACATTAATTGGCTGAAGCAAACTGAGCATGTGAATAGCTGACAGGAATGATAGATTAGGACTGGGTTAAGGATTCAATGTAGATTCTGCAGCCACAGTGGTATTGTGGTCTTTTGACTATCTTGATATTTGTATGAGCTGTATGGGTTCTGCCCAAGGGATATGAACAACAGGAAATTAGTTGGTCTATCTAAATATTTCTTGGAAAGGGGAAGGTCTTTGGCAAGCTCTTTCTGGTTTTAATTTTCTATGAGTGTGAAATTGAGGTAGGAATATGAAGTGAGCATTTACAATCACCAAAGAAAGTACCTGGATTAATATTGGACCCCTGGCTTTGCTGATTAGTACATGCCTAAGGGTTTCTTTGGATGATTCCCTTTCCTCATAACTAGAGCATTGACTTTTCAGACAGAAATAATAGCTGACTTCGATTTGCTTAGTCCTCCTTGTGGAACAGTATAAGTTCTTAAGACAGCTTCCATGGAGTGTAGGGGTATAGACTATGGTTATGAGAAAGTTTGCTTCATTCATAACTGATTGGTCTATGCAGAGATGATGATGATGATGATAGCTAGAGCTTTAAGTTTTACAAATTGCTTTGCATATGCTATTTCATTTGATCCTCACAATAACATTGGGATAGGTGTTATTTATTATCTATTTTACACATAAGAAAAATGAGGCATAGAGAGTTGAGATGATTTACCCAGTCATGGAGCTAGTGTCTGAGGTGGGAGTCAAACTCAGGTCTTCTCAACTCTAGGTTAAACACCCTGTGCTGCATCCAACCCATGAACCCTCTTAAACATTATGAAATCAATCAGTCAGATGGAAATTATGGAGGTTAGGGAGATATAATTGTGAACAAGCCTACTAGAAAGAGAAATTTTGGGGGGAGATGTTCTTCATATCCTTCACTAACTCTTTCCAAAGTTGTTTATAGCCCCCAATCATTCAAGGATCAATAATCCTAGAAATTGCTAGGTATTTGGATGGTGAGACGATTTGAAATCTGAATAGCACAAAGCAAAGATAGAAGTTTGCTTGAGAAAGAGGGATTTTCACCTGGAAATACAAACCACATTGACTACCAGGTAAAATGACTAGTTCAGTGAACATATACATTTCTCAAAATGACTCCTATCTAATAAAAAGAGAATTCTTGACAACAAAACCATACAAGATACAAACCTTATTTTTTAAAATTATAATTACTTCTCTTGAGCCATTTGGATTGTCCCTTTCTATTAGGTCACTAGAACAAATGGGAGAACAAGGTCAAGGGAAAAGACCTTAGTTGAATGGACCCTCTTAAAAACAATTTGTTAAGTGTTTTATTAAGAATGTAATACTGAACATCAAATACAACCAAATAAACTTGCTTAATAACCACTGAGATTTGAGGCAACTAATTTCAATGCAAATAAGTATCAACTTTTTTTTATTGACTCCCCTTAAGCCATCAGGAGTCTTGGTCTATTCATTTTCATTCACTTTTTCTCTCATATACTCCTAGTTACATTCTTTTGTTCCTACAGATTTCACTTTGTATTGTTATATAAATGTCTTTTCAAATTTCTTTGTATTTCTCATACTTGTCAGGCTTAATTGCATTAGAGTGTTCTATCACATTGATATACAGTTATTGATTTTATTATTCTCTGATTGTTGAACATGTAGGTTGTTTCTAGTTTTTTTTTTCAATTCAATAAGCATTCATTAAAAATTTACTTTGTTCTGGGCATTTTGTCCCTTTCTATTAGGTCACTAGAAGAAATGGGAGAACAAGGTCAAGGGAAAAGACCTTAGTAGAATGGACCCTCTTAAAAACAATTTGTTAAGTGTTTTATTACGAATGTAATACTGAACATCAATACAACCAAATAACAAAATGGAAAAATGAAATGGAAAAAAAGTCTCTGCACTCAAGGAGTTTGTATTCTATTGCGTGGAAACAATTTGTGCATAGATAACTTTATACAAAATACATTACAAAAATAATAAAATAATATAGAAATAAATAAAAAATTTTGACATAGGAAATAATAGCAATGGAGAGTTAAGAAAGGACCTCCTGTAAGAAGTTGCCTTGTAATTGAAACTTGAAAGGAGAATGAGGGTACCAAAGGATGGAGGGAGGAAGGCAAAATATTACAGATATGGTGTACAGCCTGCATAATGGCGCAGAAGCTGGAGATGACAGGGTGAGTTGTTTGTGAGGAACCACTGGTAGATAAATTTGGTTGGATATAGAGTGCCTGAGGGAGAGCAGTGTATAATATCCTGGAAGGATAGTTTAGAGACTGATCATGAAGGCCTTTAAATGCCAACAAGAAAAGCATATTTTTTATCCTAGGTGGAAAGGGTAGCCACTGAAACTTCTTGAGCAAAAGGGTAATGAAGGAATTAAAGGGGTATTGGCAATTGAGTGAATCATACTGATTCTATCTTGTGACTCAATTTTGGAGCTGGTTCAGTTCCTTTTCTATTCAATTATACATCTAGTTCAATTTCCGTCTTGTGAAAAAGTAAAATTTTATTTAGTTGTGGGAATTGTGAAAGGACTTTGTTGAATTGTTTGAACCCAGACCTGTTTGACTTGGAAGTTGGATCACCTCTACCCATTGCTTAGAGACCCTTAACTAAGAACCTACTTTATGCTGACTAGAAACCCAGTCATATCCAAAGACTGATGCAAGGAGTTTTCTCATAATTAGACATTTCAAGAAACCTATGTCTTCTC
This sequence comes from Gymnobelideus leadbeateri, assembly GCA_011680675.1. Lineage (NCBI taxonomy): Eukaryota > Metazoa > Chordata > Mammalia > Diprotodontia > Petauridae > Gymnobelideus > Gymnobelideus leadbeateri. Next base: position 492,724 of record WOXC01003169.1, read on the forward strand.
TGAAAATTGGCCCCATACTGCTTAATTAGCTATTGTTTCCATCTTCCTTTGATTGAAAACAAACACTTGAGGGATGTGGGGCACCCCTTTTACTGATTTCAGGGAATTGCACCTGTTCACTCTGTCCCTCACCAATTGAAAAAGCTCTTAATCTTTTCTTCCATTATAAACCAGATTACCTAATTTTGTATCCTGGTTAATTGTTTTCTTTTAGCTAATTGGTCTCATTTGATTAATTTTTTTTTATTTGTTTCCCCTTGTATTTGGAATCCAGTGCCAAAGCTGAGGAAGACAGCTGGTTCCAATTTCTTATGCAACTGGCATGCATTGCTTAATAAATGAATATGTTCAGAAACTCAAACTTTTGTTTCTGTAGTCATTTCATCTTTCACCCACCACAATGACATGATCTGATGTGTGATTTAGAAATATCACTTTGGTGGATGTTTGGAGTAGTGATTGGGGGACATTAGATCCGTAGAGATTAATGGTCTAGGCAAGAAGTCTTGAGTGATGGAATTAGCATGGTTAGGGAGAAAGAGTAGAGAAGGGTTGTATGTGAGATATTGAGCATGAATTGAAAAGACTTGGCAAACGATTGGAAATCAGTTAGAGATGGGTTGGTAAGAGAAAAGAGTAAAGATTCTAAATCTGGGTAACTAGCCTAGTGGTTTCCTAGACAGAAATAGGGAAGATGGAAAGGGGTGGGTTTAGGGGAAAATGTAATGGTTTAACTTGGCACATTTTTAAGTTTGAGATGCCTATGAGGTGATGTGTTGGAAGGGTCAGTTAGAGGTGTATACAAGGATATCAGGGGAGAGCTATGGGCTGCATATGTATATTTGGAAGTTACTTTCATAGAGATAATAATTGGACCCATGGAAGTTGATGAGGTCACCAATACAAGGTTTTGAGAGGAAAATGAAGAGGGTCTAGGATGGAATGCTGGGATAAACTGAAATAGATAGTGGGACATAAACCACACAAAGGAAACTGAAAATGATCATTCAGGTTGAACCATGTTACCCACATTCTCAATAAGCTCCAGTGGTTCCCTATTACTTCTAGGATCAAACACAAAATGCTCTTTTCACTTAAGATTCATTTAACACCATTCATCAACTACCTTCACACATTTCCAGTCTTATTACTCCTTATGTGATGCCATATCACTCTGATCCAGTGAAATTGGCCTCCTTGCTTTTCTATGAACAAGAAAGCCCATCTTTTAGTCCTGGGCATTTTCTCTTGTTCTCCTCCATGCCTGGAATGCTCTCCTTCACCTTTACCTCCTGACTTCCTTCAAATTCCAACTGAAATCCCATCTTCTACAGGAATCCTTTCCCAAACCTTCTAAATTTCATTGCCTTTTCTCTTAGTTATTTGCTATTTATCTTGCATATAACTTTTGGTATACTTTTGTTTGTTTATTATCTCCCCTGTTAGACTGTGAGTTCCTTGAGGTCAGGGACTGAATTTTGCCATTTTATGCATCCCCATAAATTAGGACAGTGCTTGATACATAGTAGGTGCTTAATAAATGTTTACTTATTGACTGATTGATTCAGATAGGTAAGAGAAGAACCATGACAGATCAATACCAAGGAACCCAAAGAGAAGAGAGTGTTCAGAAGAAGCAGATTTTTAGAGAGCTCAAGAAGAATGGGGATGGAGGTGGAACCAAGATGGTAGAACAGAGGCAACTCAATTGAACTCTTCCAATATTCTTCTCTAAATAACTTTAAAATAACACCTAAAATCCATTTCTAAAGTGGCAGAAGTAACAAAAGGTCAAAGTAAGACATTTTTTTCCAGTCCAAGATAATGTAGGAGGTTGACAGGAAAAATCTGTCACACTGAGGTGTGGCCTGGAGTACAGCACAGTCCATGCTAATGCCATCTCTATACCAGCAGCAGGCCTTGGAGGTGGCTGTGACAGTACTAGCAGCACCTTTGGTAGCTCTTAGCCCACAGACAATAAAGGGGTCAGAAACTGGTAACAAAAAATTACAGGAGACCCTCTACTGAAAGGATCCTGTTGCACTGCACTTACACAATTCTGGATTGCAGTTCTAAAGCAAAGAGGGGTTCTAGTGCTTGTGGCCAGAGGGTTAAATGGTCCTTCATCACAGTTCTAGGGAAAAAAGAGTATTTATAATCAATCACTATGGACCAAAGAACTTGTCACAGTTTCAGGGCTAAGAGGAGCACTAGCATATGGGGTGACAGGGGAACAAGGTCTTTTCCTGAATAAAAATCAGAACTAGGGCCAGAAGAGCAGTGACCACACATTTCCTTAGATCATACCACCTTAGAAGCACCAAAAACTTAGAGACCCTTAAACCTGAAGCTTAGGACAGAAAGCAAAACTCGATTTTAACATAAAGGTAAGCGTCAAGAAATAGAATGGAGAATGAAAAAAATAAACAACAAAAAATGAATATGAACAAAAAAAATCTACTGTGCTCATAGTGAAAATCAAGACACAAACTCAGAAGAAACAGTGATGTCAAAAGAGTTACAAGCAAAGTTTCAAGAAAAAATGTGAACTTGACATAGGCTGCTAAATAATTCCTAGAAGAAAGGTTTTAAAAGTTAAATGAGAGGGTTAAAGGAAAAATTGGGAAAGGAAATGAAATTGATGTGAGAACATTGTGGAAAGAGAAGTCAACAGCTTGGTAAGAGGTGCCAAATATTGAAGAAAATAATACCTTAAAATCAGAATTGGCCAAATGATAAAAGATGCACAAAATTCCATTGTAGAGAAGAACTTCTTAAAATGTAGAATTGGCAAAATGAAAAAAAAATAGGTATAGAATTTCACTGAAGAAAATAAATCCTTAAAAAATAGAATTGGACAAGTGGAAGCTAATGACTCCATGAGACATCAAGAAATAGTCAAAGTCAAAAGAGTGGAAAAAAAAAGAAAGGCAAAGATGTGAGATACCATATTGAGGAAAGCAAATAACCTGGGAAATGGATTGATGAGCAAAAATTTAAGAATTATTGGACTACCTAAAAGCCACAATCAAAAAAGAGCGTAAACATCATATTTCAGAAAATTATCGAGAAAAAGTGCCCTCATATCCAATAATCAATCAGCTAGATGGTATAGTAGATAAAGTGCCGAGCCAGGAGTCAATAAGACTCATCTTCCTGAATTCAAATCAGTACTCAGACACTTACTAGCTGTGTGATCTTTCACAAGTCATTTTACCCTATTTGCTTCAGTTTCCTCATCTATAACATAAATGAAAATGACAGTTATTGGAGGGATTGTGGACAAGTTTTGACACCAATGTATTGTTTTGTTTTTGCTTTTTGGAGGGCAATTGTGGTTAAGGAACTTGCCCAAGGTCACACGGCTAGGTTTTTGTTTGTGTGTGTTTGACACCAATGCATTGTTGATGGAGTTGTGAACTAGTCCAACCATTCTGAAGAACAATGGTTCTATGTCCAAAGGACAATAAAAGTGTGTGTACCCTCTGAGTCATCAGTTCCACTAGTATTTATGTATCCCAAAGAGATTAAAGAAAAAGGAAAAGGACCTATGTGCACAAAATGCATTTATAGCAGCTCTTTTGGCCATGGCAAAGAATTAGAAATTGAGAAGATGCCCATAAACAGGAGAATGGTGGAACAAGTTGTGGCATTTGATTGTGATAGAATATTATTGTAATCTAAGAAATTACCAACATGATATTTACATGATTGCACATATATAACCCATATCAGATTACTTGACATCTGGGAGAGGGAGGGAGGGAGAAAAAAATTAGAAACTTAAAAACATAAAAAAATGTTGAAAATTATCTTTATGTGTAATTGGAAAAATATTAGCTACTATTTAAAATAAAAAAAAAGAAATGACAAGTAGGATGGCTTAAAAAAAAGATGGGAAGACTTAAATGAATTAATGCAATATGCAGTGAGTAGAACCAGGAGAGTATTATACACAGTAATAGCAATATGGTACAATCATCAACTGTAAAATGCATTTGCTACAGCGATCAAGCCAATGATCTGAGACAATTCCAAAGGATCCACAGTGAAAATGTTAATTTAGATAGGAATGAGATTCATATATTATCACTCCCTCCTCCTTTGCCATCTTTTCCTTCCCTGTAAAAGCTCTTTGTGTGCTTCTTTTATGCGAGATAATTTCCCCCATTCTTCCTCCCTTTTTTCCTCTTAAAGGATCCCTCTTTCTGACTTATATATTTTTATTATATCATCCCAACATAATAAATTCACTCCTACACACTCTTTCTGTGTAGATTTCTTTTAACTCCTCTAATTATGATAAAGTCCTTAAATGATATATGTATCTTGAGATGGTGCTCCTTCAACCCCCATACTAGTAACAGAGCCCAATATAAACAAAAGTTCCAAATTAAGAAAAGGATAGAAAAATGAGCAAACAGCACCAAAAATATATGATGACTATAGAAAGCCTCTTTGGTTGCAGGGAAGATCAGGACTCAAACCACAAAGAAGATAATGAAGTTGAAACATCTAGAAACAAAGCCTCAAGGAAAAAATATGAATTGAACACAATCACAAAAATAATTGCTGAAAGAGCTAAAATGATTTTTCAAAATCAAATAAGAGTGGTATTGGGAAAAAATTAGCCAAAGAAATGAAAATAAAAGAAGATAATTATGAAAATACAAATAACAGTTTGGTAAAAGAGGCACAAAAATTATTGAAGAAAATAACACCTTACAAAACAGAATTGACCAAATGGAAAAAGAGTTGCAAAACTCTTTGAAGAAAAAAATTTATCCAAGGCAGATAAAGCAGTGGATTAGTTGTTTCTTCTTTGTATCTTTTATATTCAATCAGTCAATACTTGTTTATTAAGTGATTACCATATGCCATGCACTGATAGCTCGTAGCCTACTTGATGCTTTCATATTTTAGTGGCAAATCAACTTTACCATAGTGAAACAATGTAGACACAAGGCATTGATCAGAACTATGTCATCACTATATACATGGCCTTCAGCCCTGAGACAGAGCACATATTTATCTTATTAAAAAATGTCTCTCACTGAAAAGGGTCAACAGTCAAAATTCATCCAGTGGACTGGGGGACACCATTAATCAGAGGTCTCCTGGTTAATTAGCCCAAATTCAAATTAAGTTTTCTTCTTAACATCCCACCATATTCATCCTCTTTGGACCATATATTATGATGGTATCTCTTATATTCACTGTATATCACTGTAATTAGTGTCTGAAAACCTGATTTAAATCTGGCTTCAAAATCTGTGTGACCTAGAGAAGTAAGACAATCAGTTTGAGCCCCAGTCTCCTCTTCTGTTAGATGTAGATAATAATATTTCACTATATGTTGTAGAATTTTCTTGACAAAGTGGAATGGACTTCTTGGGAAAGGCATACCTTTCAGTGGAGGTCCAATGACTGTGGGTCAAAGCTAAGAAGCCAAATTGCAAACAAATATATTACCACACTAAGGAAATTGGTGAAAGCAGCTTCACCTTCCTGGTGTACAGTTTTTATGTTTTTAGGTCTGCTTAAAGGGCATAGCTAATCAGCATTCTGTGGCATTTTGGGCTAGATAAGTGAGAGAGAGAGAGAGAGAGAGAGAGAAAGACTTGTAAGGGAATATTTGTCATGTATTTCACAGAGTTTTATTATCAGAATGAGAGGACATTCCCTATTCAAGGGGAGGTGTCCAAATACTTTTACAATTGTGAAAGATACTCCTTTAGACAAAACTACAGTATTGAGGTAACCATTTAGAGAAGACTGGTAAAGTTGTCTCTCATCCAAGGACTACAAATAGTTGTTATATAACAATGGATAAGATTAATCAGTTTAACATAGTTTGTTTCATTTTATTTCTTCTTATTTCTCACTAGATGGCTGGGAGATTTCCACATTTGCTACATTTCTAGTCCATCAAGATGATTTTAAATGCTTGTGGTTACTATTTGATCTATTCTCAATTGAGGTTATTGTTTGTATTAGATTATAAAGAGATGGAAGTAGTGGTGGTGCAAGAAATTTGAAACAGCAATTACCTGCATAAATATCTGTATGGAAGACAGGCTATTTTGGTCTAATGTATAAAGTGAAACCTCTACTAGAGATAATAAGACCATATAAAAAAGCAACATCTCCTTCCCCTGGCTCCCCACCCCCTCCTCCTGCCTTGTTTATTATGTATGGGAGGAGAGAGGAAATAGCAACTTCAAAAATAAAATTATGCCCAGGATGCCTAGGCCCAGAGCAGAAACACATATTGGGAGAACAAGGACTCCATTACCCATAAGGCCATGCATACTCATAGTATATGTAGATTGTGTCCAAAATAATTAGTAGAGGACAAGGCTAAGAAGAAAGAGTAATAGAAGTCTCTTCTGAAGATTTTTGACTATAAAGAAAGAATGATGAGTTAGAATCATCATGGAAATAAATACAACAGGTAGTGATGAGTATTGGCTGAGTGAAGTTAGTGTAGGAACTGCATAGAGGCAAGTTATGAATAAGTGACCAGCAGTTACCAGAGAGAGTGGTTTTCAAGTAACAATGCAAAGATATCTGCTATGAAGGCCTTAACTCCCTCATTCCAGTTGTCCATAGACCATGCCATGTGTCATTTGGAGGAGTTCATTGCCCATATTACTCTGAAAGGAAGGGAAATAAGACTACTTATGTAGGAACAAATTCCACAATTGTTGTTGTTATTGTTGTTGATTTTTCTTTGGTATTCAATATTATTTTAAATAATCTACTCTTTTAGTTGCTATTCCTTGCCTAGGATCATTAGCATGGTAAGAAGCCAAATATCTAAAAGTGAGTTAACTTAAATTTCCCATTTTTCTAAGCAGAGGGTGGTGTGTGTGTGTGTGTGTGTGTGTGTGTGTGTGTGTGTGTGTGTGTAAGATTGGGAGGAACAAGCAAAATAAAAATCTGATTACCATTTAAAGTTCTCACAATGTGAAAACTTGAATCTGTGAGGGTCTGGAGGTTATAGGGCCCATGGGCTACCCCTTCCCTCCTTTTTATATCTTCTGCTTTCATTTTATATTTTTGGGAATTGAATATTCTAGAAACAACTGGTGCCATTATTAGGAGAGACAGAGACAAATTGACAGAGAGACAGAGACAGATACATACACACACACACACACACACACACACACACACACACACACACACACACAGAAAGACAGAGAGAAAATGATTTCCCACAATTCTTTTCTAGAACTAGGTGAGTGCTGGGAACAGGATTTGTAAGTCCTGGTCTTTCTCCCTACATGAGACCATGTAAAGAAACCAGAGCAAATCCAGTGCTTTCTGACTCTTCATGGTACAGCTATAGCTCTTTAAGCAGAAGAGCAAGAATGGAAGGGGCATGGCCACATGCCTATCCTACGTATGCATACTAGTCACTAACTGAGCAGACAGTTTTGATTCATTCTTTGGTCTCCCGCATTTTATCTTTACCTGCTTTGACTAGATTTTAGAACTTGATTTCTGCTTGCTTCTTCACTTGTAGAATTGACCCTATGAACTTTTACCTCCTTTATTTTGCTTAGTCAGAAAATCTGCAGGCCTGACCTGAACTCAGATCTTTTTTACCCCAAGGAACAAGTTCTGATTTCTTAGTTTTTATAATTAACCTACTTCAGTTTCCTTATTCCTTCTCTTTTCCCTTTGACCTAACAACTCAGGCTTCATTCTTCCTAGATGGACCTGTCTTTTCATTCAAGACAGGGAAAAATACTTATTTTTTTGTTGAACACTATGTTATTTGTTAGTCATTTGGAGAGTATTCAAATTAAACAAAACATCAATAATTTTCAGAGCACTGTGCTAACACCTTACTGTTGGGGATACAAAGATTAAATAGTAGCTAACATTTATATAGCACTTACTCCATGTCAGACATTGTGCTAAGCACTTTACAAATATTCTCATTTTATCTAACAACTTTTGGAGATAAGCATGATTATTATCCTCATTTTATAGATGAGGAAACTAAGGCAAATGGAGGTTGTCACTCTTGGTCAATTAGGTCTTCCTAAATCCAAGCCTGATGTCACCTAGCTTCCTGACATTATGGAGGTAATCTAGGAGGGATTTATGACATATACCAAGAACTATAACAAAAAATTTAAAAGATAAATGCATTTGAATTGAAAACTAAATTTTATGAGAAGTATGTGGGCACAAAGATCAGCAGATCCTGGGTGAATTTAGGAAAATTTCTTGGATAGGGTCCCAATTAAATAGCTGCTGGACCTATAAGATTGGGTAGGAATCTATATTTTGACACTGACCTACTATGAAAGGCACCAGAGTAGGGGACCATGCTTGGTGTCAGGGAGATGGGTTTGAAGCTTACCCTGGACGCATATAACTGCATGACCATGTGCAAGTCTCTTAGCCTCTCTGAATCTTTTTTTTCTTATCTATAAAACAGTTAGATTAACATAGAATTATTTTCTGTTATTAGATAATAATATATATAGTATCCAATAAAAAGAGGCATTGAGAGAGAAGATAGCAGAGCAGGTCAGAAAATCCCAAGCTGTCAAGATTTTCCCCCAGAGATAAAATAGTGCCTCAGGGAAAACACAGAGCAGTAAAAATAAATAAGTGTAGGGGCATAACAGGGGTCCTCCTTAGACAATCAGAAATCTGAAGAAAAATCACTAGATAAGGTTGGCCCTCTGTGAAGAGTAAACATGATGAGGGAAAGGTGATAAGGATAGGGAGGGTAATAGGTTCTACCAGGGACCCTGATCACTATCAATGACCAGAAACCCTGCAATTCAGTCCGGAAAGAATTCACCAGGGTCAAGCAAACTTTGAAGCCGAGATTGTAAAGTTTATTGTTACACTGCACAGCACAGCAGGCAAGGATTCTTAGGGAACCTGCAAACTTAAAGAAAACATAGGCATAGTTTTAAGGAGTCAAGACAGTAAATCAGGTGTTAATTATGCTAACTAGGTGAGTAAGGGTGGGATCAGGGAGGAGTTAAGGAGTGGTCAGTGCTTTAAGGACCATGCACTTTTAATATCAACTGTGCAGGTGTATTGCCCATGATTCATTGGGAAATAGCCCAAGAGGGGGCTACCTGGAGGTTTGGTTTTAGGCCTGACATGTCACTAAAGTCAACCCTTGGTCGGTCACAGAGGAGTGCCCAGTCTGCCACCCACCAATGTCAAGCTTGACAAGATGGATGTTGGGAACCAAGGCCATCGGAGATACAGTATGGGTATAATTGGCTAAGGAGTTACTCTATAGATAGGGTACTGAAGGATTCATGGTGCAGCTGGCCACTCTAAGGGAGATAACATTTGCCTAAGCTAAAATGTTCATAGATAGTTTAGTGAAGGATTCATAGGTAGCTTGTTATTGTTTCAAGCAGAGATAAACAGTTCATGAGTTGTTGCTGGGCAGAGCACTGGTAGGGGGAAGGAGCAGAGTTAATGCTTTGAGACTGGGGAGGGGGAAGCATGATTTTACAGACTGCTTTTACAAATTGATTTTACAGACATAGATCCCAAAGCACCCCATTTACAAAATGATGTTACAAATTGATATTACAGACTGATGTTGCAAACGTAGATTGATGTTACAAATATATACATCCCAAGCACTCCATCAAACACACCCAGCTTAAATAACAAGTGAAAAGTCCTGGAGTTAGCTGGGTTGGGAGACTTCCTTGGGTCAATGAGAAGAGTTGGATATCTGAGCTGGGGAGGATAGAGGACCTCTACTGACAAGGAATGACGGACCCAACTGAGCTGCAGAGACACTGTGGAGGCAAGAAGGAAACAGAACACACTTGGTGAGTGCAGAAGCAGTATGGTAGGGATATTGATGACTGTGGGCACTTATAAGAGGCTGGAAGTCTTTGTTTGGGTTCAAGGTCAGAGAGAACTGAAGAGGATCAGATGCCAGAAGCACCATGCCCCATACCTCAGGGCTAGAAATGATTATAAAGATTAAACTATTTAAAAAATACACAGGCAAAGGAGAAAGAATCCAGTCATAGAAAATTAATATGGGAATAGAGAAAACTGGGGTTCATCTTCAGAGGGGCTATTGAAGTAAAGGAACCCTCTTCTACCCAAAGAGTAATGTCAAATGGTCACCTGCCTAAAAAGAATTCATAGAAGAACTTAGAAAAAAGACTTTAAAAATCAAATGAGAGGGGCGGCTAGGTGGCGCAGTGAGTAGAGCGCCGGCCCTGGAGTCAGAGGGACCTGAGTTCGGAGCCGGCCTCAGACACTTAACCCACACAAACAAAAAGCCTAGCCGTGTGACCTTGGGCAAGTTACTTAACCCCAATTGCCCTAAAGGGGCGGCTAGGTGGCGCAGTAAGAGCGCTGGCCTCGGAGTTGGGATGACCGAAGATCGAATCCGGCCTCAGAAAATGAGCACCCACACATAAATGATGACTAGCCGTGTAACCTTGAGCAAGTTACTTAACCCCAATTGCTAAAAAAAAAAAAAAAAAAAAATCAAATGAGAGAAATGGAGGAAAAAAAAAACAAACAACAAACCTAAAAATAAAATAAGAACAATCCAAAAACCCAAAGAAGATTATGAAAAGAAAGTCAATCAATTAGAAAAAGGAGATCCAGAACCTTAAGGAAGAAAATGACTCCTTGAAAAATCTGTTCTCCAGACCACTTGTTTTTCTTTTTCTTTCTTTTTTTTGTGCCTGGACATCTTATGAAACATTTAATTTTAAAACTTCAATTTTCAGATCCATTCCCTTCCTCCCTTGTCACCCACTCCCTCTGAGAAGATAAGCAATTCAGTATGTGTTGTACATGTATATCTATGCAAAACACTACCATAGTAGATATATTGTAAAAGACTGCTTATATTTCCCTCCCACCCATCTCACCTCCCACCTAGTCCATTCCCTACTTTGATACTGTCCCTCTTTGATAGTGGGTACTTCCAACCTCCCCTCCCCCCAGATTACCCTCCCCTCCATCCTCCCCTCTCTCATCCCCCTTTCCCCTACTCAGGAGAGTGAATGAGGGTAAGATATTCCATTTAGTATGTATGTGATTGTCTCCTTGAGCCAACTTCAATGAGAATATGGTTTTGCCTTTTTGCCTTCCTGTTCTTCCCCTCTCCTGCAACTACTTCCCCTTGCCTCTTCTACATGAGATAGTTTACCCTACCCTGTCTCTCCCCATCTCCTCTTGCCACTTTCCTCTCTCACCTCTTGACTTCACCCCTTAAGAATCATCCCTTCCTTGGGGCAGCTAGGTGGTACAGAGAGCAGAGCACTGGCCCCGGAGCCAGAAGGACCCAAGCCCGGATCCGGCCCCAGACACCCAACACAGAAACGAAAACCCAGCCGTGTGACTCCGGACAAGTCACCCAGCCCCAATTGCCCTCCAAAAAAAAAGAATCATCCCTTCCCATCAAATTCAACCTGTGCCCTCTATCCATGTATTCCTGTGAACATATGCCATGTACCCTTCTTCAATTATTTCCATAATGAGAAAGGTTTCATCAAACACAATTATTGTTTTTCCATGTAGGAATGTAAATAGTCCAACTTTGATAAGTTCCTTTTGATTTCTTTTCCTTGATTACCTTCTCAAGCATCTCTTGCTTCTTGTGTCTGAATGTCAAATTTTCTATTCAACTCTGGTTTTTTGCTCAAGAATGCTTGAAAGTCCTCTATTGCACTGAATGACCATATTTTCCCCTGAAACAAAAACAAAAAACTCAGTTTTGCTGGGTAGGTGACCCTTGGCTTCAATCCCAGCTCTTTTGCCCTCTGGAATATCATATTCCATGCTCTTCGATCCCTTAGTGTAGAAGCTGCCAGGTCCTGGGCTATTCTGATTGTGTTTCCATAATATTGAAATTGTTTCTTCCTGGCTGCTTGTAGTATTTTCTCCTTGATCTGGGAGTTCTGGAGCCTGGCTATAATAGTCCTAGGAGTTTTATTTTTAGGATCTTTTTCAGGAGGTGATCTGATCTGTGGATTCTTTCAACCTCTATTTCTCCCACTGGGTCTAAAACATCAGGGCAATTTTCTTTGAGAATTTCTTTAAGGATGATTTCTAGGTTCTTTCTTTGATCATGGCTTTCAGGTAGTCCAATGATTTTTAAATTATCTCTCCTGGATCTATTTTCCAGGTCAGTGGTTTTTCCCATGAGATATTTCACATTGTCTTCTATTCTTTCATTTGTTTGGATCTGCTTAACAGCATCTTGATTTCTCATAAAGTCACTAGCTTCCATTTGCTCCAGTCTAACTCTGAAGGACTGAATCTCCTCAGTGAGCTTTTGAGATTCTTTTTCCATCTGGCAAATTCGACTTTTTAAGGCATTCTTCTCCTCATTGCCTTTCTGAGCCTCTTTTGCCATTTGAGTTAGTCTATTTTTTAAGGTGTTATTTTCCTCAGTCAGGCTGTTGACTGTCATTTCATACTTTTCTTGCATCTTTTTTCATTTCTTACCCCACATTTTCCCCCACTTCTCTTATCTGCTTCTTAAGGTCCTCTATGGCCTGTAGCCAGCTTGTATTTTCATTTGGGGCTTTTGGTGCAGGAGTTCTGACCACACAGTCCTCCTCCATGCTTTGATCCTCTTTGCCCCTAAAATAGGAGTCCAATGTTGAATTTTTCTGTTTATTTTGTTTCTTTTGCCTAGGCATGTTGCCACTTAATTACTTGATTTTGGGGCTTGTTGCCACAGTAGTACTCTGCCACAGACAGGGGAGATTCTGCCCAAACATGGGGTCTTTACAACTTCCACCAGTTGTGTGGCCTCTGTAAAGCCTCCACTATGGCAAGTTGGATACCCACCCCAAACTTCCCCCCCAGACCATAATCCAGATCCAGGAAGTTTAAAGCAAGAGCGATTAACCCCCAGGCTCATTGCTGGATCTCCCTACAGTTCGCAGACCAGGAGCTAGAGCCACTACTGATGCTGCAAAATGGCTTTTGTGCAGCTGTTTCTTCAGCAGCTTTTTGCCCCCAGGGGAGGAAGCCACGCATTCCCCAAATACTGGTTCCAAAGTCCATAGGGCACTAACCTCTCACTTTGTCCTAGGCATATCTGTGCTTATAATTCTGGAATCACCACAATTGCTGGTGTTCTGGGGTCCCTTCAGCTGGCTGAAGGCCCGGCTGCCCTGGGGCTAAAAACCGCGGACCTGGACTCAGCTCTGTGCACTGCGCTGTTGGTTCTCAGAGCACTGTGCTGCCTGCTCTCAGTGCGCTGCCCTGGCCGCTCCTTGCAGGGCTGCTGGGCTGTCCTCAGCAGGAGGTTAGCTTCTCTGTGCCATTCTGTGGGTGCTGGGGCTCCAGAAGTTGTTCGGAGTCCCCTTTCACATTGTTTGAAATTTGTGTGGGGCAGAGCACATTGGAAATGCTGTTTCTACTCCGCCATCTTGGCTCCGCCCCCCCAGTTGTTTTTCTTACAAGAATAATTAGAATACCTGAAAGCTATGATCAATAAAAGACCCTCGATATAATAACATGAGAAATAATTAAAAGAAAATTGTCATGAACAATTTTCAAGAACAAGACAGGGAAGTAGAAATAGAAAAATCCACTGATAATGACCTGAAAGAGATCTTTCAAGGAAGCCCACAGGAATATTATGGTCAAATTCCAAATACCCCAGCTCAATGATAAAATATTGTGCGCAAAAAGAAAAAAAAACATATGGCAGTGCCAAAATTAAAATCACACAAACCTAGCAGTGACAATGCTTAAAGACTGAAGCAATGGGAACACTATATATCAAAGATCAAAAGAACTGCCCTTCTGGCCAAAAACATCATACCTGAAAAGCTAAGCATAATTCTGAATGGAAAAAAAACGGATATTTAATGAATTGCAAGACATTCAAAATTTTGTTAAAAAAAAAAAACAACTGAACTTAATAGAAAAATTGATATATAAGAGCCAAGAGAAACATAAGGTATGTACTAAAGAACAATTACAAGGGACCATTCAATAAAGACAGATGGTTTACTTTTTTAAGTATGAAAAATGTAAAAAGTATGTCTAAGATTGTTACTAGTAATTGGTTAGTTCCTAAGAAAGATTGGGGGTAGACCTGAGAATGATATGACTTCAAAAAGTAAAACTGTTCAGGAACAGCTAAAAAGAGGAATTATCTTATATAAATAAGGTACAAGAGGAAGAACCTGCTACAGGGAATTAGAGGGGGAACAAGGGCTGTTCTAGAAACCTACTTTCATTGGGAATGGGTTTAAGAGGGGAATGATATACGTACATACATACATATACATATATACATATACATATATACATATACATATATACATATACATACGCATACACACACATATAGTATAAAATTCTTCTAAATTTAGAAAAAAACCCAGAATACTAAGGGGACAGGGACAGGCAAGAGGATAAGGAAGGTATCTTCACAGGGGAAGGGAAGGGGATAGATTAAAGGATGATAGAGAAGCGTGTTTAGATTTATAGGAATGGGAGGACAGGGGAGGGATCATGGAGGGGGTAGGTCAAATACTAAGAGGGCAAGGTAGTTAGTAAAAGTAAAGTATATGAGTTAGGAGGGATAGGAAATAGATATACATAAACACATAAACAAAGATTAGGAGTAGAATATGTTAGGAAAAGCATATGTTTATATATGTTTATATGTGTATGTATGTACATGTGCATATTTGTATGTATGTATGTATGTATCAATCCATCTACCTATCTCTCTATCTATCTATCTAAATATAACCATCTGTAATTGTAGCTTGTGAGAGGTGGGGAGGAACAGGGAAATAAGAACAAAGTAAAAAGTGTACAGCAGAGAATAAAAAAAAAAAACCTATAAGGAAGTAAAGATGGACAGCACTCAACACAAGACATGATATTTAATATATGGGCTTTCTTGAAATGGGAAATTTATTGCTATATTTGAATCCTCTCATGTTCTGCTGTGCACATGACCCTTTTTCTTTTCTTATTTTATATTTAAGCTTTAGTATATAAGTTTATAATGTTTTTTAATTATATATTTAAATTTTAATTAAAAAATAAAAAGAGATATCTTGTGGGCAGTGAATAGTTAGCTTGTCTCTTGAATCCAAAAGACCTGGGTTCAAGTGTTACTTTTCACATATATTAATTGTGTGACCTTGGGCAAAATACTTACATTGTCAGGGCCCAAGGCAACTTTTTAAGGCTATAAGGTACAGAGTAGGTACTGCATTGATTGAGGGAGGTTTTTCACTGAAAATCCCTATATCAATGAAATTTCAGATCTAGCCGAAAACAAACCCTACAATCCATATCTTGCAAGGTTTTTTGTTGTCAGAATCAAATGAAATAATGTATATAAAGTTCTTGCCAAATGTAAGGTGCTAAATAAATGTCAGCTGTTATTACTATGTATAAATCCCTTTCCCAGACACCAGGGAGATATTTTAAAAGAGTAGGAAGTTAGATTTTTACCCTTTTGCTTACAATCAACTAAAGGAGACCCATGGACACAAACGCTAATAACTGAATTATCTCCTTACTTTAGCCTCCTCTGTCCCTGATGCTTGGGATAGATACACCAAACCCACAGCCCCATCCTCCGAGCCCCCATGTACAACAACTTTGTAACATCAATTATGCTGGTTGAAATTATTTCTTTCTTTCAATGATGCAGTTCCTGGCTCCTCAATTCTTCCAAGTGGAAGTAATCTTTTCCTTAAATTTTTCACAGCAGTTGGTATGGACCTCAGTTACCCTTAACATATTCTAATTTTTGTTTTAATGATTTGTATATATCTTATCTTCCCAAATAGATCACCCTATTTAGGTTTGGATTAGTAAATGTTTAACAACATACTTTCCATTTAAAGCAGTGTACTCAACACACTTTTAAATTCAATCTGCATTGTTAACATTTTTCAATCACTTTCTTAAGTTTAGATAATCAACAAAACAAATCAAACCCCAATTAACCAAGCCCCAATTAACATACATTAACATTGGCTATGCTTTGTAGTATATTTATTTGTTTTGCTAAATGCTTCCCCCAAACACTTTAATCTGACTCTGGGCACACTTTTGAGCATTGTGGGCTTCCTGCAGTCCACCTGCTGTGTGCTTGGCATTTCTGCTTTACACCTCCTCCAAACTGTCCTAAGTGTCCATTCTTTCAATACCTCTGCTCATGCCATTCCTTATATCTGTAATGTCTAAATTCTCCCTCTTTGCCTATTGAAATAGCATTTGGAATCTAAACACCAAATGACCCAAGAAATCTCACTAGTTTTCTTCATTCAGGAATACTTTTTTCCCCTTTCTGACCTCAAATAGCATTTTATTCTGCAACTCTCTTGTTCCTTTGAGTGTTATTTTGTATTATAATTATTGGTTTATATGACCTATCTTCCTACTGGTCTGTAAGCTTGATGAGGGCAAGAACATTAGCCATACCTCCATATTCAGGTCAATAAAATGCCACTGCTACAGTAGGTCATTTTAGCAAGGAAGCAGATTTTAAGCAACATAGGGAAACACTTCATATTAATTAGAGCATCCCCCAAAAGGAAGGAGTCTATCTTGAGAGGTGTTAAATTTGTAGTCCTCAGAAGTCTTCAAGCAGAAGCTGGATGGGCCACTTATCAAGTTATTTATTTTCCTAGTAGGAGACTTGTGTTTTAGGCAGGGGATTATGTTAGACCCCTGCCACTTCTAAGATTCTGAATCTATTAAAAACATACCGGGGCAGCAAAAGCAGGAACAGATAGGCACAGATGGGCGTGTTATAAGGAGAGAAGTGGGAATTACACATCTGCAAAGGATTCTCATCAGTTGGCAGCATTCTCCTTAGCGTCAAGCTCATAGCTGATAAAAATCAACAGTAGATGAGGCTTGGCCCAGATGATTAGGCCATTATTAATTAGGAATGTGGTGAGTACCCCAAGAGGAGCCCTTGAAGGACCTTACAAACCAGGGATTGTACCTGAAATCCTGAGACTCTTTCTGCCTCACAAAGCAAAAATCAGAGATCTTCTGTCCATACAGTATGTTAGGAGACACATGTTGTTTTTGTTATTTTTTTCTCGGGAGAGTAGGGATCTTTAGTCAAGGTTTTCTATGAATTGCAAGATGAAATTGGGGATTTGGTCTCTCACAGATTAGAAGCTGCAGTTGCAGTTTCTGAGAATTATCCCTATGCTAGACTGGTTTAACTTTTGAATAAGAGTATGTCTCCATACTCTAAACTCTACTTGATGAGTACAGCAACAGCAAACAAGTACTTCAGAGACCTTGAATTTGATTGGAGAAAACAAGAGTCCTCAGCCAAGGCCACTGTCTTCAGATGCACAGTTTCTTTTTCTTTCATTTTAAATTAATTAAAAGAAAAATTTGAGTTCCAAATTCTCTTCCTCCCTCTTAACCCTCACCTATAAAGAAGGCAGGTAATATGATATAAAGTATAGATGCAAGCAAGGTGAAATTTTTGTTGTTTTTTTTAGAGTTCAGTTTCTTAGGCTCATTATAAATTGTAAATATCTGAATGAGGAGAAGAATGCTTTTAAAAGCAGACTTGGAAGATGTTAAGTAGAAAGAGGATTTCTGCATGGCTCTTGCTTCCACCTCCTCCAGTTCATGTAAAAATGACTCTAAACAAACTTTGGAGCTACAGAACCCACAAAATGACACAGAGAAGCTAACCTCCCACTTAGGACAGCACAGTAGGCTGGAAGGAAGGGGCCAGCTCAAGGGACTTCAAATCACAAGCAGCTGTGGTGGTTTCCAGAATTATCAACCCATAGATGCCAAAAGACAAAGTTTGAGGTCAGTGTAGACTTTGGGGGAACAGATAGTTCAGGATGTGGTCTGGCCTTTGCCCCCTGGAGGGAGAAGTGGCTGAGGCTCCATGGCCATGTGCTGTTGTGTGACTGCTTCAGAGCTCATGGCCTGCAGATTCTAGGGGGACCAAGTGACCAGTTTGAGGTGTAATCACTCTTGCTTTAACCTACTTGGATCTGGATCACTGTCTAGGGTGGAGGTCCTGGGGTGTGTGACCAGTTTGCCAGAGCTTGTGGAGGTTTCAGAGAGGGCAGACAACTAATAGCTCCAGCAGCTGAGAAAACACCAGCAATTTGGGACAAAGCTCCTCTTTCTGGTAGCAGAGTTCTACTTTAGCAAAAAGCTCAAAAGTCAAGTAATTGAGTGGCAACATGGGCAAGCAAAGGAAGCAAAGCAAGCTCTATAATTCAACTTTGTACTCCTATTTTGGGGACAACAAGGATCAAAGCATGGAACAGGAGGAAGACAGTGAAGTCAGAACTCCTGCAACAAAAGCTTCCAAGAAAAAAATATGAGCTGGTTACAGGCCATAGAGACCTTAAGGATTTCAAAAACCAAATAAGAGAAGTTGAGGAAAAATTGGGAAGAGAAATGAGAATGATGCAAGAAAATTATAAAATGAGAGTCAACAACCTGACTGAAAAAAAATAACATCTTAAAGAATAGATCAACTCAAATGGCAAAAGAAGCTCAAAAAGCCAACGAGGAGAAGAATACCTTAAAAACCTGAATTTGCCAGATGGAAAAAGAATCTCAAAAGCTCACTGGAGAGAATCATTCCTTCAGAGTTAGACTGGAGCAAATGGAAGCTAATGACTTTATGAGAAATCAAGATCCTATTAAACAGATCCAAAGAAATGAAAAAAAAATAGAAGGCAATGTGAAATATCTTATTGGAAAAAACCACTGACCTAGAAAATAGATCCAGGAGAGATAATTTTAAAATTATTGGATTACCTGAAAGCCATGATCAAAGAAAGAATGTAGAAATTATCCTTCAAGAAATTCTTAAGGAAAATTGCCTTGATGTTTTAGAACCAGAGGGCTAAATAGAGGCTGAAAGAATCTACTGATCACCTCCTGAAAAGGATTCGACAAAGAAAACTCCTGGGAATAGAATAGCCAGGTTCTGGAGTTCCCAGATCAAGGAGAAAATACTCCAAGCAGCCAGGAAGAAACAATTTCAATATTTATTTTGTAGGGCAAGAGGATAAGATAAAGGGCAGGTGATAGAAGGGAGGGCAGATTGGGGGTGGGTTTAGTCAGAAGAAAAACGCTTTTGAGGAGGGACAGGGTGAAAGGAGAGACAGAATAAAATAAACTGGGATAGGAATAGGATGAAGGAAAATACAATTAGTAATAGTAACTGAAAAAATTTTGAAAAATGTTTCTTTGATAAAGGTCTCATTTCTCAAACATGTAGAGAACAGATTCAGATTTATAAAAATAAGAGCCATTCTCTAATTGATAATGGTCAAAAGTTTTGAAAAGTTTTAAGATGCAGTAAACAAAGCTATCTATAGTTACATGTAGACATGCTTTAACTCTCTCTTGATTGGAGCAAATGAAAACAATTCTGCAGTACTACCTCAAATCTATTAGTTTGGGTACTAGGATAGAAAAGAAAATGATAAATGGTAGAGAGGATGTGGGAAAAATGAGACATTTATGCATTGTTGGTGGATTTGTGAACTTCTTTGGAACTATGCACAAAGGGCAATAAAACCCTGAATACTCTCTGACATAGTAAGACCAGTACTATGTCTGTATTCCAAAAAAGATAAAAAATTAAAGGAAAAAGGAACTATATGTAGAAAAGATTTATAGCAGCTCTTTTCTTGTGGCAACAAATTGGAAATTGAGGGGATGCGCATATGTTAGGGAATGAATAAACAGCTTGTGGTATGTGATTATGATGTAATAGTATTGTGCTTTAAGAAACGATGAGCAGAATGTTCTCAGAAAAACCTGGAAAGACTTACATTGGCTGATGCAAAGTGAAATGTACTGTATAAATTAACAGCAATATTTATTTATTTATATATTTTAATTTATTTATTCTTAGTTTTCAAAATTCACTTTCATAAGATTTTGAGTTCTAAATTTCCCCCCTCCCTCCACCCCACCTTTTTAAGATGGCATGCAATCTGATAAAAGTTTTGCACATATGATGATATTAAACATATTTCCACATTAGTTATGTTGTTAAAGAAGATTCAGAACAAAAGGGAAAAGCCATGAGAAAGAAAAAACAAAACAAAACAAAAACAACTTCACATTCAATTATGATTATGGTGTCTTTCTATCCTGTTTCTTTCTTGTTTATACTTTTATTTCTCCTTTCACCCTTTCTCTCCTGACCAGTGTTTTTTTTTTTAAATTAAACAAATGCTTTATTAACTTTTGGTTTACATAATTCATTTCCACCAAATTTTGAGGTACAATTTTCCCCCCATTTTTTCCCTATCCATCACCCCAGAATAGCAGTCCTACTGGATATTCCCTCATCCAATCTGCTGTCTCCCATATCTTCTCCCATACCCCCTTCGACTTTGCCATTAGGGCAAGGTGAATCTCTAAGCCCCAATGCCTGGACATCTTATGAAACATTTAATTTTAAAACTTCGATTTTCAGATCCATTTCTTTTCACCCTTGTCACCCATTCCCTCTGAGAAGATTAGCAATTCAGTATGTGTTGTACATGTAGAGCTATGCAAAACATTACCATAGTAGATATATTATAAAAGACTGCTTATATTTCCCTCCCACCCATCTCACCTCCCACCTGGTCCATTCCCTACTTTGATCCTGTCCCTCTTTGATAGTGGATACTTCCAACCTCCCCTCCCCCCAATTACCCTTCCCTCTATCCTCCCCCCTCTCATCCCCCTTTCCCCTACTCAACTGCAGGGTGAGATATCCCATTTAGTATGTATGTGAATCTCTCCTTGAGCCAACTTCAATGAGAATATGGTTTTGCCTTTTTGCCTTCCTGTTCTTCCCCTCTCCTGCAACTACTTCCCCTTGCCTCTTCTACATGAGATAGTTTACCCTACCCTGTCTCTCCCCATCTCCTCTTGCCACTTTCCTCTCTCACCTCTTGACTTCACCCCTTAAGAACCATCCCTTCCCATCAAATTCAACCTGTGCCCTCTATCCATGTATACCTGTAAACATATATACACACATTCACATATGAATTCATATGTCCATATACCCTTCTTCAGTTATTTTCATAATGTTAAAGGTTTCATCCATCACAGTTATTGTTTTTCCATGTAGGAATGTAAATAGTTCAACTTTGATAAGTTCCTTTTGATTTCTTTTCCTTGATTACCTTCTCAAGCATCTCTTGATTCTTGTGTCTGAATGTCAAATTTTCTATTCAACTCTGGTTTTTTGCTCAAGAATGCTTGAAAGTCCTCTATTGCACTGAATGACCATATTTTCCCCTGAAACAAGATACTCAGTTTTGCTGGGTAGGTGACCCTTGGCTTCAATCCCAGCTCTTTTGCCCTCTGGAATATCATATTCCATGCCCTTCGATCCCTCAGTGTAGAAGCTGCCAGGTCCTGGGCTATTCTGATTGTGTTTCCACAGTACTGAAATTGTTTCTTCTTGGCTGCTTGTAGTATTTTCTTCTTGATCTGGGGATTCTGGAACCTGGTTATAATATTCCTGGGAGTTTTCTTTTTGGGATCTTTTTCAGGAGGTGATATGTGGATTCTTTCAACCTCTATTTTGCCCTCTGGATCTAAAACATCAGGGCAATTTTCCTTGAGAATTTCTTGAAGGGTGATTTCTAGGTTCTTTCTTTGATCATGGCTTTCAGGTAGTCCAATAATTTTTAAATTGTCTCTCCTGGATCTATTTTCCAGGTCAGTGGTTTTTCTCATGAGATATTTCACATTGCCTTCTACTCTTTCATTTGTTTGGATCTGCTTAACAGCATCTTGATTTCTCATAAAGTTATTAGCTTCCATTTGCTCCAGTCTAACTCTAAAGGAATGAATCTCCTCAGTGAGCTTTTGAGATTCTTTTTCCATCTGGCAAATTCGACTTTTTAAGGCATTCTTCTCCTCATTGCCCTTTTGGGGCCCCTTTGCCATTTGAGTTAGTCTATTTTTTAAGGTGTTGTTATCCTCAGTCAGGCTGTTGACACTCATTTCATACTTTTCCTGCATCCTTCTCATTTCTCTTCCCAATTTTTCCTCCACTTCTCTTATTTAATTTTTAAAGTCCTTCTTAAGGTCCTCTATGGCCTGCAATGCACTCATGTTTTCCCCTGGGGCTTTTGGAGCAGGACTTCTGTGTGGCTTGGATGCGCTGTTTCTACTCCGCCATCTTGGCTCTGCCCCCAGTGGTATTTTTTAAGGAATTGTTTTTTACACTCAGTTTTTGTCCTTTCTTTTCCAAGCTCCCTTGCATACTTCTTATTTCTCTCCCGATTATTCTTCTACCTCTTATATTTTACTTTTAATTCCCTCTTGATCTCTTCTAAGAAAGCCCTTTGGTTTTGGGACCCATTCATATTTTCCTTTGAGGTTTCAGATTTGGGCATATTGACAATGTCCTCTTCTGAGTTTTGTTTGATTTTCCCTGCCACCATGAGAAATATATATGGGGGGGGGGGTTGAGTCAAGATGGCAGAGTAGAAACAGCACTTCTGAGTAGCTCTCACCCACACCACTTCAAAATTATGTAAAAGGGGGACTATGAACAACCTCTGGAGCTCCAGAACCCACAAAATGACACAGAGAAGCTAATCACCTGCTGAGGATAGCCCAGCAGCCCAGCAGGGAGTGGCCAGCAAAGTGCTCTGAGAGCTAAGCCCAGGACCCCATAAGTCAGAGGTTTTAGCCCCTGGGCAGCCAGACCAGCAGCTGGCTGGAGGGACCCCAGCACACCAATAGCTGTGGTATTTCCAGAATTATCAACACATAGATGCCTAGGAAAAAGTGAGAGGTCAGTGCCCTATGGACTTTGGGACTGGTTGGGAGAGCATGTGGCCTCTTTCCATGGGGGTGAGAAGCCACTGACGAGTAGGTACAGCTTGCACCACATTGCCCCATTTCAGCTTCAGCTACTGACCTGAGAACTGTAGTGGGATCCGGCAGTCAGTCTGGGAGTAATTGCTCTTGCTTTACCCTTCTGGGATCTGGATTGTGGTCTGGCGTGGAAGTCTTGCGGTGTGTGACCAGCTTGCCAGAATGTGTGGAGGCTTCAGAGAGGCCAACCAACTAATACCTCCGTAATTATCTCATGTAATTTGGAGATAAGATATGCAGGCATTGGGGCACAAAGACTAACATTGCCGTAATGGAAAAGTAAAAGGGGGTAAGGGAGAAGATATGGTAGAGAGCAGTTTGAATGAGGGGATATCCTGTGGGACTGCTATTCTGGGGTGGTGGGTAGGGGAAAATGGGGAAAAAATTGTAATTCAAAATCTGACGGAAATGAATGATGTAAACCAGAAGTTAATAATGCATTTGGAAAAAACAACAACAACAACAACAACAAAAGATATGGTCATTCAGTGGAAAAGAGGACTTTCAAGCATTTTTGGTGAAAAAACCAGAGTGGAATAGAAAATTTGACATTAAGATATAAGAAGTAAGATTCTGACATTCAGATACATTCAGATACAAGAAGTAAGAGACACTTGAGAAGGTAAACTGGGAAAAGAAATCATTATAAACTTATCAAAGTTGAACTATTTACATTCCTATAGGGAAAAACAATAACTGTAACTGATGAAACTTTTCTCAGTATGAAAATAGTTGAAGAAATGTATATGGGCAGATGAATACATATGTGAATGTGTGTATATATGTTTTGAGGTATACATAGATCGAGGGCACAGGTCGAATTTAATACGAAGGGATGATACTTAAAAGGTGAAATTAAGAGGTGTGAGAGGAATATAATGAGAGGAGATGGGGTGAAACAGAATGGGGTGAACTATCTCATATAGAAGAAGCAAGGGAAAATGGTTACAAGGGAGGGGAAGAACAGGAAGGCAAAACCTTATCCTCATTGAATTTGGATCAAGAAGAGAATGACATATATACTAAATAGGGTTTCTCACCCTACCAGAGAGTAGGAGAGAAGGGGATGAGAGAGGGGTGAATAGAAGTGAGGGCAGGCTGTGGGGGGGAAGTTGGAAGCACTCACTTTTGAAAAGGGACAGAACCAAAGTGGGGAGTGGACCAGATGGGAGGTGGGATAGGAGGGAGGGAAATATAGTCTGTCTTTTACAATATATCTACTATGGTAATATTTTGCATAGCTACACATGTACTGAATTGCTTATCTTCCTTTTAAAACCAAATTAAAAATATATAAATACTATGATTAATATTAATGTGCATATAATTGGGAGATAAGATGTGCAGGCATTGGAGAATGGGGATTCACCTTCCCCTACTGGAAAAGTTGAAGGGTGTATGGGAGAAGAGATGGGAGAGAGCATATTGGGTCTGCTATTCTGGGGTGGTGAGTAGGGATAAAATGGGGAAAAAATGTAATTCAAAATCTGACGGAAATGAATGATGTAAACCAGAAGTTAATAAAGATGAAAATGTGAAAACTTAAAAAAAAAAAGAATGCTGAGAGAAGTTAATATTTCATATTTCTTTTTTTGGGTGTGAATAGAATTTTCCATCATGAGTCTTTTGGAGTTATCTTACATCCTTGCATTGCTGAGAACTAAATCTATCAAAGTCATTCATTGCAGAATGTGGGTGTTACTGTGTACACTTTTCTCTTGTTTCTGGTCACTTCAATCAGCATCAGTTCATATATGTCTTTCTAGGTTTTACTGAAGTCTGCCTGTTCATCATTTCTTATTGCACAATAGTATTCCATTATCTCCATATACTATACCTTGTTCATATATACCTCAATTGATGGTCATCCCCTTAGTTTCCAATTATTGGCCACCACAAAAAGAGCTGTTATAAATTTTTTTGTACATGTGTGTGTTTTCCTATTTTTTATGATCTCTTTGGGATATAGTCCTAGAAGTAATATTGCTGGGTCAAAGGGTATGCATTTTTTTTTTTTTTGCTTTTTCGGAGGGCAAATGGGGTTAAGTAACTTGCCCAAGGTCACACGGCTAAGTTTTTGTTTGTATGTGTTAAATGTCTGAGGCCGGATCTGAACTCAGGTCCTTCTGACTCTGGGGCTGGCACTCTACTCACTGTTCCACCTAGCCACCCCAGGGTATGCACTTTTTGATAGCCCTTCGGGCATAGTTCCAAATTGCTTTCTAGAATGGTTGGATCAGTTCATAACTCCATTAGTGTTCCAATTTTCCCACCTCTTCTCTAACATTTATCATTTTCCTGTTGTGTCAGAAGCATACAATTTTTACTTAATTTTTCTTGATTATTTTTGGTCTATGTTTTCTTTCACAATATGACTAATGTGGAAATGCTTTGCATGACTATACATGTATAAACTAATTTAAATTGCTTCTTTCTCATTGGGGGGAGGTGAAGAGTAAAGAAGAAAGGAGAGAATTTGGAACTCAGAGTTTAAAAAACAAAGGTTAAAATAATTTTTACATGTAATTGGGGAAAATAAAATACTAAATAAATATTTTAAAATAAATTCTTTCCTTATACATAGAACTGAAAGGAAAATTTTCCATTCTTCCCTAATTTACTTATGTTATAACCCTTTATGTCTAAATAGTGTACCTACTGTGTCCTTAATTTGGTAATGTTATGACTTGTTGATCTGTGCTAGTTTCTGCCAAATTGCTCTCCAGTTTTCCCAACAATTTTTGTTATATCATGCCCATAAAACTTGGATTTGTGGGCTTCTCAAACATGAGATTACTATGGTTATTACTACTGCATATGCTGTACCTAATCTACTCCATTGATCCTACTTTGATCCTACATTGATCCTACCACCCTACTTCTTTTTTTAAAATTTTTTTTCCTTTTTGGAGGGCAGTTGGGGTTAAGTAACTTGCCCAAAGTCACACAGCTAGGGTTTTTTTTTTGTTGTTGTTGTTGTTGTTTATGTGTGCCTTAAGTGGGCCACTCACTGCGCCACCTAGCTGCCCCCCTACCATCCTACTTCTTAACAAGTTGTAATGGAAATGCAGATTTGAAGATCTTCCCTGCCCCTAGGCCCTTTGATTGGCCTAAGAGACTTTGATTGACTTAAGTGACTCTGAAAACCTTCCTTGATTTGAAAATATACTCTGCCTCCTAATAGGCTGAATGTGGTCACATGGAATCTGTGGTAGGAGGCTTGGTTTTCAGGAATGCCCACACCTTGATGCTATGTGATTGGGCAGTGGGTCAAGAGGGTGGTTACATTCTCTGAGCCAGGAGAAGACTATAAAATCCCTGATTTGAGGCTTTGATTTGGGGCTCACTTTGAGAAGTGTTGTGTGATTTGATCAGATGAGACTCTGGGAAGCCATTGTTGAGAGCTCCTGGCTTTGAAAACCCAGATGTTGATCCTTCCCTCTCTGGTAACTGTGATTTGGTATTGATAATGGTTGGACAGTTTGGAAGCCTGTCTGTTTGATCTGTATGTATACTCTGAAGTTTGGGGTGCTGACCTTTTCCCCCTGAACTAAGTAATATATGTTTGTTTGATTAAAGTAAGCTTGTTAACCCATTTTAAGTTGCTTTCCTTTTGAAAAGCAGATCTAGGAACCTGTGTTGGCATTCACCCTGGGGATATTGAGGTGCTTGCTGCTACACAAGTAGCAGATTGTTTTGATGATTATAACTTTGCAATGTGATTTTAAACTTTGTATATCTAGGCCACCTTCTTTCACATTTATTCTTTCCTTCTCTTAGTGTTTTTCACCATTTGTTTGTCTTGATGAATTTTGTTATTATTTTTTCCTATCTCTGTATGACAAATTTCTGGTAGTTTGATTTCTATGGCACTAAATAAGTAAACTAATTTAGGTAGCATTGTCATTTTATTTTATATTGGCTTGCCCTATCCATAAGCAATTAATATTTCTCCAGTTGTTTAGATCTCTTTTTTTGTGACAAAAGAGTTTTATAATTATGTTTCTAGTTCCTGGCTTTGTCTTTGACAGGTAGACTCTCAAGTATTTTATACTGTCTGCAGTTATTTTAAATGGAATTTTACTTTCTATCTCTTTCTGATATTTTTTTGTTATTAATATAGAGAAGTGCTTATAATTTATGTTGGTTTTGTTTATATTCCGCAAACTTGATAAAATTGTTAACTATTTAAATTAATTTTTTTTCAGTTTATTGTCTAGGGTTCTATAAGTATAATATCTTGTCATCTGAACAGTGATAGTTTTGTTTCTTCATAGTTAATTTTTATTCCTTCAATTTCTTTTTTGTTCTTATTTCTCTAGCTAACATTTCTAATAAAATATTGAATAATAGCAGTGATAAGAGACATTCTTGCTTCACTTCCAATATTTTTTGGAAGTATTATAGTTTATCTTCATTATAAATAATGCTTACTCTTGGTTTTATAAAAATCCACTTATTATTTTAAGAAAAGCTCCATTTATTTCTGTTTATTCTAGTGTTTTTTTCAAATAGGAATTCATTTTGTATTTTGTCAAAAGCCTTTTCTGCATCTATTAAAGGAATCATATGACTTTTGTTGGTTTTGTTATTTATATGGTCAATTATGAATATAATTGTCTTATTTTGAGCCAAGTCTACATTGCTTGTGTAAATCCCATCTAGTCATAGTTTATAATCCTTGTGACATATTGCTGTGACCTCTTTGGTAATATTTTATTTAAAATTTTTTATATCAGTATTCATTAGGGAAATTGACCAATAGTCTCCCCCACCCATGTTTCTCTCTTTCTCTCATGTTCCCTGGTGTGAATGTCAAAACTGTATTTGTGCCATAAAAAGAATTTGATAGAACTGTTTTCTTCCCTCCCCAATAGTTGATATGATATTGGAATTAATTATTCTTTAAATGTTTGGTAGAATTCACTTGTAAATCCACCTGGTCCTGGAGATTTTTTCTTAGGGAGATAATTTATGACTTCTTCAGTTTCTTTTTCTAAGAGAAAATTATTTAAGTATTTTATTTTGTCTTTTAATCTGACTATATTTTTGTAAACATTCATCCATTTAACCTAGCTTGTCAGTTTTACTATCATATAATTTATTAAAAGAGTTTCCAATAATTGCTTTAATTCTATCTTCTCTGGTGGTACATTTACCCTTTCCATTTTTGATGCTGGTAATTGTTTTCTGCTTTCTTGTTTTTAATCAAATTAACTAATAATTTATCTATTTTATTGCTTTTTTATCAAACCAACTCCTAATTTCATTTATTAGCTCAATACTTTTTTCTTTCAATTTTATTGATCTTTGATTTTTAGTATTTTAATTTTGGCATTTAATTAATTATTTTTAATTTTTTAGGTTTTTTAATTTCATGACCAATTCACTGATCTGCTCTCCTTTCTATCTCTGACTCTCTGTCTCTGTCTCTGTCCCTGTCTCTCTTACCCTCTACCTCCTCAAATGTCTATTTTGCTTTTGACCACTGCTTCCATTAATCTGCTTTCCCCGTTATCACTCTGTCTCCTTTTTCTTTTCCCTTCATATTTTCTTCTTGGTTAAGATAGATGTCTATACCCAACTCTGTGGGTATGTATGCATGCATATATAGATAGGTATTTAGATATATTCTTTCTTCTTTGAGCTAATTTAGATGAAACTAAAGTTCCAGTGTTGTGCACCTCCCTCCAAAACAAAAGCACTTCCTTGTATGCCTCTTTTATGTGAGCTAATTTTCCCCATAACAAGGCTTCTTACCCATCCAGGTTTCTTTTCTTTTTTTTTTTTTTTTAACATTATCTCAACATAATCAACTCAATCCTATGCCCTCTGTCTATGTAGAATCCTTCTAACGGACTTATTAATGATACTATTCTTGGATGTTACATGTATCATTTTTCATGTATAGGAACATAGACAATTTAACCTTACTGAATCCATTATGATTTCTCTTTCATATTTACTTTTTTGGTTTCTCTTGAATCTTATATTTGAAAGTCAGTTTTATGTTCTGCTCTGGTCTTTTTCATAATGAATGCTCAAAAGTCCTTCATTTCATTAAAGACCCATTTTTTTCCCTTAAAGGATTATATTCAGTTTTTGTGGGTAGGTTATTTTTTTTTTTTTTTGGCTTTTTGGAGGGTCAATTGGGGTTAAGTAACTTGCCCAAAGTCACATGGCTAGGTTTTTTTGTTTGTGTATTCGTTAAGTGTCTGAGGCTGGATCCGAACTCAGGTCCTTCTGACTCCAGGGTTGACGTTCTACTCATTGTGCCACCTAGCCGCCCCGGTTATTCTTAATTATACTCCTAGATCTTTTGCTTTTCTGAATATCTTGTTCCAAGTTTTTCTCTCCATAAGTAGTAATTGCTAAATCTAATATGATGCTGAGTATGATTCCATGATATTTGAATTGTTTTTTTCTGGTTGCTTCAATTATTTTCTCTTTGGCCTGGGAGCTCTGGAATTTGGCTATACTATTTCTGGGATATTTCTCCAAAAGTGATCAGTGAATTCTTTGAATTTCTATTTTACCTTCTGGTTCTAGTATGTAGGGGCAGTTTTCTTTTATCATTCCTTGAAATGAGATTTCTGGCCTCTTCAAGTAGTGCAATAATGTTTATGTTATCTTTCCTATATCTCTTTTCCCTGTCAATTGTTTTTCCTCTGAGATATTACATATCCCCCTGAGATATTACATTTTTTATTCTATTTTTTCATTCTTTTGACTTAATTTTATTGTTTCTTGATGTCTCATGGAGTCATTAGCTTCCACTTGCCCAATTCTACTTTTTAAGGCATCATTTTCGTCAATTAAATTTTATACCTCTTTTCTATTTGGTCAGTTCTGATTTTTGATGTGTTATTTTCTTCAGATATTTTTATGCCTTTTAAAAAAATATTATTTAAAGATTGTGCCTCTTTTAAAAATTATATAAATAATTTATTTTAAATTTTCAACGTTCACTTCCATAAGCTTTTGAGTTTTAAATTTTCCCTGCTTCCCTTCCCCTACTCCCGAAGACAGTAGGCACTCTGATATAGAATCTATATTCTTATTAAACATATTTTCACATTAGTCATGTTGTGAAAGAAGAATTACAACAAATGGGAGGAAACATGAGAAAGAAAAATCAAAACAAAACAACAAGAGAAAGCAAATAGTATGCTTCAATCTGCATTTAGAATTGATAGTTCTTTCTCTGGATAACACTTTCCATCATGAGTCTTTTGCAGTTGTCTTAGATCCTTAGATCCTTGCATCAGAAGAGCTAAGTCTATTAAAGTGAGTTAATTTCACAGTGTGACTATTACTATGTAAAGTGTTCTCTTGGTTCTGTTCATTTACTCAGCATCAGTTCATATAAGTCTTTCCAGGTTTTTCTGAAATTCACCTGTTCATCATTTCTTATAGCACAATGGTTGGTCCATTAAATTTTTATACCACGACTTGTTCAGCCATTCCCCAATTGATGGGTATTCCCTCAGTTTTTAATTCTTGGCTACCACAAAAAGAGTTGCTATAAATATTTTTATACATGTAGTTCCTCTTCCCATTTTGATCATCTCTTTGGGATACCACCTAAGAAATGGTATTGCTGGGTCAAAAGGTAAGCACATTTTGATATAATTTTGGGCATAGTTCCAAATTGCTCCTCCAGAATGGTTAGATCAGTTCACAATTCCTCCAACAAAGCATTAGTGTTCTAATTTTCCCACAGCTTCTCCAGCATTGATCATTTTCCTGTTTTGTCATGTTAGCCAAGCTAATAGGTGGGATGCAATACCTCAGAGTTGTTTTGATTTGCATTTCTCTAATCAATAGTGATCATGGGCATTTTTTAATATGACTATAGATAGCTTTAATGTCTTCATTTGAAAAATGCCTGTTCATACCCTTTGACCATTTATTAACTGGGGAATGTTTTGTTCCTCTTTTGCCAAGATAATTATCTTTTCATAGTTTTCTTATATCACTTTTATTTTATTTTTCAATTTTTTTTTCATCTGGTACTCTTATTTGACTTAAAATTACTTCTTATTTGTTCTAGGAATTCTTGATTAGCTGGTACCCAATTCACATTTCCTCCCTTTAAGACTTTGCTTGTAGCTGTTTTGACATTGTTGTCTTCTTTTGAGGATGTATTTTGATTTTCCCTGTCACCATAGTAGCTCTTCACAGTCAGGGTCTCTGTTATTGATGTTGTTTTCTCATTTGGGAAGTCTAGTTCTTCACTTTGGACTTTATTTTAAATTTGAACTCTGTTCCTGGGGTAGGGGTGAAGGGTAAATGTCTAAGTTTCGGACTTTATTTGCATTGCTCTTTTTCAGATATGTGGGTTTAGAAGTTTTCAGTACATCCAAGGTAGTGTGATCTGGAGAGAGATGTGGTCACTGTTCTCCTAGTCTGAACTTTGGTCCTTACTCAGCAAGGACCTCTAATGTTTTGTAGCCACTGGTGATAGTAGTTCTGAGTCCTCCTAGTCTAGACCAAGAATCATAGTGCTGTTCAGGGCCTCTACTCCATTAGGACAGCAAGTGACATGACTCTTCTGGGCTCCTTTGTGATTGCAAGTGACATTCTCTGAGGAACACGATTTTAACATCCTCCTTGACTCAACTCAGTTATTGCAAGAGAACCATAGAGCTAGATGAGACCATACCCTTCCTTTTCAGGTCTATTTGTCCTTCTTATGAACAGTGGTCCACCTGTGGTGAATGCGTTCTCACCCAAAGGGGTTACATATAGAATATTGACCAACTGGAATGTGTGAATATGTGCCACATCCTACTCTCCACTCTGAAATCCATTGTGGGGCTTGTCTCCGACACATAGGCACCCACTCTTATCCCCAATACTCTCTGACTTGTCTATCCCCTAACTAGCATCCCCCCTTCTGAGACTAGTGTTGTCAGAACTTATTGTAAAAACTCATAGCAACCATAACCTAACCTAGGAAAGCTATAACCATAACATTTTCCCAGATAGTCATGGTATCAGCTAGCAGGTACCCCTGTCTCTTGGAAGGCAATAATTACAATGGTGAATAATAGTCACTTTCACCTTTTCTTTATGGAGTGAATTGCACAAGGTGAATAATAGTCATGGATGGGTGCCTAGAAATCTCAGATCTCATTTATCTTTCCTTTCAAATTCACTGCTCTTCTAAATTTCCTTATTATAACATTCCATCTCCCCCTATTCCCCTCTTACACGTATTATGCCATTCCATTTTCTCCCATCCTCAGTCTTACAGAATCCCCAGTTTTAAGCAAAGCCCAGTTCATAGGTTTTCTTCTATTGGGAGACCTTTTCTATCTTCCTAGTTATTACTGAAGTCACTATCATGAAATTACTTCATGTCACTTTGTAGACTTCATGTTTTCTTATCTGTGCATGTGTTATAACCATCTTCCTTTCTCCCTACCTTCAAACTCCTGGAAGGCCAGAGTTGCTTCATTTTTGTTTCCTGAGATGTAGGTTTTAAGGTGCCTAGTAACTAGTGTGCAGTTAATAGTTACATGTTAAATTTAAATGGAGGCATCATGGAGTTGTGGTTAGAGCACTGTAGTTGGACATCTGAGTTCATAAACATAACATATGCCACTCTGGTCAAGTCAGTTAACCACTGAGCCTCCATTTCCTCACCTATAAAATGAAGGGATTGAATTTGGTTCATTCTAATGTCCCTTTCAACTTGAAATCTATGATTCTACCAACTGGATAGATTTTCAACATCTCTCCCTTTGTCTTATAGCACATAGCCACCACTCTAGTCCAAGCTCTTATCATCTGTTTTCTAGACCATTGTAAAAGCCTCTTAATTGATCTAATAGGAATATTTGTGGATGGTGGGGGCAT